>OZ038500.1:4545804-4800804 GCA_964036315.1 Acanthosepion esculentum | reverse complement strand
CGCTACACAGAATTATATGTGTGTCATGCGTAGACCTCATCGTCCACTGGTTCAACCGTTGAGATCTGTTGTAATCAGTATCCGCTTGTTCTATCTACTGCTCATCATCAGTTACTGTGTTGAACAATGGCGTCATCCAAGACCTTCTCTAAATTAAGTAAATACTATTTCTGCTAAGACACTAGGGGTTACAGGGTGTGGAAGAATTAGGGACAGAAACATTAATAATGAGCAGGAGCAGGAAAGAGTAATTTAGGAGGACAGTAGACAGAGATTGACATTGCATTAAATCTTTCCAGATTAGGGTTGAGCATGGAGCTGGATGAGAGTTCCAAAAATGAGAAGTGCGAGAAAAAATTGTTAGCATCAAATTTACCGTTACATTCTAGCCGGCTGACGGGTAAATTGACGAGATCTTGAAATTCAAAAAGTCTAGGTACCATAGCGAAGAGCTCATCCGAAGAATTAACCTGAAAGTATTTATAGAAAAGGCACAAACAGGCAAACTTACAGTGGTAAAAAAAGTGACTGAAGCCGAACCGCCAGATCAGGACCGATAATATTGCTGATTCTTCTTTGGATCTTACCAAGGAACTCCAGGTAAATAGCAGCGGAACCGGATCATATGTGGCAGCAATATTTTAAACACTGACGAATGATAGACTTATCGATATGTAAGATAGATTCTGGGGAGAGAAAATTCTCTGGCATGGCACAAGTGAATCGACTTTTTAGCAGCTGACCTAACGATCGATTCAATATAGTCTTTTTCCAATTCCAGTCAGCTGAGAACGTTAGCCCGAGAAGGCGCTACGAGTAACCTCCCTGGAGGTTATTATCAGACATACCGATGGAAGGCAGAGAGGGGCCTCTCAGATGATTAATGGAGATAAGTTTAGCTTTGGGGGCATTAAAATTAACAAGCCATGAGAGAGACGGGCTTGTCCTTTTTGACATTTTGAACTTGTCGGACTGATCAGCCTTACTATCGGAGCTAGTTGTGTGATCAGCATAGATACCAAGTTGAGAACTGATGTCATCGAGAAGGTCGTTAATGGAAATTAAAAAACAGGGTAGGACAAAGGATGGCACCCTGGTGACATCCACGTTAGCTCGTAAGGATCTAGACGAGTCGCCGTTCAGGAAAACCTTCATTTCACGATTTAATAAGAAAGAGAGGATCGGTTCGAAAATGAGTCTGGAGACACCGTCACGTTTCAGCTCACGGAGAAGACCTTTATGCCAGATCCTGTCAAAGGCTTTCAAGCTGTCCAATGCTACAGCCAGTGCTTCACCGTTTTTATCTAGAGAATGATAGACTCTTTCCGCAATTATCGACACGACATCAGCAGTTGACCCGTCTAGTTTCTGTCTATTAAATTTATTCCTTGCATTGCATTTTTCGTTGACTTATATACGTTTCTAAATTTTTCAGTTTCCACGATTCATTAGGTCTTTAATCTTATCAAACTCTTTCCATCCACTCTTTATGCGTTGTTTTATTTCCTTTTCATAGACTTTCAGTAATTTTTTTTCAGCTGTATTCCTGGAATTCTTCCAGTTCTTCATCTATTCTTGTATATTTTTTTTATGAAGGTTACAACCGAACATTACTTTTGATTCATTTCTATTCATTTCTTAACCGACGTGGATCTTTGTCTATTTAGGCAACTGAAGTTTCTGATGGTCATTAGAATGTCATCAGTTAATTGCACGTTGTTCAATGATAATATTTACTATTAATATTTACTCCTATCTCGAAGTCAGTTTACTGATGATGGGTTGGGTGGCTTCCTCGATACTATAGATATAGATAGTGAAATAAGAATGATATTGAACAAATTAACATTCTCTGTCAAGAAACAGGATACCAAAAACCCTTCCTGAAATAAATATTGTGTTCTGGAATTAAAATGAAAGTAAATGTATCATGTGTTGTGAATTCTTCATAGAAATTCAGGATTTGCAATTATTAGTTACTAAAATCTTCAAATATAACAAATTTAGTGTAGAGAATAAAGAAATTGAACATAGAATAGCCTTCACCAGAGGTAGTTTCAACCGACACCCCAAGTTGCTAAAAAACGAAAACATTTACCTGAAAGTTATTTTCTTAAATAGATTTGTTAGATCGAGACTTTCGTACGAATATCGTTAAGAAATATCTAAAATGTCAGCTTTAGCAACCCCTTTCTCAGATAAATCGTTAAAATGGCTTTAAGTGAGTGAAGGCTGTGAGCCTTGGCGAGGACTCACACTACTACTACTTCGCAACTCGTGGCTGGCGCTACACATTCAAAAACAGCAGTGCCAAATAGGAACATCAGCAATAACAGAAACGGATAGTTCATGCAAACCGAAAAGAAAATGATTGCATAATTAAGATGTTGACACTCTCCAATAGTTCGAACAAAAACTAACGAAGAAAATTCCCATTAATACTGGAAAGATCGATAACAGTTAGTGGACTTGAGACACCTGTTTCCCTGAAAAATTGTTTTAAGAAAAAGGTTGTATATATTTCAACAATAAATAGTAATGATGGCTGCTCGATCACTGAAATACGAATATTTCATTATAAGGAAACGGTTACTATTACAATTACAATTCATATTACCATTTATTGCAAATTCTTTTTATGGAAGATATTTTCTGTTGTACATGATTTAGGCGAAAATCGTTTTTTTTACCTCATTTATCTTTTGATGCTTATTTCATGAGTAATGATTTATTACGAAATCATTTCTTCGGAACTATAATTACGAGTGTTGTATAAAAAAGAAAGCCATTTTATTCTTGCAGCGTGAAGCACAAAATATTTGTTTTATTCAATTCTAAGAGTCTGGGAAAACAAGGGCCTTTATATTTGCAACTTTGTTTTTGATTGCAGCGGACAATAAAAGTGGTTTCCTGGCAACGACGCATGCGCCCTGCTGGCAAAGTATACCCGAACCAGATGGACAGTGGCAGGAAGACGCGGAGGTGGAAGATTTACTGTCTGGCCAGTCATGAACTCTCGGACAAAGGAGTTTAGTTGCCGTTGAAGAACGGGCGATTTTAGTTGCTGTGTGCACTGGATGCTATACTATAAACATTCCACTATGGAATGGAGATTTCGTTAGCCTCTAACTCTTTGTCGACCACAGAGAAATCAGCAATTCTGTGCGATGGAGGGTGTGGCTGGAGTGGCGATGATCGGTCTTACGACCGTTTCCGCAGTCTGTTCTCATGCCGTGTCCGGCCTGTAAGTCTGCTAATGGGAATTTGTAAGATTCTTATTACATTCTTGTATTATTTTCGAACTGTTGTTCTCATCTTGGTTGATGCAGACAGAATCTTTCAACCAAATACGCTCTGGTCAGCATCAGGTTTCCATCGATTGCCTGATACGCGATATCTGTTGATTATTGTGATAATTTGTCACTATGATACCAGTTATTTGTCACTAACAGATCCATGGATAGAACTAATGAATACGAGACGGCAGTAAGACATATATAACAAAATCCTATATCCACTACGCCACCGGAGAGTACAGATCATCATCATCAGCATCATCATCCTCATCATCATCATCCTTTGACATCCATATGCTTGGTCGGAACTCCACCGATAATCCTTTTCCACACTGTTCGGTCCTGCATTGCTTTCTCCAGACCCCCAATGTCCAACCCTGAATCCCGAGCTATAGTGTCTGGGAAAGTCAATTTTCGTGAAAGACACTTCCACAAGGATGCCATAGGAGTAAGGGTGAGACGATTTCCCTGTCCGCTCAGTGGCAGTGGATGGTAAATTGAAATCCTTTTTTTTTAGCTTAAGAGAGAGTGGTTTCAATTAATTGTTTTAAGCGTTGAATGGGATCCCTAACTTATATTCTGGATGTTTCTACGTAAATGTGTATATGTTCTAGCCAGTCGTCTTTCAAGACGAGCAGATAATGTCCAATTCTCTGATCCATACTAGAGGACTGGTTTAATCAATGTTCGAAAGGTCTGGACTTTTAAGGTGAATGGAAGTTTCGAACTCCAAATCTCGTCAAGTTTGTTCCACGCATCCCATACAAATCTTGCATCATATTAGAGGTGTCTTTCTTGAGTCTTTTTATTCAATATCAAATGTGTTTTAACATTTGGTCATGATGGCCGTCACTATCGCTTTTCATAATTTAGTATTTCATCTCTGAGACGTCTAATTGTCAATATCCTTTTATTATTTTCTGTTTTTCTCATCTTCGTTGATACAGAAAAAACGTAAAAACTAAACACGTTCTGGTTACCACGATTCCATCGATTGGATGATATGGGACTTTTGTTTATTATTGTGATATTTTGTCCCTGCCATGTTACTTATTGTTCGTACCTACTAATTTCATGCTTCACTACCTTATCCAGGGATTGAACTCATGACCACTAGTTAATAGAAACACATGCAGGAACAACTCCTATATCTACTAGGCTACCGAGGAACTTTAGCAGTGTTTTTATTCCAAGTCAGATTTGTTTTGACATTTGGTTCGGATGGAGAGTTTGTACTATTTTTTATGATTTAGTTTTTCATTTTCTAGATGAGTAATTATCAATGTTCGTGTATTATATCGAATTGTTGATGAGAATAATTATCAGAATCTGATAATACAATTGTAGTGAAAGAGATAATCACCTTCCCTCGAAAAAGAGTTCGTGTTTTCTGTGCGATCTGCCGAAGAAAAATTACTGAAATTAGTTAGCAAAAAATCTGCTACTTTAAGTACCAGAATCTATGCTAATATTCTTTACTCCCTTGAATGGCGTGGCCAACCAGGAAAATCTCTCGGTGTATAAAAGCTGTTGTTCTTTTCGCTTACGAGGAGGAATTTTCTTAGCCTAGCGGACAAACACACGGTTTTGATGGTGAGAAGTGAAGGTTGGATTTGTGACCCCATTTTGTCGTTTCTACGTTGCCTGTTGGACTGTTACGTCGGACTATCATTTAAACTGTAATTTGGCTACAAGTGTTGCGGTTCAGAGGCAGAAGAAATCTATTGCAGGCATTTATTGCTTCTATAAGTTGACAGTATTTTTTGTTCACATTTCTTTACTACAACAACAATTCTTATAGTCGTGCATCCCAAATAAAATCAACAAAAAGATTCCCAAATGAATTCAATAATATTTCTCTGGAATCTAACCTTCCAGTTCTAATTAATCCTTTCTGCAGAATTGCTAGCGTACAGCGTGATCGATACTCCTTAGTTTCACTCATTGGAAAGGGATTAATAGATCGCACGTAATCTGAATCCATAACACAAATCCAGAAACTGACGTTAATTAATTCTGAACACTTCATATACGTCGGTGTACGAAGCAGTTATAACAAATTTAGCATAAGAAATAAGGGAATTGAACACAAGATACATTGCACAAGTGGCATTTTTGTCAATCACTGCAATATGTTACAAAACCAGAAAAATAGGTTTTTTAATTCGAGTCAAGTTCTTAAGTAGCCTCTTCCCATCTAGACTACATAGAGAGGTAACGGTGATATTCTAAGCTTGGCTTAAATGTGGCACAGGGCCGAAAGTGTGGAGCCCTCAGTGAGAATCTAACTCACTTCTCAATTGTAATTGATCTAGCGAAACAAGCTTACTGACCATTCCACGATTTCGAAGTGCGCCATACAGGTGTTATTTATGGCGGACAGCCTGCTCCGAAATGCCTAGAATATCACCTACAGACAACCATTCTCTGCAATAAATGCTTACACATGCGAATGAATACTCCAAGTCTTAAAGAAAGATGCACTTCATCAGATCTGGCGCTACAGAATCCCAACAAAAACTTTACAAAATAACAAAACTATATCACTCGAATTCTTCCAATACCCTATCCTAGGTATGACGATAAACTACATCCGACAGCAAGGCTGCAGGTGTGGAGCATGGAACTACCTTATGATTACTGTCGTTACTAGGTCCACCCTGATTGCATTTATGGGTAAATAGTTAATCCCCAAACTGGGTTCAAACCATTATGTAAGTATAACAATTTTTATAGTAAAAATACCAGAAAAAACATTTTCACAGTAAAAGAATTACCAGCAATACATATCTGTAAAAAATGATTACCAGCAATACATTTCTGACAAAAAAAAATTACTAGCAAAAAATGTCAGTAAAAAAAACTAAGAAAATTACCAGCAATACGTTTCTGTAAAAAAATACCTGCAATAAATTTCTGTAAAAAACAAAATTACCAGCAATACATTTCTGTTAAAAAACACAAAAAAAAAACAAAATTACCAGTAATAAATTTCTGTAAAAAATATAAAAAAATAAAAAATTACCAGCAATATATTTCTTTAAAAAAACAAAAAAACAAAACAAAATTACCAGCAATACATTTCTGTAGAAATAATATTAACAGCAATAAATTTCTGTAAAAAATATAAAAAATTACCAGCAATATATTTCTGTAAAAAAACAAAATTGCCAGCAATACATTACTGTAAAAAAAAATACCAGCGATAAATTTCTGTAAAAAATGAAAAAAAATCCAAAATTACCAGCAATACATTTCTGAAATAAAATCCAAAAGTACCAGCAATAAATTTCTGTAAAAAAAAACACAACATTACCAGTAATGAATTTCTGTAAAAAATAAAAAAAAACAAAATTGCCAGAATTACATTTCTGCAAAAAACAAACAAAAAACACGAAACTACCAGCAATACATTTCTGTAAGAAAAACAAAATTACCAGTAATACATTTCTGTAAAAAAACAATTACCAGTAATACATTTCTGTAAAAGAAAAACGAAATTGCCAGCAATACATTTCTGTAAAAAAAAAATTACCAGTAATTAATTTATATAAAATAATTTAAAAACAAAACAAAATTACCAACAATACATTTGCGAAAAATAAATTACCAGCAATAATTTTCTGTAAAAAACAAAAAAAAACGAAATTACCAGCAATACATTTCTTTAAAAAAAACAAAATTACCAGCAATACATTTCTGTAAAAAAATCCAAATGTACCCGCAATACATTTCTGTAAAAAAAAAATTACCAGTAATAAATTTCTGTAAAATTATTAAAAAAGAAAACAAAATTACCAGCAATCCATTTCTGTAAAAAAAATAAAATTACCAGCAATACATTTCTGTAGAAATAAAATTACTAGCAATAAATTTCTGTAAAATCAAAAGTTACCTGCAATACATTTCGGTAAAAACAAAATTACCAGTAATACATTTCTGTAACAAAAACAAAACAAATTACCAGCAATAGATCACTGTAAAAAAATACCTAAATTTCTGTAAAAATAAAAAAAATAAAAAAATTACCAGCAATACATTTATGTAAAAAAAAAGAAAAAATCCAAAATTACCAGTAATATATTTCTGTAAAAGAAAAAACGAAATTGTTAGCAATACATTTATCTAAAAAAAAAACAAATCAAAATTACCAGTAATACATTTCTGTAAAAAAAAAAATTAACAGCAATACATTTCTGTATAATAAAAAAAATTACCAGCAATACATTTCTGTAAAACAAAATACCTGCAATTTATTTCTGTAAAAAATAAAAAAAATAAAAAATTATCAGCAGTGTATTTACAGTATTTACATTATTCGGACTATTGTCCTCATCTTTGTCGCCATATTTGTCACAACGTTTCGGCCGTTGTACGCTCCGGCCTTCTTCAGGTGGTTGGAATTTCGAACCGAACCCTTTATTTCGATCACTGGGGTAGACTGTTCTAGTTCCACGAGCCATGTTTGATGGATGTCAGTTATCAGTTATCTCCTGGTAATTTTTCCCTCTGAAAGTTCTCCACTGCCTGAACCGGGTATTGAACTCACACTCTTTGGGTCTGTTACTGGATCTAACCAACGCCTTTATCCACCGTACCATGTGTCCTCAAGGAACTAGAACAGTCTACCCCAGTGATCGAAATAAAGGGTTCGGTTCGAAATTCCAACCACCTGAAGAAGGCCGGAGCGTACAACGGCCGAAACGTTGTGACAAATATGGCGACAAAGATGAGGACAATAGTCCGAATAATGTAAATACTGTACATAATACCTCATCTCAGAAATATAGACAGCAGTGTATTTCTGTAAAAAAAAATTACCAGCAATACATTTTTGTAAAAAAAAAGCAAAACAAAATTAACAGCATTACATTACTGTAAAAAATTACCTGCCATAAATTTCTGTAAAAAGTAAAAAAAAAAAAAATTACCAGCAATACATTTCTGTAAAAAACAAATCCAAAATTTCCAGTAATACATTTCTCTAAAAAAAAAAATTATACCTGTAATACATTTCTCTAAAAAAAATCAACAATGCAAAATTACCAGCAATGCATTTATGTAAAATAAATTACTAATGCACTCAAAATAATTAAATTTAAATGACCCATAAGAAGTTGATATGCCGGTAAACAAACAAATAATAAAAATAAACTTCCAATACCAGCAACGACTAAGATTGGTATTGCATTTAACTAGAAGAAAAAGTAATGATATAATCAAGTTGTTGATCTTCTGTGCAACCTTGAACAAAATAGTGAGAAAGGAGAGACGATCACTAATACACTGATAAGAGAGGCAACAGATAGCGGACTTGGGAAGAAGCTTTCATTGTCCGGAGGAAACGGTTTGAAGAGATATATTTCATGAATTCTTAACCGACATTAACGCTAACTTTTCGGTCAATAAACACCAAATGTTTCTTTAAAAGGAAACGGTTATAATCGCCATTGCCATATAAAGAAATGTTTCCTTATAAGGAAACGGTTATAATCGCCATTGCCATATAAAGAAATGTTACCTTATAAGGAAACAGTTATAATCGCCATTACCATATAAAGGAATGTTTCCTTATAAGGAAACGGTTATAATCGCCATTACCATATAAAGAAATGTTTCCTTATAAGGAAACGGTTATAATCGCCATTGCCATATAAAGAAAATATCACCTCCGGCATGCAACGAAACTACGCTCATGTCCAAATAGATTTTGCAGTGTCACCAGTATTTTAGATGTTTCTCCTTTCTTAACTGTTTTTGCATAATTTAAAATTACGAGTTGTCCTTCTCATAGACTGGCTAACAACCAAGGGTAAAAGACTCTTCAATATAGTCCAATGCATAGAGTGGTGCGAATTTATATTCATAACGTCTCATATTTGAGCCACAACAGATGAATCATTGACATAGAGGAGTAATAGTTGCCACTGATATGTAGTCGTTTGCTGAGATGATGTAGAAAAGTGTTGCGCACAAAATATTCCGGTCGAAAGAAAGCTCTGTTGCTTTCGCTTGGGGCAAAATAATTGATTGAAATCTAATGATCAAGTATTCATTTAATCAAGGTAACAGTTTTCCTTTTATTTCGGGAGAGACCCATTTCTTCCTTCCATCAGAATGACTGAAGTTAACCACGAGGAGGAGGAGGTTAATTTCCATTGCGTCTTCTCGTGCTAACCTTCTCTGTTGATATAAAGTGGAATATTGCTTCTGGTGTTCCTGCAATATATTTAAAGGTTCTTGATAAAACCCACAAAATCAATCGTACTCACCCTGAGCTGGCGCCTCGGCTTCAGTCACTTTACCGCCGCCGATAGTTTACTTCCCTTTGCCTTTTCTATAAGTACTTCACGGTGACTGTTTTTGGCTATGGTACCTAGACTCTATGAACTTAAGTGCAGTACTAGATTGACTGCAAAGTATTATCAGTTCACAGTTGTAAGTTCGATGGAAACAGATTTCTTTCGCTTCTCGGCTGTGTAAATTTCGTCCGGCTCCATAACTGCCACTTAACTTTGACCGCCGGAATTTTAAATGCAGTGTCCATCATTATCTGCTCTCTTACTGTTTACTCTTCCTTGTGTCTTAGTGGCTTTACTGCCTTGCATGGGGTGAAATGATTGAAAACAAATTTAAATGCAATATGAATCGTTATCTACTGTCTTCTTGATTACTCTTCTATTGTTCTCGCTCCTTACTAATGTTTCTCTTGTTTCTAACTATTTCACACTCAGTAACCCCTAGAGTCTTAGGAGCTTTACTGCCTTGCATAGAGTTATAAGATTAAAAAAAGTGTGCATTATATTTTAGTACTAGCAGCATGGCCTGGCGTTGCCCGTGCTTGATTCAAAAATCGTACGACTCATACAGCAATCGCTATCACTTGACTTAAAATATTTTTGCCCTTCCTTGCCTTTAAAGAAGTGCCCTTTGCCGTGCTGATGTTGCTACATGCCTTACTTCTTGCCTATGTCACACTGCGAATCAGCTTTAAAAGAGGACTCGTAACTGGAAAACCCGAATGAAAAAAGAATGTTAACAACAAATATTTTTTCACACCCAACCCAGTTCTGCGGAATCAGAATCAACGTTGAGTTTAAGCAAGCGAATGAGCCAATTGGAGTAAAGTGCCATGCAGATTTAAATTTTTCACACTTGTGACGATTGCATGTAACGATGTTTTTTGCGTGCTAGCATGCTAGTTAACTTCGTGTCAGTCAGCTGTTGGCTCTCACGCTGGCCAATAGAATATTCCTGCCTATTCGTGGCAGCCAGCTATAGGCTCTACGTCTGGCCAGTAGAAAATGGCCTCAAACTACATGAAAACTGCCGTAGAAGCATGAAAAAATCGATTATTTTCACTATCGATGGGAGTTGGGAAATGCAAAGTCGGTCTTGGCCTTCCCGCTAACTTGGAGCATTTGCATGTAAATTTTGGTGCAAATCCGTCGAAAATTGCGGCCGTGCATTCGTTACACACACAAACACATCCTGCCTTTTATAGATAGAGATTTGTAAGTAAGTGTTTTTTTTTTTGGCCGTAACACACTTTTAAGATGATCTGTTCTTTAGAAATGTAGTTTTTTCTTTCCCTCTTGAAAGTATGTTTTTATGGAGCAAGAATGTGCGTCCTATTTGTCTGTGTTTACATCCGTGTTACAATGCAGCTGAAACGGGAAAAACATGTTTGACCTTTAGAGAAGCAATTGCTTACGCGCGAACAATGCACTGATTATTTTGAGATATTTCAAGCGAGAGATAAAAATATTCCGAATAAACCTTGGAGTAGAACCACAAACAGCGAACTTTTTTTTTTTAAAATAATCATGAAAGAATATCCGAGAACAACAATTACGGCCTTTTCAGTAAATATTTGGTTCTCTCTCGTTATTTCACTGCGATAAAAAAAAAAAAAGGTAAAAAGTATTGGACACTTAAAAAGAAAATCCAAAAACAAGAAACTGTATCGTATTAAGGTGTGACCACCATTGCTTACAGCCAGGAATAACGTTCCTTTAATGAAAGGAATGATAAGTTCCGCGAAATAAAGATATTAAAATTGAATGTAAGCATATTTTTAAGTAATAAATAATAAACAATAAATTAAAATGTCTCACTCTGTGATATCAGTTTACGGAAGAAAGCAACCGGCAACTTTAAATGGACTGAAATGGACTTCTCCAACAAGGACTTTTAACAAGATACCAGGACGTATTTCACTTTATCTACGTCCGCAGACGGACATTGTCGGTATGCACTTTTTTTTTCCATATTTCTCTTTATTTCTATGTGAATATTAAATATATTTATATAATATTGTTGTATTTTTTATATTCAAAAGCTGTCACCAAGTTCGTTTGAGCACACGGGGTTTAGCACTAACCATTTATCAACATGGGATTGTATCCTGACGTATTATTGTGGATATAGTCACCATAAATCAGATTTTAAAAATGTTGAATCAGAAACTGTATAATGTTGCCAATGTTGTTGACGAGCATTAATAACAATTGGTTAATTACATAAATGGTAAATTCCGATAATTGGAGATATTCAAATTCCGTTCATTCAGTTTATCAAAAGAATTTGTTTATTATTGTTCTTTACGAAAGCCGGAATTTCGAAAATGTAATAACTAATGAATGTATCAAAATCCCGAGTCACATTTGTTGCAGCCGTAGCTCAGTGGTGTGTCCATGGCAAAATATACTGACGGAGCCCAAGTCTCTTCAGGCCGGTTTGGATTCAGAATTTTCCTTCTAGACTTGTTGCCAACCAAAGATTAATTGAAAAATGTTGAGTCTTGACTCATTGTTGAATCTCGACTAATGCATGGAATAATAATGCAACACAAAATGTACTTAGAACAAGAATGTATTATAACAAGAAAGTGTACACAATATTTACATATAGTATTTCTGTATATTTCTGGGAAGACCATTCCTGGAGAATGTGTTGACTAAGTCGCAGTCGGGCAGAGTCTCTAGCTGGATCTCTGTATTCGCTCTCTCTGTCTTCCGGTACCAACCATTATTTATATAGTCGGTAGTCACCTATGCAGATTAGGTGGATCCTACCACAACAAAAAACTAACGAGCAAATACAAATTGATCGCTTTTATAACCGAAACATCGGCTCCAGTTAAAGCAAAAATTAGGTTTTTGTAATCTCATTAGTTATTGGTTAATAAATATTTTCCCGATTCTTATATATTTATTTTCATGCGGGAAAATGTCGGTGATCATATTCTGAAGTGATCCTCCAAAATTTCGTAACAGACAACAAATATTAATTGTCTGGAAATTCAAAGACTACCGAGCATTTCATATAACGTCGCTGATTGGTATATATATGAATATAGAGCTTGAAATTTGGAGCCTACAAAATGCGTTAAAATGAATCAAATACTCTGTGAGCCGGTGTTAATACAGAATTCGGGGTTTTTAGTCACTAAAATCCTTTGCGTTTTTCTGCAATTCTTTAACAGGGTTCCCTAAACGTAAGAGACGGAAAACTGCAGATTATGAGGATATGTAATATAGATAATGCTTGAAGAGGCTAAAATTATAGTGATCCCCCGATCGAAAAGCTGTTTCATAAAATAGCTGTTCTTGGAAATATGCTGTCTGTGTGGAATCGGAAGTGACTAAAAAAGATTCGACTATGTACTTGTCATGGCGTGTCTTTACTCTAAAGATCTGAGCTGGTGGAACTAAGAATAAAGCTCGTCTGAACATTTGCCGTGGAAATAGCGATATAGCTTTAAGACTCTTTGTGTGTGCGAAAGAGTCCGTAGTATTAAGCATAATTAATCGCCTACAAGGCCGTGTAAAAAGCTTTCGAACTCCGTCAAGGCTGCAACGTGAGGATTGGGCAACCCTAAAACAGATATGCCAGCAATACTCCATGTTTGATCCGATTTAATTCTTGTAAAGATAGAGCATAGCAGCAGGAGTCTGATACATTTTGGTGTTGCGCAGCGAACTGGCCCTTTTCCCAGTTCCTTTGAAGAAGGATCGTATACGTTAATTTTACCTGCAGTCTGGAGTGAGATATACTCCCAAAGGACTTTCAAAGTAAGGAGTCGCGTTTAGCGTACAACTGCTTATCATGACTAGAATTTGATTGATTTGTTTATTTACGGTTTATCAACCCCTTGTAGGTTATTTACAAGTCTTACTAACTAATACAAATGTTATTAATTAATCCATAACTGGAGGGGATAAATGGTGTATTCATACCTAGTCATAAACAAACAAGAAATTATAATGTGGATATAAAATGGGGGATCAATTTTATATTGTAATCAGTATATAAACTGATCCCACACATTGTGGGCACGGTAGTTTTTATACATTTATCTTCCAGAGACTAAAGCGTCCAGGGTAAGTTTATAAACTACATCCGCGTCCAGGGTAAGACGATAAACTACATCCGCGTCCAGGGTAAGACGATAAACTACGTCCAACAGCAAGGCCTCTGATCAGGAGGTTTTGAGGAGCGTGGAACCACCTCTTAATTGCTGGTGTACCCAGGTACACCCTGACCCGGGGTGGTAGCACCTGTTAGGGTCCCACCTATGAGCAAAAAGGTAACCCCCAAACTGAGGTCAAAACACTATGAAAGTGTAAAAATAGGTTTCAATACCGCTATGTACACACATACACACACATACACACACACACACACACACACATATATATATATATATATATATATACATATATATATATATATATATACATATATATATATATATATATATATATATGTATATATATATATATATATATATATATATGTATATATATATGTGTGTGTGTGTGTGTGTGTGTGTGTGTGTATGTGTGTGTGTGTGTGTACATAGCTGACTTGTAACTTTGTGATAGCACAGCTATCGACGGCACCAAAGGGTTCCGTCTTCGCAATTTCACTCGCAAAGCTTGGGTCAACCTGTGATATGGCTATTCAGACACTTTCCAAAGATGCCGCATATAGGATCGATCTCTCCAGTCCGATAACATCACATATATATACATATATATATATATATATATATATATATATATAATTTAAATTAAATTTTCCGTACAGTTAAACTAAATTAGTGGAATTATACTCCATTTGTTCTCATTTACCTGAATACACACACACACACACACACACACATACATAGAAGTTATAAAATGGTTTAAAGCATCCAGACAATTTATTCCAAATTATAAGAGGAAATGAATAAAAAGACTTCAGCTGGTAAAATCCCTGAAGAGATAAGAGGAAGTGGGAGGGGGGAGAAAAACAAAAAGGTGTCAACCCAGCGAGCAGGACTGCTGGAGGGAATACAAAGTTACAACCAGTGAAATACATTGAAAATAAATCAAATTTATACCATCGTCATCATCTAATCTAAAACATTATCATATATCATATATCATATATATATATATATATATATATATATATATATATATATATATATATATATATATATATATGGGGGGGGGTAAATAAATAAAAGTGAACATTGAAGTCAACCTTCAGGGGTGACAACGTGTTTCATGCTAGATGCAATCGTCAGGCCTGATGACTGCGTTTAGCATGGAACAATCTGTCGTTTACTTGTGACACGTTTCGTCCTTTAGAACTTCATCAGATTAAATTTGTTTTGTTGGTGAGATTACACATTCGCATGATAGAGAAAAGCTGGTAATATTAGAATTATTATTATTATTATTATTATTATTATTATTATTTATCAGCCGGATTCTTTTCGAGTCTTTTTCTTTTTCTTTCCATCATTTTCGCAATTAGGTATTCCACACTGTGATATTAGAAGAGTGTTGACTTCAATGTTCACTTTTATATTTACATACGCTCTATCACTGATATTGAGCACTTTATCCCATAAATATAGTACACCTTAAAACTATATATATATATATATATATATATATATATATGGGGTATTATTGTCTGTGGCTATATACTAGTTGTTGCAAATATTCTGTGTACTTTATTTGTTTTAATTGATTAGCATAGATTAATTCTTTCCGATTGAGTTTTCCATTCCTTCAAATTTACAAATCATTCAAATTTACAAATCTTGCATTGAATAATGTTGTCATAGATGGTCTGGTGCCCCGCTGTCCATCTCGAGGTCCCTGACAAAATACAGAGACGGATATGCAATCTGTTAGGTCCTGATCTGGCATCTTGGCTACAGTCGCTTTCTCACATACGTGATGTGCATTCCATCTGTCTTTTCTACAAATATTTTCATGGCAATTGCTCTGACGAGCTATTTTCACTAGTGCCTCAACTGCATGAATTTAAGCATGCTACTAGGTTGGCATTTCGGTCCCACCCTTTCACCGTTGAAACAGTTAAATGTAACAACCTCTTCTACTCCAACGGCTGCTTCTCTCGCACTTCCCGTCTGTGAAACTCCCTTCCTCTTACTTGCTTCCCTGATAGCTATAATCTTCAAATATTCAAATGTAATGTCGATCGACATTTTCTGATGCTTTGATCCTGATCCGCATCCGTCTTTTTATCCTCTCCTCAAAGAACCCCTCTTTACTCTTGCTCTCAATATATAAACACTTGCGTGCTAGTAGCAGTCTCGCCTTGCCTGGGGTGAAATGCTTAAAAATGTACAGGGTCAACTGCTCACAACTTTGATTATGCATTTTAGAGGAGTGTAGAAAGATCTATTCTGTTGTTGTTTATCGTAAGCATATAAATATGTAGATGTAACAGCATAAAATTGATTAATGATTCTTGCTATTAAAGATAGATTAAAAGTGTCTTTTCAACATTGTCAGCACTATCTGTAATACCAATTATTCGAACACATATTATGCCAACTTTGGTCTATGCATATCTTGGTACCATTATATTCCTCATCTTCTTCAAATTTAAAAAATAATCTATTTACCTGTTTTATTATTTATCTCTTGAATTCCAATCGTATTCCTTACATTCCCTTGGGAAAGGTATGAATCATCTTCTTCTCCCACCCATAGGTAAATAGCAGGACAGACCGGGTTCTATAGCCTTGGATGGCAAATAGTCTATCGCAGAAAGAAATGGCAACCTTTCAGCGGGAAAAAAATCTGCCTCGTTAGTCATGTATCGAAAGATACATGATCGCCTAAGCGTGTATCGCGCATGGCACATAACTGACTGAAATTCACTTACGTGCTAATACCCTTGGGAAAGGCATGAATCCTCTTCTTCTCCCCCACTTGGGTAAATAGCAGGACACATCTGATTCTCTAGCCTTGGATGACAACTGGTCTACTGCAGAAAGAACTGGCAACCTACTGCGGGGAAAAATCTGCCTCGTCATCATATATCGAAAAACACACATACCACATAACTGACTGACATCTTTCTATGAATAACTATCACCAGAGGGGTACAACAGGCGTTCACTTGTGATAATGATGACTTTGGTATGAAAAGCTGAATGCAGATTACATATTTGCTTTGAATACCGAATGATATCTGAATTCTATTAGCCATTAAATATTTCTGAAGAATAACACATTTAAACTTTTGTTGCTGAAATAACAAGCAAATCATAATTTTATATATATACATATATATCTGCGTAACGATAGGAGGTTGTATGTGTGCATTCATTCATATTCGTTTGTAATAAAATAATGTATCTACGAATGGATAAAATGGTAGCATATTGTTGCATTTGGCATCTTCTAATAAATAAATTTATAAACAAACAAGAAATTATGATGTGGATATAAAGTAGGGGATCAGTTCTATATTACCATAATACATAGACTGATCCCTCACTTTGTGGCCACGGTAGTTTTTTACATTTATATTTCAGAGAATGTTAATAAATCTATACGAAATGTCTGTACAGTTAATCAGTTTTTGATTGAGTAATTCGTTTTCTACGGTTGATCAACCCTTTGCAGGTTATTTAAAGCCAGAAAATATTTTTAGGTTCTAAGAATATATTTTGGCGATAATAATGCTTTACAGGTGTTACTAATTTCTTTAAATTTCTTTTGCTTAATCAGTAGATAGATTGATTGAGTCGTTTTCTACGGTTTATCAACCCTTTGCAGGTTATTTAAAGCCAGAAAATATTTTAGGTTCTAAGAATATATTTTGGCGATAATAATGCTTTACAAGTGTTACTAATTTCTTCTTTAAATTTCTTTGTTTAATCAGATTGATTCATTTTTTACAGTTTAGATTATAACGGTTTAGTGATACAAATCTTACAAATTAACCCATAGCTGGGGTAAGTGATGGATTCATACTTTATATTTGAATATAAGGAATCCAATTGGAATTGGAAGCCGGCTCTCCGGTTAACATACCCGAGCCATTATCCATTACATGACCGCACATGCAAGCTTACAGAACCTGGAATTCCTACTTGGTCATGCATCTAGGTATTGACCATGATCGCGTTGCTTAACTTCGCTGATTGTACGGGAACCGGTGTCTCAACGTGATGTGACCGTAAGCTCGTCAAGACTGGTGAGAATTGGTGGTCTGCTTGCTTTTTTGAAGGCATCGAATGTTACAAGATCTTTGTGCTGGGAGTGCGGGGGGGATCAGCTCTAAGGTCTTGATTATCGAGATTTGAAGTCGCAAACATCTCTACTTTCGAAAGTATTTTGATATTTATGTGGAAGGGGGCATAGTTCGTTCGAATAAATTCTCCACCCCTTGACATGTTGGGTAAACTTGGTGATAACATTATCGCATCGTTATTCGGAATTTTTCCGATTACATTGGTCGGGTGACACGGGCCATTATCATGCTGGGATAACCCATCTTTGTTAGAAAAAATGAAATCAAATCTGTGAATGAAAGTGATTATTGGTATGTTATATATATATATATATATATATATATATATATATATATATATATATATATATGAAAGTGAACATTGAAGTCAACACTCAGAGGCAACAGGCTGTTTCATGCTAAACGCAATCGTCCGGCCTGACGATTGCTTCGTCGCCTCTGAGTGTTGACTTCAATGTTCACTTTTATATTTATATTTACATACGCTCTATCTCTGATATTGAGCTCTTTACCCCATAAATATAGCACACCTTAAAACTATATTTCTTCATATATACATACATACATACATATATATATATATATATATATATATATATATATATATATATATATATATATATATATATATATATATATATATATATATTCAGTTTTCGTTTCACCATTTGGAAGTGAAGTCTGATTATACAGCGTCTTTTAAAAGGGCTATGGTGAAATAAATTATTACATGAAGCCTTAAAGTGGTCTGTTTTTCTTTAAAATGTCTATATATATATATATATATATATATATATATATATATATATATATATATATATATATATATTTAGTTGGATTGACATGAATTTGTGACTCTGGCTTTCTTGCTATGTACGATCGTCAAACTCAATCACACTATATATATATATAATTTCATATGTGCCGTACTAATTGGGAAGTGCTCAATATCAGTGATAGAGCTAACGTATATGTATGCATGGTCGAGGGCATGAATATGTATCTGCGCCTTATCTTTTGCAATCCTATCCACGTAAAAATATACATTTTTACAATATAAACCATTCATTGAATACATTCCCAGTCCTCTAAACTGTTTTCAAATTCCATCTATAGAATTGGTCAATAAAAAGATATATTTTATTGCAGATCATAAAAAGAAATTGTTCCTTTTTATTTATAACTCATTTCAATCAGAGGACAGGTCACTATTACCATGGACTGGGTATTACAATTTACATAAATAGCATAAAATAATTTTATTTGCAGATCCCTGTGACTTAGATGTTGCCACCCCGACAACACAAAACTGATGAGACTCATATTGGTCACAGACTGTTATCATTTTATATGTAGTTGAAGCTATAAAATTGTGTTCAAAATATTTATATCTAGCATTAAATTACCCTTAGAGGTTGATATGCCGCTAAACAAAATCAGCCAACCAATAAACAATACATTTTATATGTAGTTGAAGCTATAAAATTGTGTTCAGAATATTTATATTTTAGCATTAAATAACCCTAGGTTGATATGTCGCAAAACAAAATCAACCAACCAATAAACAATACATTTTATATGTAGTTTTAAACTATAAAATTGTGTTCAAAATATTTATATCTAGCATTAAATTACCCTTAGAGGTTGATATGCCGCTAAACAAAATCAGCCAACCAATAAACCATACATTTTATATGTAGTTGAAGCTATAAAATTGTTTTAAAAATATTTATATGTCATCATTAAATAACCCTTAGATGTTCATTTGGCGCTAAACAAAATCAACCAACCAATAAACATAACATTTTATATGTAGTTGAAGCTATAAAATTGTGATAAAAATATTTATATTTAGCATTAAATAACCCTTAGATGTTGATATGCCGCTAAACAAAATCAACCAATCAATAAACAATACATTTTATATGTAGTTGAAGCTATAAAATTGTGTTCAGAATATTTATATTTTAGCATTAAATAACCCTAGGTTGATATGTCGCAAAACAAAATCAACCAACCAATAAACAATACATTTTATATGTAGTTTTAAACTATAAAATTGTCTCCAAAATATTTATATTTCATCATTAAATAACTGTTAGAGTTTGATTTGGCGCTAAACAAAATCAACCAACCAATAAACAATACATTTAATTGTAGTTGAAGCTATAAAATTGTGCTCAAAATATTTATATTTAGCATAAGTAACCCTTAGATGTTGATATGCCGCTAAACAAAATCAACCAATCAATAAACAATACATTTTATATGTAGTTGAAGCTATAAAATTGTGTTCAAAATATTTATATTTTAGCTTTTGAGGCTGTTATGCCACTAAACATATCAACCAAAATCATTCACTGCTCATTGATATCACCTTGAATTTCAACATTCTTTTCTATGTTCTAGCTATATTTTCAGGTTTCATAACACTTTGTTTAATTTTCAAAAGCCGGCTCCGCTTTTATATAACACTTTCAACTTTTTGTGTTATATTTTTTGTCGTCTTTTAATATGCGTCCCAGACCTGGTGATCGTCAGCAGAAACCCATTTTTGTAACCTTTTTGCTTGTTTGCTTTTATCTCTACACAACTACCCTCTCCCTTATTCCCTATTCCTATGAGACTACGTATTTTTGAGTCTAATATTTCCTGAAGTTCACCTAATACAAGTTCCAAGAGTCACTCAAGGTAGATGATTGATGAATGAAATGCATGTTTTCAATGTAAGAGACGGTACAAATAAGTAATCATGTGGAGGGCGGGAGGGGCGATCGACCCTTGACCTGAAGGGGGGTGAATATTGCAGTTTTCAGGGAAGAATTCACGTGGCAGTTTATCCCACAATGTACCAATTCTCTCTGAGTGAATATTCCTCGTTACAACTAAGAACACAGGGAAATAAGGCTGATTCGGCTCAATGGATATACATCCTTGTGCAAATTAATTGAAACAAATCGAATAATTCCGTTATTATTATTATTATTATTATTATTTTGCATTTTACCAATGAAACAAGAACCAGCGCACATGTTAATACTTCGTATGTCCATTCCACGAAGATGTTCCTTGCAGACTGCTTTTAAATCAGGACAGTTTTCGGGCTAATCTATGTTACTTTGATTTGCTCACTGTTAAGGCTTGTGTTACAGTTTTCGTACGCTTCCTTGTAGTAACTTCCATTGCAGACAATGGCTGTAGGAAAACTAATCGACAGTCGAGGCAATAGTGTCTGGGCGTGATAAAAATCTGAAGTAATCACGGATGACGCAATACTTTTTCAAGGCCAAACAAATTTAATCCTACACCCCGAATATAGATTCATATTATTCCCCACCACTGCAAATGATCTAATCTAAGATAAAAATAGAAATCGATTACACCCTGTAACTCCAGAGGGTCTAAAACTGGCCGTATGTTAAAAGAAAGGAAACTAAAGCGGTTGTTTCAATTAATTTGCACAAGTTTGTAGCCTGGGGAGTTCTAGCTATAACTTCTGACCTGGTGGTTTGGTTTGGTTTGGTTTGTTTTACGGTACATCAACCTCAATGGGTTATTTAATGCCGACAAGATTTTTATTGCTGGTATATTTTTCAAAAATTGCTGTTAATTTTTTTTTTTTTCAAAATTCGTTGCCGGTTAATATTTTTTTACAAAAATGTATTGCTGGTATAAAACCTATTTTTACGCTTTCATAGCGTTTTGTCTCCAGTTTGGGGTTAACTATTTGCACATATCTGGGACCCTAACAGGTGCTACCACCCCGGGGTCAAGGGGTGGTTCCACGCTCCTCAAAACTTCCTGGTCAGAGGCCTTGCTGTTGGGTATAGTTTATCGTCTTACCCAGGACACCTTATTTGGGGTGGGGTCTTACTCCTCTGTACAGGTACAGTCGGCTTATTCTGAAGCCCCAGCTGACTGGTGGAACGGAAAAGTGGAGCTCATCTGAACATTTGCCATGGAAATAGCGACAGAATATCGATAGACTTGCGTCACTGCGCCTATGGAGAAGGGTTTGAAAAATAGAATATATGTCATAAACACTTTTAGAACCCTTTCAAATTTCGAAATTGAACATTGAGCAACTGCAGACATGGCAGCAATAATCTATTTTGGTCTAATCTGACTCTTATAAGAATAAAGCATGGTAGGAAGAATCAGGTATTTACTGGAATGATAGATATAAGCCGGACATTTTTAGATAGTAGTGGAATAAAATCATGAATATTTTTCTTTAATAAAATTCATGTAGAATATCTTTTAATTATTTTTTTCATTAAAGAACCGAAGAAATTTTTATTTGGTTATCATTGTAATCACGATCGAGCACCATTTTCTGGTATCGCCCCAAATCTTATTACAATGTTTACCGTTTGTTAATGATTTCTGTTTCATTAAAAGAATTCATTTCAGTTGGCCGAAATCTACGCAGATACAAGACGATACAGTCTTGGTAGGCGAGGCCAAAATCGAATAATGCAAAGCAATACAACATCTGTGAGGAATTGTTGATCACAACAGACGTCTACAAGAAAAGGAATAAGAGCAAGAGAGTTGAATCATTTGTATTGTCTAATTAATCATACAAGTCCAAAAAGTTTGGTAAATCAGTAAGAGACTTGCGTTGCTAAGCAACACGTAAAAAAGGGAAATGGTGGGTGGATTTTTTGGTAAGATCTTAATGAGAGAGTGGCCTGGTCGTCAATTCCATTTTGACTCTAGCTAGTTCAACGACAGATGTTTAGTCGCGAAGAGTTGTTTTTCATAATCTCTCTTTATTCTACATATTTTTAAATCGAATCTCCCTCGGTATTCTAAAATGTAAGAAGGAAAGTTCCGCTAGAACTTCAACTATTAGACATAGGCTCCCGCGAGAGTGCTTCTCTCAAAACTTAAAATGAACTCTTAGAGTCCAGAATCAGTCATTTCCTGTCCACCTTATAATCTCTATTTCATATACAATTCATATCATCACATCATTTATTGTTTCCATTTCTGCTCTGAGTTCCTACCTTGAGTGGTTCTCGGGGTTTGTATTTTGTGAAATTTAGCAAATAAATATCAGGAATTAATATTCACAATAGCATTTTTAGAGAATGAATGGATTTTTAATTTTAAGTCGACTTTACTTGTTTAAACACTGTTTTATTGTTTGAATTGAGGCCCTGTTCGGGAGACCTAATAAACAGAATATGCTCTCCAGCAGGGTTCGAATATGCGTCGACATTGTCAGGAAAACCTACTGTCTGGCCCGTCGTGATTTAGACAGATCGTCCACAGGCCACACCATATCAGAGAGTGGTTTCGCCTAATAAAGGGTGGGAGGCAGATTCAAATCTTGCCGGAGATAGAATTTTCTTTATTAAATCTCTCAAATGCTCAGCCCATTGACGTAATTCACACTATTTAAAAACGCAGAGCGTTTACAAAACCTCGCAAGCTACCGGCTACACGATCGCCAAAAACGAAGAGTCGTTCCCTTGCCAGAAAAATTTTTCTGTTGTTTTTAATAAATATGATTATATAAACAAAATCATATATAGCAAAATTTAATTAAATATGTATGTAAAGTATATTAAACTCTCTGATAGAAAAATGAAAAAATATAGATCTGATTAGACTGAGATAGATAGATAGATAGATAGATAGATAGATAGATAGATAGATAGATAGATAGATAGTGAACAGAATGAGATAGATAGATAGATAGATAGATAGATAGATAGATAGATAGATAGTGAACAGAATGAGATAGATAGATAGATAGATAGATAGATAGATAGATAGTGAACAGAATGAAAAAGATAGATAGATAGATAGATAGATAGATAGATAGATAGATAGATAGATAGATAGATAGATAGTGAACAGAATTAGATAGATAGATAGATAGATAGATAGTGAACAGAATGAGATAGATAGATAGATAGATAGATAGATAGATAGATAGATAGTGAACATAATGAGATAGATAGATAAATAGATAGTGAACAGAATGAGATAGATAGATAGATAGATAGATAGATAGATAGATAGATAGTGAACAGAATGAGATAGATAGATAGATAGATAGATAGTGAACAGAATGAGATAGATAGATAGATAGATAGATAGATAGATAGATAGATAGATAGATAGATAGTGAACAGAATGAGATAGATAGATAGATAGATAGATAGATAGATAGATAGATAGATAGATAGTGAACATAATGAGATAGATAGATAGATAGATAGATAGATAGATAGATAGATAGATAGATAGATAGATAGTGAACAGAATGAGATAGATAGATAGATAGATAGATAGATAGATAGTGAACAGAATGAGATAGATAGATAGATAGATAGATAGATAGATAGATAGTGAACACAATGAGATAGATAGATAGATAGATAGATAGATAGTGAACAGAATGAGATAGATAGATAGATAGATAGATAGATAGTGAACAGAATGAGATAGATAGATAGATAGATAGATAGATAGATAGATAGATAGATAGTGAACATAATGAGATAGATAGATAGATAGATAGATAGATAGATAGATAGATAGATAGTGAACAGAATGAGATAGATAGATAGATAGATAGATAGATAGATAGATAGATAGATAGATAGTGAACAGAATGAGATAGATAGATAGATAGATAGATAGATAGATAGATAGATAGATAGATAGATAGATAGATAGATTGCAAAGTAAGGCATAGATAGATAAACCTGAACAACATTATCGGTCTCTCTATTTTCTGCAAAACTCATTTGTGGAGATGTGGGAAATATCCGCCGGAAGAAGAGAACAAATAATTTGAATTTTTGAAAGGACAGATAAATGCGTCGGCACTGCTTTCAATAAGAAAAGAGGAAGAATGGGAGGAAGAAAAGGGATGAATAGTACGGAATAGCGGGAGAGTAAAAATGGGGAATAAATTGAGGTTTTCGAAAAGGGTAGAACGGAAGGAGAAACGTGAGTTATGGGGAGAGTATGAAATTAAAAGGAGAGAATGAAAGCGTTATGGCTTTGTGAGAGAGAGAAAGAGAGAGAGAAGTAATCGAAATATAGAGCAAAAGGGAAGCGAGTGAGGAATCTGAAATGATGCAGATATCTGTATTCCTTTCGATGCATTTCCACCCACACACTGGTTTAGACTGAAAGATTATATCGTCAAACAAAACATCAGGAAAAGAAAAATGTATACAAGAATAGGTCCATTATTCTGTACATTCTACTCATTCTCTATAATATATATCTATAGATAGATAGATTGATAGATAGATAGTGAACAGAGTGAAATACATAGTGAATCGTACACGTGTATATATATATATATATATATATATATATATATATATATATATATATATATATATATATATTTGTACGTATGCAGATATATCAGAAAGATGAAAAAGAAAATAACATATTTGTATATATAAATATATATATGTACTACTAATAAATACATATCTTATTACATACATTTTGTATATATATGTATGTGTGTGTGTGTGTGTGTGTGTGTGTGAGCGTATGCATAAACATATGTATATCTACATATATGAAACGAAGGACAAAATCACATATGTATAAATTCGATCCGTGAATAAATCAAAGAATACATATATCTATCTATCTCTCTCTCTCTATATATATATATATATATATATATATATATATATTTGTGTGTATATATATATTTATATATATATATATATATATATATTTGTGCGTGTATATATATATATATATATATATATATATATATATATATATATATATATATATATATATATATATATATATATATATATATATATGTATATATATATATATATATGTTCGTGTATATATATACGTGTGTGTGTGTGTGTGTGTGTGTGTGTGTGCCTGTGTAAGTAAAAGAAACCTGAAAAAAGAGTCGCAAAAAGGTTGAACTGTTGACTAGTTAATGTTGCTATAGTGACAGGCTTAAAAGGCGGATTTGGGGTGATGGGTGTGGCCTGTGGGGAAAATACCTGAATGCTTAGCGGAGTGGGTGGCAGCAGTGGGTAATCGACAGTATTGAATGAGCTGAAGTCGTTTGTTGCTACCACGTGATCCATATCGTTCGACTGCCGCATTACGTAAGCTGTAGTCAATGTCATGGGGCGGACCGCAACTTAACCGCCATACTTGTACCAGGACAAATCAATGGGACGAATGCAAACCACAACCGCAGTCCAGCAACAGAGACGCCAAATCGCAAACTGATTTCCTCTGACGCTAATATCGATGCTCGCATTATCAATCCAACTTTTACTTTCATTTTAGCCTTTTAAAAAATATCTACGCTAACACGTCAAAAGACAAAATATCCAATTCTACAGGTATTAGCTCTGTCCAAAATATGAGACAGCAAATATAGAAAATCCACTTCATACTCGCGCTAGACTCGTACTGCTACGCTAAATATCACTCATCCGGAAGGTTCTCTAATATATTCATTCATTTATTAAAATTACAAAGCGCCTATACTTATATCATCATCATCATCATCATCATCATAACCATCAGTTCTATGAAATGATGTGGTCCGGTTCAAACTCCTCCCCGGTCTTTTGAACAGGAGTAGTGGTTTATCCCTTGTTTCCTGTTTTTAATCATTTCACCCCAAACAAGACAATAAAACCACAAAGACGCAAGGGGTTAATGAGACAGCGTATGAGAAAAATACTAGAGCGACCAGTAGAAGGACAATCATTAAGAAATTTCCTCAATAGAAGTGGAGAGGTTCATAAAAAAAATAATATCTTTCGATTCTAACAAATGTTGCCCCTTGGGGACGTTTTGATAAACACTAATCGCACCTGTCTATATTTCTGAGATGAGGTCTTATATACATTATTTACATTATTCGGAATATTGTCCTCATCTTTGTCGCCATATTTATTACAACGTTCCGGGCGTTGTACGCTCCGGCCTTCTTCAGGTGGTTGGAATATCGAACTGAACTCTTTATCTCGCTCACTGGAGTAGACTGTTCGAGATCCACGTGCCATGTTTTAATGAATGTCAGTTGTCAGTTAACTCCTGTTAATTTTCCCTCTGAAAGTTCTCCACTGCCTTAACCGGGTATTGAACTCACACTCTTTGGGTCCTTTATCCACTGTGTCATGTGTCAATGACACATGACACAGTGGATAAGGCAGTGGAGAAATTTCAGAGGGAAAATTAACAGGAGATAATTGACAAATGACATCTATTAAACATGGAACTAGAACAGTCTACCCCAGTGAGCGAAATTCGACATCCCAACCACCTGAAGAAGGCCGGAGCGTACAAAGGCCGAAACGTTGTAATAATAATAAAGACGTTGACATTCCGCACTACTTCAAACAAGGGGAGAGCCATTTATATGAGATATCAAGAAATTCTAAGTCTTAAATGAACCCTTTGAACTCTGACCACCGCTTTACCGGTGGTAGAGAAAAATGACGTAATGCCCAGCCACCGGTTGAACAGTGGTAGAGAAAAATGACTTAATGACCAGCTACCGGTTGAACGTTGGGTAAACACTTTTTTTATATCTACCGTGAAACATTACATACCAATTTTGACTCAGGAGCTCAGGCAGAAAGGTTAAAATTGTTCACGACCGCAGAGCTGAAAGGGTTAATAGCTACGTCGTCTGGTTGAAGCTTGAAAACAGACCGTAAGGTTGATTTGATGGCTCAACAGAAATATTTTATAATCTAGGCGATTAATTATTTTATACCCTAAAACGCCTCTCCCACAGGCACAACGTCACGTGCCTCACGCTCCCTTATCCGAGGAAGATGTTCCGACGGGGTATATTCCATAGTTTCACCAGTTCACACATTTACATCTACAAACCCACCCTGCCGTATACACAGGGGAAATCAATCTCCATTCGCTTCATATTCCATTTGTAAGGAGTAAGTTACATTTGGACAGCTTCTTTCTAAGAGCCACTAATTTATGGAACTAACATCTGAGAAAATGGTTCCTTGAACACTATAAACTTAAACTCTTTAAAACTAGGGGCAACCATTATCTATCCTCCTTATCATCATAATCTTAACTTACTTTCCCCTTCCCTCTCCAAAATCCATATAACAACCTCTTTTAGTAACTCTCTAGCTTGAGTGACTCTTTGATCTTTATTGTGTGAACATTTTGTAAAAAATAAAAATAATAGGTTCTTCTTCTTCTATGTTCCGTGTTCCTTCAGGACGTAAGCGATCATGGCTCTCCACAACTGCCTTTCCTTTGTAGCTCTTCCTCTTATTTCTCTTTTTTGCTATCTCTTCTAAACCCTGTTCTGTAAACCATTTACACAAGCATGTTATATAGGTTACTCGCTGCTTTCCTCTCTCACCCTTGCCTTCAATATGTCCTGTGAGCGTTACGTTTCGCTATCTCAAATGATTCTAAATATAAGGGTCCTTTTTGCTTCCATTTTCCTTATCATGCGAAAAATTGCAGAAATGATAACCAGATACCACTTCAGTAGGCGAAATATTAAGAGCTTCGGCCTCCGCCATGATGTTGGCGTACCCTCGTCACCGTACACAATT
This sequence comes from Acanthosepion esculentum, assembly GCA_964036315.1. NCBI lineage: Eukaryota > Metazoa > Mollusca > Cephalopoda > Sepiida > Sepiidae > Acanthosepion > Acanthosepion esculentum. The sequence continues at coordinate 4,772,348 of OZ038500.1, read as the reverse complement.
CAAAACAATGTAAACAAATCGCGGAATTTAGACGAAAAAGACGACAATAAATGCAACAATAAATACAAAAGACGATGGCAAAAAAAAATGACATTTACTTCACAGAAACTTCAACGAAACTTTCAACAAACTGACGTGAAATACTCCAATTTGCTTATGATGTAGATTTTTTTATTGTAAAATAATTATGACCCATGGCCCAAAAAGTGGAGAGTGGGTTGAGACTGGTCATCATTACCTACCCTATACGTAGCTAATCCGATTCACGGTCCATTCTTTCAATACAAATAACACATATACCAAAAGAAGACATCCTTCGCCTTATACTCCTACATATACCAAAATACCGCATACACAAAGGGGACCTACAAAATAAACCCTATAACTTAAATATTTTCTTATTTCCTATGTAGAAATGTTCGTTCGTTTTATATATATATATATATATTTTGAACGATAAAAATTATTAGAAAAATCAATTAAAATCTTCAGACACACTGGGTTGTAGATTAATATTCTTATGCTTTTATTATTATTATTTCATTTATATTCCTCGACTAGTTTCGACCAACATGGCCATCATCGGGAGAGAAAAAAATGTCTCTGCTTGCTATAGCAGTAAACTACAGAAATGAATGTCTTGTTGAAGAAAACGAAAGTTTGTCTGTAGTTTTCATTTGTTTTTTTATTGTTTATTTATTTATCTTTTTAACATTCCTTGTGTTGGTCAAACAGTCTCTTTTAAGTTGTCATTTGAGATAAGAGCTATATTCCCTTTTTTTTCTCCGGTCAGTTCAGCAGTTTATTTGTGTTTGGGGAGGTGATGGTAAGTGTGTTTGTGTGTGTGTTTGTGTGTGTGTGTTTGTGTTATTTAGTTTAGTGTGTGTGTTATTTAGTCGTTTAGTCTCTGGTAAGTGTGTGTGTGTGTGTGTGTGTGTGTGTGTGTGTGTGTGTGTGTGTGTGTGTGTGTGTGTGTGTGTGTGTTATTTGGTTTTTAAGGGAGTGAGTGAGTATATGTGTTAGCTTGTATATTGCTGTGGGTGTGTGTTATCATTTGGCTCATTAGGAAAGTGAGTGAGTATGTTGTGTGTGGGTGTGTGTATAGGTGTGAGGCCTCAACACCTCCGTAAGCCTGTCTTTTTTCTATGGGTATGGAATGTGGGTAGGTTTTGATTTGTAGGGTTATGTGTTGCTACTATCTATATTGTTTAATTTATGATTTAACCCGGCTGGAAACAGGGTTTGTAAACGTCGTATCCACTTATTTTCATGGAACTCTAAAAATTCTTCTAGTGTTATCTGCTTTGGGCTTTTCTATTCTCTCAATTATGGTGAATTTGGCATGGGTTTTGAAATTGTGTTTTTCTATGCGGAAATGTTGTTCTACAGGTAATAATTTTTCATGGGGAGTCGACTTAATTCGATTGCGGTAATTATTGATTCTGTAGTGAAAGGGCCATTCAGATTTTCCTACATATTGTTTCTGGCATAGTGTGCATTCTAGGAGGTAAATTATGTTATGACTTCTACAGTTAGAGTCGTGATAGATTTTGTATGTAGATTTAGTGACTGAGCTAGTGAATGAATTCGTGTGTGTGACGTGATTGCAACATAAACTTCTTTTGTTGTTACATGGTTGGGAAAATCCTGTTGTTTTTGTTGTTAGTTTATTAGGGATTACCTTGTCCTCTAAAATGTGGATACTACCTATGATTTCTTTTAGGTTCTTAGGTCGACGATATGCTAGAAGGCCGGGTTCCTTAAATAGTTTTTTTAGGTCTGGTTTGAGATGTAGTATTTCCCAGCGACTTTTGATTATTTGGGATAGTGGAGGCAGAGTGGGGTTGAAAGTGGTTACTAGAGGAATGCGGCTAGATTTAGTTTTAATCTTGTATATTAGGGTGTTTTCTCTAGGTGTGGAAATTGCTTTATTTATTTGTTCCCTGATTAGATGTTGTTTATAGCCACGTGTTGTGAATTGATGCTCCAGATTTTCAATGTGTTTGTTTAATTCTTCATTGTGGGAACATATCCTTCTGAGTCTAAGTGCTTGTGAATAGGGAAGGTTCTCTTTGAGGTGTTTAGGGTGGGTAGACTTAAAGTGTAGATAGTTGTGGGTGTCGGTGATTTTAGTGTGTAGTGTCGTTTGCAGTTTCCTGTTTTCATCTATGTAAATGTGAGTGTCTAAAAATGTTACTGATGTTTTGGATTTTTCATAGTCAAATTTAATTGAGTCGTGTACCGTGTTTAGGGTCAAGAGAAATTGGGTGAGTTTGTCGTTACTGCCCGTGTATATAAAGAATATGTCATCGATATATCTTGCGTAGAATACGCAGTCGTTACCAATGAGGGGGTAGATATGGGTCTCCTCAAATTTTCCCATGAATATTGTAGTATATGAAGGAGCTGCAATGGTGCCCATGGCACAACCTCTTATTTGAAGGTAGTGCGCTCCATTGAAATTAAAAGTGTTAAATGTGAGAATATGCTCCATGAGTTTTATGATAACTTCTGTGGAAGGTTCTTGTTTTCCTCTTTTAGCCAGTGCTTCCTGAAGGGCGGTTAGCCCTTCGAAGTGTTTAATGTTTGAATAGAGTGACCTTACGTCCATAGTCACTAGAATAGCATTCTCTGGAACTGTCTGTATGTGGTTAATTTTGTTTAGTAGATCTGTTGTGTCTCTGATGTAGGATTTTACTTCCTTAGCTAGGGGTTGTATGTAATGGTCTACATATTTTGAAATTTTGGTCGTGTGGTCGTATATATATATGTGTGTGTGTGTGTGTGTGTGTGTGTGTGTGTGTGTATACATACTTATATATGTGTATATATATATATATGTGTGTGTGTATATATATGTGTGTGTGTGTGTATGTGTGTATACATATGTGTGTATATATATATATGTGAGTGTGTATATATATATTTGTGTGTATATATATGTATATGTATATATATATATATGTGTGTATATATATGTATATGTATATATATATATGTGCGTGTATATATATATATGTATATATATATATGTATATGTATATATATATATGTATATATATATGTATATGTATATATGTATGTATACATGTATATATTTATTTTTATATATGTATATATATGTGTATGTATATATATATGTATATGTATATACATGTATATGTATGTATACATATATATATATATGTATATGTATATATATATATATGTATATTTGTATGTATATATATATGTATGTATATATATATAAATCTAAGTAATTCATCGAGTCTGAAACCTCAACAGAATGCAGAAAGCACTGGACGGCCGTTTCGTTCTCTATTTGGGACTCATCAGCAGTGCGCATCCACTACCGAGAAGTGAAACCCTGGCAGTTAGGTTGTCAAGCAAACATCATAGCAACTGTTCCAACGGGCCTCGGTGACGAAGAGGTAGCAAATCAGACTCAATATAGCGCCGCTGGCTCACAGACAATTACAAACAAAATATAACAAATGTAAAACAGAAAATAACAGATGTTAGTCGGACCCGTCCACTCCACGGTTGCCGCTGTATTCTATCATCAGACAGAATCAAGACGCTAACTCTCCAAAGGAATGGGGGAGGATAAAATAAATTTAAGCGTAGGGAAATCAAAGACTGAACCAGTCGAGAAGAAAAAGGAGGAAAAAACTGGGGTGGTTGGGAATCTCAACTTGAATTATAACCACAGGCCGGGAACGACACTCACTCACATTAACTAGGTACACTAAAGAGAGTCTAACATAGAGTGGAGGGTTCACAGGAGATCGCCCCGTTGTGGCAAAAAGGACTTTAAAACAAACTAGTGGATAGCCCCTTTCACGAGAACCAAGCTCGCTACTTTCACTCACCTTTCGTTTAAATCTGGCGACACCAAACGCTTTCAGTCAGTTCTGATCTTCACTTTAAGCTGATGCTGAAAGAATCCGATCAGAACTTAATGAGAATAGTGTTCGTGTCTCAAGATTCCCTCCTTTCGCGTCAACCAGATTACCATTCTTGCCACGGTTAGCACCGTTAGAAACACCCTTCGTTTCACCCTAACATACGGAGGCGATACATTGTTGCACGCGTATTCGAGATCGATGAGCACAAGTGGATCGGGAGCAATACGAGCCGTCAACTCGAGCGAAATAGTCCCAGAAAGGGAGTACCTGAGGACAACGGTAGAAGGCGTGCAAAGCCGTTTCTTCTAAACCAAGGTCACACCGCTAACTGTCGAGAAAAACCACCCAGCCCCATCTGAAGGCCATGTCATTAAGTCAATTTCGAGTCAATCGTCAGGTAAGCGAAAACTCGGGGTTACTGAGGTAATTCGCCGTTGGCGCCCAAGACCAGAAAGAGTGCAATTCGGCCAACGACAAGCCGAGCAGCTCACAGAGACGGTCCTTCGCAACCCCCTCTACTAATTCACGATACAAGATCTTTCGAGACCGTGAAAGGTCACTAGGCCGATGAAAAGCCCACAAGGCCGCTCAATACTCGCTGAGGAATGTCGACAATTTCCCGGACCTACGACGGCGCTTAGTCCAAGAAATGGGAGGAGTGATAGTAAGGTTTGGGAAGGCTTCCCACCAAAATTAAATCCTCTTTCAAAACGCGGCATAAGAAAGCCAACCTCGAGGCATGTTGTTGACTCCAAATGTGACAATCCCAGCCCCACCCCCATGACGTTGGGCATAAGCTTCTTTACGGATCTTCTGCTTGCGTCCACCCCCACAAGAGAGTGGACAACAAGTACTCGATCGCCTTCCTATGGTCCTTGCAAAGTGGAAGTACAGCCAACCGGTAAAAGATGAGAGGAAATACATAAGTGGCACACGCCTCAGCTCTACACTTCAAGGATAACCTACGAAGCCAAGTCCGGACCGACGCTCCGACCTTTCACTGTACTTCTGACCAATTAGGAGAATGGAGACTACCAGCCATTTGGACAGTATGTACTTTATTTGAAAGCTGATTTTGCTCCACCATATTCTTGTCAACATCAGTTTTATAATATAACATACTAATTTAGAAATAAACAAAAATTGCAAACTTGCAGGAGCTTTATTTTTTAATTGTATTTTTGACGCATTTAACAGAATAGATTTACTTACAAACTTACAAATAAAAATCTCTAGGAGTTCCTATAAAGTTCAAAATGTTCCAGAAAGTTCAAGAAGGCTCTAGAAAGTCGTAGTACTACTATTCTTGTATACAGTTTTAGAAATTCCGTGTTGAGGCTGACATTTTAAAAAATAAATTGATTTAAACACTTCGGCATTATTTTTAACAATAGTTTATCAAATTAGCCTGCAAGTAATCAATTATCTTATAAAAAGTCATAACCCTAATATATATATATATATATATATATATATATACTCGACTCTCCCGTCGAATTCGAGGTATGAGGGTCAAGCAGATCAGTTCCTAGGAAACCGACAGCCCGACGCCGGCACATGAGATTTGATTATAGTGGTGAAGGTTTTGTGCAGAACCAATCACACTTTTTCAAGGGCCGAATACAGAGATCTGGTGCACTAAGTGCCACAAAGTCCCCAAACGACCTTCCGCAGGTTTTGAATTCAGAGTTGTCCTTCTCCTAGACCAGTTGCCATCCAAGGCTATAGAATCCAGTCTGTCCTGATATTTACCCATAGCTGGATGGAGAAGAGGATTCAGACCTTTCCCAAGGGTATTAGCACGTAAGTGGAGGTATGGTGGTGTAATGGATAGCAGCTTGGATTGAGGAATCGGAGAGCCGTGTTCGAATTTCAGTCGAATCCATTATATATATATATATATATATATATATATATATATATATTTAGGCAGCAATTTTTCATTGACGCATGTTTCATTAAATAATATAGAAGTTCCTATAAAGTTCAAAATGTTCCAGAACGTTCAAGAAAGTCATAGTACTACTATACTTGTATACAGTTTTAAAAATTCCGTGTTGAGGCTGACATTTAAAAAAATAAACTGATTTAAACTCTTCGGCATTATTTTTAACAATAGTTTATCGAATTAGCCTACCGGAAATCAATTATCTTACAAAACGTCATAACCCCAATACACACACACACACACACACACACACACACATATATATATATATATATATATATATATATATATATATTTGGGCAGCAATTTTTCATTGATGCATGTTTCATTAAATAATATAGACAAGTTTTGTTTATTTATTTTAAGTAAGTTCCTTTCATATTGTCTGATAAGCTTAATCACATTATCGTTGAAAGACGAAAGGAAAACTCCATATTGATACATGTTTAAATCCAATCTAAGCTTTCGGCTTACATAAGCCATTATCAAAGATGACAATTAAATTTCAATATATCAAACAATACACGGGCGAAACAATAATGATAGTCTGATTTTGTTGCATGAAAAATTTCAAAGTAACGGCAAACTCGTGTATACGAGACGCGGAAGCGAAAATCGCATCGCAGCTCGTGACGTCACACATGACCACGCGAGAGTGAAAACCAGAAGTATTAAGCCGTTGGTATAAACCAATGGCTTCTGTTATCAATTATAGGCATTTAAGAATATTTGTGGAGATTTCGTAGTTTATTTTGTTCAGGTTATTTAATGAAACATGCATCAATATATATATATATATATATATATACGAGGGTCATTCAATAAATAAGGTGAATTTTTCGGTATAAGGACTTCTAATACAGATAGAAGCTTACTCTTTTTTTTGTTTTACTTCTTTTTCACATGGATTTAATTTCTTTTGCAGATTAAAAAAAAAACTTTGAGAGTTTTGGCGATTAACAAAGATGGCCGACCAAGAAGCATGCTCCAGGATTGAACAGCGGTCAGTTATCAAGTTTTTGGTTGCTGAAGGGTGCAAACCAGTTGAAATTCATAGGAGAATGTCAACTGTGTATGGTGCCACATGTTTCATCCAAAAAATGATTAAAAGTGGGCTAAATTGTTTAAAGAAGGACGGAGCCGTGTTGAGGATGAAGACAGGCCTGGGAGGCCTACGGAAGTGATGTCTCCTGAGGTGATCGAATCAGTCAATGACCTCATTCAGTCTGACAGAAGGGTGACAGTGGATGATATTGCAAGGACTTTGAGCTTAACTGTTGGGACAAACGCAGGGGTCATCAGTCAGAAGGAGTCATCTTGCATCATGACAACGCAAGGTCTCACACAACAGCCCAAACGGTGTAGACCATCAACGAGCTGGGCTGGGAACTGCTCCCTCATCCCCCTTACAGCCCAGACCTTGCCCCTTCAGACTTTCACCTGTTTGGTCCCTTGAAAGCGTTCACGAGAGGCACGAAGTTTAAAAGTGACAATGAAGTCAAAAGTGTTGTGAGCGACTGGCTGAGACATCAGTCCAAAGTTTTTTACGCTGAGGGAATACGGAAGCTTGTGCACAGATGAGAAAAGTGTGTGACAGTGCTGGGAGACTACGTTGAAAAAGAAAAAGTAATCTTCTATCTGTATTAGAAGTCCTTATACCAAACGATTCACCCTATTTATTGAATGACCCGCATATATATATATATATATATATATATATATATATATATATATATATATATATATATATATATATATATATATATATTTGATCATTTTATTGTAATGGAGCCATCAGAAACGAAGTTCTTTCCAATAAGCAGTTTATATTAAAGATTTTTTTTTTACATTTTGAGAGCGGACTCAATATGATATAGTGCGAAACTTTTGTCTGATTTGCTTTTTTTCACTTCGATTCAATATCCGTTCTCCTGAATTCTGCTAATTTTGCCGTTTATTTAATTATCGAAAAGTCAAATTACATTTCATACCCCCACTTTTCTCATGTCCCCTGTTAATCTTATGAAAAGAACAATTATGAGCAATGATTGGAGAATTGCGTCCCTGAATATTAACAATTTCATCATATGTAGAACTGCACAAAATTCTATTTTATTTTTACCATTTTTTTCTCGGATTTTTTTTCTTTTTTTTTTTACTTTTTAGATGAGTATTTTTTTTTTTTCAGAGATTTATTCAGACTAGTTTTCTTCGGGTTAACTTCACACTGTTTCACTTGAACTGCTATTTAATATCGATCCACTTATATGTCAGTGAATACTCGGCAAACTCCTCATTGATGAAAAGGAAACAGAAAGACAGATAATCCCATAGACAGAACATATGAACAGATTAGATTAAGGCATGAAAATAAAACACCTGTATTTAGAATCAGAAAAAGATATAGTTAAAATTTATGTAGTACATTATGAAGAAAGAGAGCTGGGTGAATTAAACACTCATATTGAAGGCGAGAAAGGCAGAGGAAAACAGACCCTACCTGATGCGTAGATTTAGTATAACGGAAAAATGCCTTCCGAAAGCAAAACAACGTATTAAGAAACATGAATTTTTCATTAGAAACACTAATAATGAGTGCTGAACTGATATGTAGTATCAATCCCTCTATATAGAAGTGAATGCTGGACAATTCCTTCGCGGATCAAGAGGAAACTTTAAGCAAGACTAATGTGGTTCTAGAGAGAAGTCTTGAGAATAACATGGACAGAATATGTGAGCAATGGGTAAGTTTTAAAGACAACGAAAACAAAAAGGACACTTACACTTACCATCTGGAAGAAACAGTTTACATTTTTAGAACACATGATGAAGAAAGACGGCTTGGAGAATGTAATACTTACAAGACATGAGGAAACAACCTAACAAGTTTGTGAAAGTAAATGGCTGACAGAATAGGGAATGGGAGGAATAGTGTTCCAGAGTATGACTACGCGTACTTCCTGCTCTTCCCTACTACTGCAACAATGGACTGCTCCGACTTATAAATATGGCAAGTATCCACATTAGAGTAGGATTTGAGGAGTAGTTGATTTACTCAAGTTTTTCCGTTCTATGTATCAGTATTTAATAAACCTCTTCTTTGTTTTCCCTATCTAGTTTTCTCTCCCTTCGATACTCTCTCTAACTACGACCTCCTCGGCTATTTTGAACTCCTTTTTGTTTTCTTTACCTAGCCTTCTTTTCCTTCGATAATCTCTCTAAATACGGCCTTCCTAATACACGACTATTTGGAACATTGCAACAGATAAAATTATGGCAATCTTTATTTTAGCTATTCCATTAGCAATTTGTTTTAATAGCTACAAAATAATTAAATGCAACACAAAATTTAAAAAAAAACTGCAATTTTGCATAGATCCCGAGCCTAAAATTCTCAAAGTGTAAAAATTTTAAAACTCCCAATTAAATCAGGCTGTAGCTTTCTTTCCAATTAAGAAGCCTGGAAGTCTCCGATAGTACAAGATCATAATCATGATGTTCTAATAACAGTCTTTCAAATTTTCAATGTATTTTTCCCACATTATTTATATTATTCGGACTATTGTCCTCATCTTTGTCGCCATATTTATCACAACATTTCGGCCGTTGTATGCTCCGGCCTTCTTCAGGTGGTTGGAATGTCGAACTGAATCCCATATTTCGCTCGCTGGGGTAGACTGTTCTAGTTGCACGTGCCATTTCTAATGGATGTCAGTTATGAGTTATCTCCTGTAATTCCCCTTTCCAACTTCTCCACTACTTTAACCAGGTACTGAACTCACAACTCTTTGGGTCTTGTCACTGGATCTAACTAATGCCTTTGTCCACTGTGCCATATGTCCTTGAGGAGCTCTAAGTAAAGAGCAGGGGCACGAGACCATATGTGGCAACAGTATTCTAAGCATGGATGAATGTTAGACATATAGATATGCAAGATAGATTCTGGAGAGAAAAATTGTGAGAACCGACCTTCTTAGTAGCTGACTTAGCAATTGATTCACTATAGTCTTAGCTAAATGTTGATCCGGCTGCTTGTGCTTATATGACAAGAGTGGCACTCGATGTGGTCTTCTGCTACTATATCCCATCTCTTTCAAGGTTCAACGAATTTTGCCTTCAAAGACGCCTCTTCTGTATACTTTTCTTTAAGTGTTGATATTTGAGCTACTGTTGCCTTTTATATCAGTATGAATTAATCTGGCCATTATCCACCGACCCCTTTTCATTGATTTTAAACCGTAGAATTGCTGCTCGTGGGAATTTATTTCCTTTTCTAACAATTCTTTGTAAAGCCTAAAGATTGTGCGGAAAAGCTTACTAGATCAGCAGTGTTCAAATACTGAGGTCCTTCTGTCTGGCCCCAACAGACATCCCCCGCCTTCAAAGGCAATTAATCCACTGTTCTTTCACATATTAATGCATGGAATTGAATTCATTCGGACACAGACATTATGATTAAATGCCGATATCTATTGATGAGAAGGAAATTCCCACTACATTTTTCTTTTCTTTTTTTATTTCTCGTCTAATTGCGAAAGGACACAGGCGTGTCGAAAAATTCAGATTTTTAACAGCTTTCTTATTATTATGTCAAAATGCCTATTAATATGCAATAAATGTATTTTTTTTAACATACGACGTGTATTAACACGTGCGATACCCTGTTTTCATCAGCCGCCGACCAGGGGTGATATCACGGTTTCGGTGGCTATGGCGGGACCGCCACCCCTGGCGCCACCAGCAGCGTTTGCCACCAGGCAGGGTATGAAGATAAGCTAATTAATCGTTCCTATTTGTAAATTCTTGTAATGATATTAGTCTGAATTTCTTTCATCAGCCTGTTATCTCTACATATTATGAGAAGCATATGTGGACAATCATTTGTTACTATTATATATATATATATATGTGTGTGTGTGTGTGTGTGTGTGTGTGTGTGTGTGTGTGTGTGTGTGTACGTGTGTGCGTGTACGCGTGTGTGTGTGTGTGTGTGTGTGTGCATTACAATTAATGAAATCCAAACGATTTAACTCATACAGATGATCATTTCGTCCAGGGAAAAGTACTTATCAATGCAAATACATTTATTAACATTTAAAAAAAATCATTTTTTTTTTATTTTAGTAAAAGCGTATGTCACCTGGCAAAGGCAAAGGCAAACCAGAACTCTCAAACGATCCCAAATATAACTGGTAATATAGACCAGTACCCGGATATACCCTATTTCCGGTTTTGCTGTCACTTCACCTTTAAAAAAAAACCTCATCTACACATTTACTTCCCGTTCCCCTTCGGTCAAAGTTGAAGTCGCTTAGAAGACCGAAGTTCAAAATGAACTATCTGCTGGCCCATCAAACAGAAACACTTGAAATAAAAGCACCTCCTCCCTTTTTCTATGTGGGTGCCTATAGGATCTCAATGATATTGTTTGACTTAACCAAAGTACACGGATCGGACCATGATTATGATATGAACCTGTTACTTCACTGTTTAAAATGTTTCACGATTTTCAATAAATTCTTAATAACATCCGGTTCGGTCGACTTAACACGGCTATACGGATTTTTCAAACTTTTTTTCTTTATTTTATCCGCTGTGGTCATTTTATATTTTCCACAGTTGAATAAAAAAAAAAAAGTTTTTCATTCAGCGTAACAAAAGCCGGGTAATTAAACCAAGTGAATAATTTATCAAGAAAGAAATTAATCTTTGTTATAAACTGTTATTATAAATCGATGAATGCATTTGATATTACAACAGTTCGAAGTTAAACTCGAGAAATAAATAACCTGGCCGTAACCTTTCCAGACATATCGATCCCTCTGGCTTTATAGAAATAACGAAATTAATTATTAGATTGCCAATTCTGCAGCTGTTTCAAAAATTTTACGACGTCTTAAAATAGTGAAATAAAACCTGGCTTTTAAACTGATGTCGCTCTTTCCATGTACAGGAATCCCTCGATTAACTCGCATTCGATTAATGCGCTACATTTTTTATAGACCAAAATTCGCTTCTTTTTATGCGCCGTGTCCCTTCAGGACGTAGGCTATCATGGCTCTCCACTTCCCCCTATCTCTTGTAATTCTCAATAAGTTTTGTCCCTTTCCTAATTCCACCAGGCCCTTTTCTGTCATCCACTTGCTTAAGCCCGCCAGGTATGGCATGTGTTGCCTTCCCTTGTCTTTCTTTCCCTCTATTCGACCTGTGAGTATCAGATTCTCCAAGCCCTCCTTTTTCGTTACGTCTTCCAGAAATTTCATCTGTCTCTTCCTGATGTTAAGTATAAGCTTCCTCCTTGTTTGCATCCTCTCCAAAACCTCATCGTTGCTCACGCGCAGGGTCCATGATATCCTTAGCATCCTTCTGTAGAACCATACCTCCGTCACCTCGAGTCTCTTCTTCATCTTTGAGGAGACCGTCCAACATTCGCTGCCGTAAAGGAGGACCGATGTCACGTAGCAGCCGAGTACTCTTATGTATACATAAGACTCGATTAGTGCGGTAAAACATTCTTCAGTTGAACCAGAGTAATTAAAAATTGATTTTTTTTATAGTAACCGATTAATTAAATTTTCTAAAATTGAAAAATGGAAAATGGGTAACTATTTTGTTTGTTAAGTATTATGTTATCTATTTTGAATATTTTGATTTTTTTATGTTTATTTTTTCTGATTTTTTGTTAAAAAAATACGACCATTTAATTAGATACAGAAATTTACATTTATTAAAAATATTTAAATATGAAAGATGCATGCATTTACTATGGAAAGATTAGAATAAAATTTTCAGATTAAAATAATAATGATTATGTTTGGAAAATTTCTAAGAATAGAATATACATATAACAGTGTTCTTTTTTAAAAAATTGAATTGATTTTTTTTGTTTGTTTGTTTTATATTTTAATATTTACCTACCCATAACAAGAAGATAACAAAAAAAAAGAATTAGAAGGATTGAAGAACTTGAAAGAAAAATGTTTAGAAGCAGACCCTGATGAAAGCGCTTGGGGCAATGAAAATTATGGAGAATTTCTGTACTCCCTTATTTCTACAAAATAGAATATCAGGATTAATACGAATTGGATTAATGCGTTTTCGATTACGTCTCTAAAACCTTTATATACCAAAATTCGACTAGTGCATACAGAATACTCGATTAGTGTGGTAAAACATTCTTCAGTTTAAAATTGAAATTGAAAATTGTCTTTTTTATAGCTAACGATTAATTAAAATTTTTCTAAAATTTAAAAATGGAAAATGGGTAACTGTTTTGTTTCTTTGTTAAGTATTATGTTATCTAAGTGATTATATTAGTGTAAAAAAATTGGTCGGATATAAATAGATAAATTTTATAATATAAGCCGATAATAAAAATCCATATTTGAATACTTGTATCTATTAAAACATTTTGAATATTTTTATTTTTTCGTGTTTATTTCGAAGATCTTAAAAGGAAATTTTTGATTTTTTTTTGTCTTTTATATTTCGATATTTTTTAATAAATGTAAATTTCTGCATCTAATTAAATCGTCCATTGTTATGGATGATTTAATTAGATACAGAAATTTACATCTATTAAGAAATGTGAAAATATAAAAGATGTCTGCATTTACTATAGAAGATTATAAAGTTTTCAGGTTGAAATACTAATGATTATGATATGTTTTGAAATTTTCAAGGGGCAATTTCTCACGACCGCCAATTATATAAAGAACAGAAGAATACCATGCGGCAAACTACTCTAAATAAGTTTTTCATAAAAAAAAAATTATTAATATAACGGCTCGGATTGAGGAATCGGAGAGCCGTGTTCGAATTCCAGTCGAATCAATTACATTCACTTACGTGCTAATACCCTTGGGAAAGATATGAATCCTCTTCTTCTCCCTATCCCCCCAGCTATGGGTAAATAGCAGGACAAACCTGATTCTATAGCCTTAGATGGCAACTGGTCTACAACAGAAAGAAATTGAAACCTACTGCGGGAACAAAAATCTGCCTCGTCAGTCATGTATCGAAAGATACATGATCACCTAAGCGTCTATCACACACGGCACATAACTGAGTGAGTTCATAGCAATTTTATTCTATCTTCTTATATGTGCCTTTATTTTAATTAAAAAGCACGCAAATTAGAAATTATTTATGAATAAGAGTTACAAATTACCTCGTTTCCCGTAAGTTACTTATATTCGACTAATGCGTTTTCGATTAGTGCGTATCCTTCAGTGTACACAGTAGCCGCACTAATCGAGGGATTCTTCTATACAAATTTGCTTGGTTATTAATTTCATATTACACGAAGTTGTTAGTATCTGACCGTGACTAACAAATAATTACACAAACATATATAACGAAAATCAAGATGTTCACATTTTACTAGCGATGTGTGGACTAACAGGTCAATTGGTAAAAATTCTATAGTTGCTTTCAACATTTGGTTTGTAAAGAGGCTTCTTGCCGACAGTAAAATGTATTGCTAGTAATGTTTTCTTTTTCGAAAATGTATTGCTGCTAATAATTTTTTTAAAAATGTATTGCTGGTAGATATATCTGTTCTTTTTCAAAAATGTTTTGCTGTTAATATTTTTTTTTTCAAAAATGTATTGCCAGTAATATTTTTTTAAAAAACTTTATTTCTGGTAATATTTTTTTTCAAAAATGTATTGCTGGTAATAACTTTTTCAAAAATGTATTGCTGGTAATAATTTTTTCAAAAATGTATTGCTGGTAATAATTTTTTCAAAAATGTATTGCTGGTAATAATTTTTTCAAAAATGTATTGCTGGTAATAACTTTTTCAAAAATGTATTGCTGGTAATAACTTTTTCAAAAATGTATTGCTGGTAATAACTTTTTCAAAAATGTATTGCTGGTAATAATTTTTTCAAAAATGTATTGCTGGTAGTAACTTTTTCAAAAATGTATTGCTGGTAATAATTTTTTCAAAAATGTATTGCTGGTAATAATTTTTTCAAAAATGTATTGCTGGTAATAATTTTTTCAAAAATGTATTGCTGGTAATAAACTTTTTCAAAAATGTATTGCTGGTAATAACTTTTTCAAAAATGTATTGCTGGTAATAATTTTTTCAAAAATGTATTGCTGGTAATAATTTTTTCAAAAATGTATTGCTGGTAATAATTTTTCAAAAATGTATTGCTGGTAATAATTTTTTCAAAAATGTATTGCTGGTAATAATTTTTTTCAAGCATGTATTGCTAATAATATTTTTTTTTCAAAACTGTATTGCTGGTAATTATTTTTAAATGTATTCCTAGTATTTTTTACTATAAAAATGTATTTTTATACCTTCACAGTGTTTTGACCCCAGTTTGTGGGTTAAATATTTGCCCATGGCTGGGACCATAAAAGGTGCTACTACCCCCGGGTCATGTGGACCTGGTAACAATAGCAATTAAGAGGTGGTTCCACGCTCCTCAAAACCTCCTGATCCGTCTTGCTGCCGGATATAGTTTATCGTCATACCCAGAACGCAATCTTATAGAGAATGACTTAATACGCAGTCGCTTTTTTCTATTGCAAATCAGCGGCACCCTTTAGTTCTACCAGTTTATAACTTTACAGCTGGAACTCATCATGCTACATCCACGGAGTTAAATAAGCAACATTACTCCCTTATTTCAGTTTTAAGGAGGTCGTTTGACACAGACCACCTTTTTCCAGAGAAGTGATACTTTGTAAAGACAACTCCTGAATAGGTTCTTCCCTGAACACGATATGTATAACCTTCTCAAATCAAGGGTCAATTGCTATATATCCTCCTTATCCTCATAGTCTTAATAACATTCTACCTCGTCATCTGTTGATATCACGCACCTCGTTTAGTAACCCTCTACCGCGACTGACTCTTGTACCTTGTACTGGATGAGCTTTAGGATAAAAAAGATGTCGTGGAATGAATGTAAATGAAGCTTTAATATTCCAGAAAGAGAACATGTTTAACAAAGTATAGTAATGTGTTATATGTCTTCTCTCCAACTCTGAAAAGGGAAAGCTAGTAGATGTCACAAAAGCTGTCTTTACTCACAACTCCGACACGTCATGTTTGCAACAGGATCTCTCTACTCACACTTCTTGGGTCACTTCTCTTAGCGATCGCTACGAGAAGACGTCTTTCGGTACACAACGTGCTTCGCAGATTGGTCATATGATCGGCCAAGGCGATGCATGTTAATCGGAGAGGAAGAAAGAAAGATAAACCAACAATCCCATATCTCTTCAGGATGTAAGCGATCATGGCTCTCCTTAAGTTCCTTTTCTTAATTTTCTGTGAATTGGTATAACGTCTTTGGAAATATAGTGGAGGGTTTGTTCATTGCCTTCATCACGATTTTTAATTCGGAGTAGTTAGTCGCTTAGACTAGTTGCCATCCAAGGCTAAAGACCACAGTCTACCTTACTATTTAACGCACAGCTTGAGGGAAGAGGAAATGGATTCATGCTTTTCCCGTGAGCATTTATGCGAAAATGAACGCAACAGACTAGATTGGAATTGAATTCGCTTTTTCCGATATCAGTTTTCCACACCGAAAACAAAGCCAACCAACCAACAATACATATTTATAGTAAAATGACCAAAAATACATTTTATCTGTAGTTGAAAGCATACAATTGCATTCAAAATATATTTAGTTGAAGCCATAAAATTATGTTTAAGATATTTAGATTTCGACATTAAATAACCCATAATGATTGATATGCCGCTAAATAAAAATCAACCGACTCACCAAGCAACATGAAAGAACACTTTCATGACACTGGTCGATATAATATCCTACACTTTCTTAAAAAAAAAAAACAACTATGTTCTAAAATATAACTTCAACAAAACTACAACATAAAACACACATATCACCGCCTTTATTCACCATGGCCACACACAAATGTCTTTGCACAAAAACTGAGAATCATCTACCATGTATTCAACTGTGAAAGCAGAATGACATATATCATATTTTTATTACTTCAGAGCTCCCAATTAAATGACCCATAAGTTGTTGGTGTGCGTTTAAACAAACAAAAAATACAACTATGCCTTTCCGAAGCGTATTGATGCTAAACTGAACATAACGAAATCGGCCGGAAATCGATCTCGATTCGCCGATTTCTCTTGCTGAGTCACTAACATTTACACCATCCGCACATCACATGCACAGCAAGCACGGCAGAAGCCATACAGCAGTGACACTTCAGAGTAGTTCCGACTTCAGTTATTCTCCTACACTGGTTGCAACCTGAAAGGAAGGGAGTCCAGTCATCTATTTAACACTTATGGGGTTTGAGGAAGAGATGGATTCCACATTTCCCGATTGCATTCGTGTAAAAAAGAACGTAACGAATTCGGTTGGAGCTTGAACATCAGTGAAACTTTTCTGTCTGCCATCAGCACTTCTCATCTGTGGATCTCCAGATCTCTTGCTACCCTGGTAACTACAAAAAATAATTCATCCCTCGCAATGCCACGCAAAAGTTTTTCTTTCCAGTTGGAAATAATACCGTATTTCTAAAATATGATATTATAACGCAAAGAAGCGACAAGGTTGACAATGGTTGGAAGATGCCACTTAAAAGAAAAGAGGAGACGGGAAAATTTAGTCCTGAGTATTGACTGAATTGTGAAAGAGATATCCAGTCACCACCCTGGCAGACTCTATCCACCTTAATTAGCAACGGATCCGTAGGCGCATGGAACCTGGAGTTCAGGATATTCACCTACATGTGAAAATCCTCATTAATAGAAAAATAAATTATATGGTAGATAGTTGAAGACAAATGCTCTCATTTTATCACCACAGAGAACTTTTTCGTCTGCCATCAGCATGGCTGATGCTAACCTCCAGGAAAGCAACTCTTTACGCTTTCTTGGCTTCACGTTTTCCATTGACATTAAGTGGGGCGACTATAATTAATCCATAGCTGCATCTACTGCAAGGAAAGTTGATTAACTGTGCCGTGCCAGAAATGTTTTCTCGTCACAATCCATCTTGTACATTTATAAAGCTATCATTCGTCCGTGCATTGAATACTGTTACTATATCTGACCTGGTGTTCCTGCTTCCCATCTTGAGATTTTTGACAAAATCTAAAGAAGGATCCGTAATGTAAGTCAGCTTTTTTCCATGGTACTTCAACAACATGACTTTAAACCTAGATTGGCAACTAGGTCTCGCCGTTATTCTGTTTAACTAGCTAGGTACAACCGCCACAACTACTCTAACAGTATCTTTTCTCGTACCTATGGAACTCCAGATTTCTTGCTTCCCTGATAACTACAGTCTTCAAAAAATTAAATGCAACGTCAATCGCCATCTTCTATCTTCTTGAAGCGTGTTTTTTATTGTCCTTTCCCGAATTCTTCCCGTTCTCTTTCACGCCCTGTAACCCTAGCGTTCTAGTGGCGTTGCTGCCTTGTTTGGAGTGAAACGATTAAAACATGTATTAAAATGAATTTTTAATTAAATGTCTCTTAATTGCGTCGAATAATAAATCATTGCAAATCCAATAGTTTACGTTTATAATGAGACGACTACAATGAATATAAACTGATTTGCCTTTTATTCAAACTTTATATTTTTAAGTAAATTAGTAGAATGAGCACATGCGTTATTTACATTATTCGAACTGTTATCCTCATCTTCATTGCCATATTCCCAACGTTTCGATCGTTGTACGCTCCGGACTTCTTCCAGTGACTATACCCAAAGAGTTCTGCTTTCAATAACAGGCCACAGCCGTAATGAACCAAAACTTGGAGAGTTGAGATAAAGGAAAATAACTGAGACATCCGAAAGAGGCATGGAACGTGGAACTGGGAAAAATCTACCCCGGTGGACGAAATAAAGTGTTCGATTTGAAATTCCAATCACCTAAAGAACGTCGGAGCGTACAACAGCCGAAACGTTGTGAATATAGCAATAAAGATGAGGATAACAGTCCGAATAACACAAATAATGCAAGTAATCATAATACCTCATCTCAGAGATATAGACAGATACTGAAGAAAATCCCAATCACCTGAAAAAGGCTGGTGCGTACAACTGCCAAAACGTTGTAAATATGGCAATAAAGATGAGGAAAACAGTCCTAATAATGCAAATAATGCAAGTAATCATAATACCTCATCTCGGAGATATAGACAGATACAGAAGAAAAATTCCAATCACCTGAAACAGGCCGGATCGTACAATGGCCGAAACGTTGTAAATATGACAATAAAGATGAGGAAAACAGTCCGAATAATGCAAATAATGCAAGTAATCATAATACCTCATCTCGGAGATATAGACAAATTCAGAAGAAAAATTCCAATCACCTGAAACAGGCCGGATCGTACAATGGCCGAAACGTTGTAAATATGACAATAAAGATGAGGAAAACAGTCCGAATAATGCAAATAATGCAAGTAATCATAATACCTCATCTCGGAGATATAGACAGATACAGAAGAAAAATTCCAATCACCTGAAACAGGCCGGATCGTACAACGGCCGAAACGTTGTAAATATGGCAATAAAGATGAGGAAAACAGTCCGAATAATGTAAATAATGCAAGTAATCATAATACCTCATCTCGTAGATATAGACAGATACAGAAGAAAAATTCCAATCACCTGAAACAGGCCGGATCGTACAATGGCCGAAACGTTGTAAATATGACCATAAAGATGAGGAAAACAGTCCGAATAATGCAAATAATGCAAGTAATCATAATACCTCATCTCGGAGATATAGACAGATACAGAAGAAAAATTCCAATCACCTGAAACAGGCCGGATCGTACAACGGCCGAAACGTTGTAAATATGGCAATAAAGATGAGGAAAACAGTCCGAATAATGCAAATAATGCAAGTAATCATAATACCTCATCTCGGAGATATAGATAAAGTAGAATGAAGCTCTACTTTGGATATGAGTTGAGGAAATACCCAATGATGTGACAATATATAATAATCATTTACTGCGCTCACAATTCTGATTTCCGTTAAGAAGTCACTCGTGACTAGAACTTGAAACCCGATCCTTATCTCTGGTATGGAATGTTTAACAGCAGACAAAACTAACTAAATACCCGAACTTTTCCACATCTGCAATCTCTAGCAACGCTCATAAATGATTACCTCGGAGTAGGCTTCAATTGGAGCAGGTTGCTACATTACGGCGGGGGTCTCTTTCAAGCTGATTGTTAGATCACGTGCGGTGCATGCCGTCGGGAAGGGATCCATAAGTTGCTGCATGTCACTCACAATCGTCGGTGTACAGGAAATGTACGTCTCAGTGATGACAATAGATTTGTTTCGGCAGTAAACGGTCTGATATTCAATATCTTACCCCATTGTTCGATATATAATATGTATAGCCCATGTAAACATCCTTTACAGATCCTCAATAAATCCATAGTGGAGTCTAACGCAAACAGATTCGCCGCTGTTATATCACATAGATACATCAAACAGATAGATAGATAGATAGATAGATAGATAGATAGATAGATAGATAGATAGATAGATGTTATGGATAAACATTCCAGGAGACATGTGTTTCCTTACTCAAACACATGACCAGCATACGCCTGCAAGATAGATAATCAAGAGAATAAGAAAGGGAAAGAGTGAGCGAGATATAAAGAGAGATCAAGAGAAATACAAGTGTTTCCCAACTAAACACATGACCAGCATACGCCCTCAACGAGATAGATAGATAGATAGATAGATAAATGTGAACAGATCGGGAAAGATCGTGTTGTAACCCAGGGAAAGATTACTGAATAAGAATAACCAAAACGAAGGTTGGAAATGAAACGATAATATTTATAACAGGGACAACATACAAGATTCGTCCGTGGCGTGTAGTAAGTAATCAACTGCTAGTGGTGAGCTAGAAGTGGATCAAGGTGAATCCCAAGTGAAATCCCGCAGTGAATCAACATACAGTATATTCTACTGTATTTATAAGGATTGGGACATACCCATTATAGTCCCTACGTACGGTATAATAGATAGGTAGATAGATAGATAGATAGATAGATAGATAGATAGATAGATAGATAGATAGATAGATAGATAGATAGATAGATAAATAGATAGATAGATAGAGAGGGGGTGGAGAGGGAGTTGAAGACAGGTCACGAAAAATGCATAGAGAGAGAGAGAGCGAGAAAGACATAGATTTAACAGACTGAAATAAACGAACAATAATTTTTAGCATTTCCTGTCACAAACCGTGAAAATGAGGGAATGTCCAATAGCAATCAAGCTCGTGACACTAACAATTATCTGCGAGTACTCGATTGCTAAGCGCCCCTCTTGAGGAAATTGTTTTCTGAGCCTAGGATGGCACAAGGCTACAGAACCGGGATTAAATTAATATTTCACGAGAATTACTTGCTAACAATCGCTCTCCAGTCGACTCCCTGATATGATATTTGTCTTGATTTGTCAGGCACAGGACTTCAATACAGGAGACATCATTATCTGTCTATATTTCTGAGATGAGGTATTATGTACATTATTTACATTATTTCCACTTTACTTTATCCACGGACACATCAAGGACACATGGCACAGTTGATAATGGCGGTGGTTAGATCCAGTGACAGGACCCAAAGAGTGTGAGTTCAATACCCGGTTAAGGCAGTGGAGAAATTGAAGAGGGAAAAATTAACAAGAGATAACTGTTAACTGATATCCATTAAACATGGCACGTGGAACTAGAACAGTCTACCCCAGTGAGTGAAATAAAGGGTTCAGTTCGACATTGCAACCACCTGAAAAAGGCCGGAGCGTACAACAGCCGAAACGTTGCAATAAAAATGGCAACAAAGATTTGGACAATAGTCCAAATAATGTAAATAGTATACATAATACCTCATCTCAGAAATATAGACAGATACTGAAAGGCCGAAACGTTGTAATAAATATGGCGACAAAGATGCGGACAATAGTCCGAATAATGTAAATAGTGTACATAATACCTCATCTCAGAAATATAGACAGATACTGAAAGGCCGATGTGATGGCACGTTGTGATAAATATGGCGACAAAGATGAGGACAATAGTCCGAATAATGTAAATAAGGAGACATCATTGTGAATTGAACTCAAAATAACTCGCGAAAATAGCTTAGCGTTCTTGTTTCTTAGCCGGCGCCTCTGAATTCTAAGCGAAACCTATTTTTGAAAGTCTCTGCGACACATGGCACCTCGCCAAATTCTCTCTTGGATGTTTATCGCTGCTTGTCGGTTGGGTCACTGTTTAAAAAAAAAAGGTTACATTCATTCTCTTTGAAATGTGAATGTCGATTGAATGAATGCATTGCTGGCCACGGTCAATTAGTCGGTGAGTAAATGCGTGCAAAGATTCTGTACATGTAAACTGAAACCTTCCACCAAAAAGGAATTCGCACTGAAAGTAGGACACGAAAATCATACGTGCTATCTTTAAAGTGCTCTATTTACATGTTCCAGTCATCCCGTTAGCAACAGGCATCAACAGAACTACGTCTTTATGTTACTAGGTTTACTTGAAAGAAGTCAAACATTCGATTATAAGCACACGCAAACGAGTGTATGTTAAAAAAATTCATATGCTGACACTGGAAGAGTGACACTCGAGCTGTGAATTATTGCATACATTTAGCCCAACTATTCATATAATAATTGCATTGTTTCTTTCCAAGTAACAGGGTGGACTCAGATCTTCATAGGCTCACTATGAAGGAGTGATGCTAGAGCTGTGAAATATTGCATGCGTTAATTTCAACTCTTCTTATTAATAACTGCATTGCTTCTTTCCAGGTGCGAGGGAAAGCTGAAAAGTTCATAGGCTAACTACGAAGGAGTGATGCTAGAGCTGTGAAATCTTGCGTGTATTAATAACTGTATTGTGTCTTTCCAGGTAAATTGACATCTGAAATTAATCTTGAATTAATAACATCCGGCCTACATTGAGAAGTCCTACTAAAGAAAGCTTTTAACTCCGTCAGGAAACGAACCTGTATCCCCTTTTCTTACAGGGAAATCGTTGCTCTAGCTGAAACGCGCCTTTGCCAATTGCTCTTTGAACGCGGCCTCCGTGATAGAAATGGTAAAGGCACGTTTTGGCTATATAAATGTTCCTGATGGAAAAAATTATATGTTCAATTCCTGTTGGAGTTCAAATATTTCTTTTGTAATGGTAATGGTAATATTATCCGTTTCCCTTTGACATTCGTGCGTACGCTTGAAATTTATAAAATCTTTCTCTAGATTTCTCAAGTCCAGTAACTGTTATCGCTCTTTCCAGTACTGATGGGGGTTTCCTTCCTTGCTTTTTGACTGAAGTAGTGTGGAATATCAACATCAGTAGTGTGGAATATCAACTGTCGCTACTTTTTGTTGAGCTCAGTATACATTTTTTTATATTACACACACACACACACACACACACACACACTCACGCACGCACGCACGTGTGTGTGTGTGTGTGTGTGTGTGTGTGTGTGTGTGTGTGTGTGTGTGTGTGTGTGTGAATAAAGAGAAAAGGACGACGAGCTTCGTCCTCTGAGGGAATTTATCGATGCGGCAAATGCAAGGAGTTTTTTTTTAACAAGTATTTATATATAAGTGCCAAAATGTTATTGGCTTTTCAAAATGTTTTGGTATCAGAACGATCATAAATATTCATCAGGTTAACAGAAATGTCAGGCAAGTTATGGAAGGCATGAACTGATACAATTCAATGTCTGATAAATGAAAGTAAGTGATGCTTTTGAATTTTGTTTTTCACTTACGAATCCGATCCTCACTCGGTGCCACGCTATAGTGATACTTTAATATTATTTTCTTTTTGGAATCAGATGAGAATTCAACAGGAATCGGGTAAAGTAGAATTAGCCAATGATGGTTAAATGATTTATGCCTAGGCAGTACAAGGTTACCTTGGCGATTATGAACATTAAAAATCATATCGGAAGTCATGATTGCCTCATGCTAAGAAGAGAAAAGAAGCCTGCCATTTAGATCTTGGTAGTTTGCTGTCTTTTTCGCTAGACCATACAACCTACATATTCTTAATTCTATTATCGACTTTAGTCGATTTATATGTCATCTTTCCACTCGGACGACACGCGCGCGACGCCCTCTATGACTTCTTTAATTAGCTGCACAATATCAGAAGATGTTAAAATCATCTCATATGAACACCAGAATGTCAATAAAGAAAGCGACTGGATTATTATAAATTAATTCACAAGTAAATCTTCTCAAATGTATTTAATTTTAAGCAGTCATTTTCCTCATATTTTATTTAATTAAAGTAAAATATATATACATTTAATTCAGAAAACTCCAGATATAAAAATGCAATACACACACACACATATATATATATATATATATATATATATATATATATATATATATATATATATATATATATATATATCCGATGTGATGAGAACGAAAGTAATATATAAATTCCCACGTTCACAGTATTATTTCAAAAGAGGGTTCGATACCGATAGTAGAGCGATAATTATTTATTTATTATAATTTTATCATATAGGCAAAACCATTTTACTCACTACAAAGATGCAACTTGGTTTCAGTGCATTTCAACTGCACTTCGACGGGTGAGAGTCGAAAATGGTAACCATTAAGGAGACATGGCACAGTGGATAAAGGCGTTGGTTAGATCCAGTGACAGGACCCAAAGAGTGTGAGTTCAATACCCGGCTAAGGCAGTGGAGAACTTTCAGAGGGAAATTAACAGGAGATAACTGATAACTGACATCCATTAAACATGGCACGTGGAACTAAAACAGTCTACCCCAGTGAGCGAAATAAAGGGTTAAGTTCGACATTCCAACCACCTGAAGAAGGCCGGAGCGTACAACGGCCGAAACGTTGTAATAAATATGGCGACAAAGATGAGGACAATAATCCGAATAATGTAAATAATGTACATAAGACCACATCTCAGTTTTTTTGTTCAGGTCAATTGGGGTAGTGTATTTCTTTATGATATTTCTAAATAAAGATTCATCATGTTTGTAGTTGAGCTGCATTTGGTTTATGTAGAAAATATTTATGTTATTTTTGACCGTATATTTAGTAACATTGTTATTCAGTTTGGGAAGAAATAGTCTAATTTGGTGGTCGATGAGGTGGTTAGGAAAGCCATTATTAACTAGTGTCTGTTTTGCATTATTGAGTTCTTTAAGTTCTTCTGTGTCCAGAAAGAAAACCCTTGTTCGAATAAAAGAAAAAAATTAAATAAACGCTTAAACGCAGTACCTTGTCTGTTGTATTCAATGAAACACACACACACACACACACACACACACACACACACACACACACACACACACATATATATATATATATATATATATATATATATATATATTAATTATTTATCCCAATCTAGAGAGTAAAGCTATGACACACAAGGGGTTGCTGAGTGTTGAAGAATTAGGAACAGAAACCTTAATAATGAGCGGGAAGAGAAAAGAGTAATCAGGAGCACAGTAGATAATGTTTGATATTGCATTTCAATTTTAGCAGATCAATGTTGGTCGGAAAGCATGGATCCGGTAGGGAGTTCCACGAGCGAGAAAAGAAATTGTCAGCATAGAATTTATGGCTACATCTAGCTATGTATGTATGTATGTATGTATGTATGTTGCGGCATTCACCCTGGATCGGTTAAGACGGCTCCTTCCAAGCTCAACTGTAAATTGATCAAATCACAACGCCAGTCTAAATTTAAAAAGTCTACGTATTTTAGCGAAGAGCTCATCTGAAAAAACCATGATGGTATTTATAGAAAAGACACGGAGAGGCGACCTTACGGCGGTGGAAAAGTGAGTGAAGCCGAGTTGACAGATCAGGACCGATAATATTGCTGATTCTTTGCATTTTATCAAGGAGTTCAAATTGAATACCAGAGACACCGCACTATTTGTGGCAGCAATATTTTAAGCATGATATATACATATATATATATATATATATATATATATATAAGCAGAAAACAGACTGCTGCCACTTGATGTTGAGCTCAGTGTCTATTTTTATATTTATATACGTCCTATCCCTGATAAATATAGCATATCTTTAAATTATATTTTATCGAAACCCGACCGATTTGACATTAGTCGGAGACTTCCAACCTTAGTCCATCAGCTCACGCAGCGGAGAAAGGCAATTTTTAACACATTATATACGAAATATAAACATTACCGGTTACCAGGGTATGTATGTATGTATATATATATATATATATATATATATATATATATATATAATTATTGCCATGTCTAATTGAACCATTGAATATAATTAGTATTGTATTTAAGATCAAAATAATTAAATATATAAAAATTATTTAATAAAAAATAAAAAATAAGTGTATTTATTCAATTTGACATTATTGATTTCTACCCCTGCATTTCGAAAAAACTATTATTAAAAAAATTAAATTTTGCTAAAAAAACATATTAACATTTCTGATGATGAAGTTATATTAGCATCTAGACAATCTTTACTAATATGTAGCAATTTTACTTACGTTAAACGTCTTAATGGTAACTTTGATGTTCCTATGGGAGCATTTGATTCCGCTCAAATCGCTGTTTTTGAAAGTATATATATATTAGACACCCTCAGTAGAATTATTGACCCTAATCAAGTAGGTCTTTACGGAGATGATGGACTTATTTTTATCTCAAATAGTGAGGGTCCTCTATCGTCTAGAATACAGAAAAAGATGATAAGATCTTTTCAACTTTTGGGTTTTAAAATTGAAATCTCATCTAAACTTAAAATTTTTAATTTCTTAGATATCACTTTCAACCTCTCTAACAACATATTCAAACCATTTCATAAAGGAAATCAAACTCCCATCTATATTAATGTCAACTACCTAACACAGTTAACGCGAGAATTAATAACAGTGAAATCTTCAATGAGAATAAATTAATTTATAATGAAGCCCTCAAAAAAGTGATTTCAAAGAAGAATTAAGTTACCAGAAAACTTTAAAAACAAACAATCTAATAAAACCAAAAACAGAAAAAAAAGACAATAGGCTTTAACCCACCTTTCTGTAAATTGTCTAATATTAATATTGGCTAATATTTTCTAAATTTAATAGACAAACATTTCAATCATAACAATCCTTTAAGAAAAGTTTTTAGTAGAAAAACTCTAAAAATTAGTTACTCCTGTACTAGTAATATACACAGTATAATTAATTCCCCCAATGAGTTTTTATTAAGGAAATTTTATGACATTGAAATACAAGAAAATAAACCTCCTTGTAATTGCAAAACCGGAACTAACTGCCCATTTGGAGGTATTTGTACTTTTGAAAATGTAGTATACGAAGCTACTATTTTCCGATGAAAAATATCAGTCAGAAGAAGGTGTACATAGGGATATATATATATATATATTAATTCCTTGATAACAACAACAAAGATGAGGACAAGCGTCCGTGTGTAAATTATGTAAATAAGAAAGAGAAATGTGAATAAAATATAATATAATACTATGGCTCCCCACAATTTCCTATCCATTGTAACCCTAAGCCTATCTATCCTCATACTATCCCTCCCAATCTCTCTTCTGCCATCCATTTAAACAAGCTTTTTAGCTAGGTTGCTCGATGTTTCATTCAGCATTTCTTGTGAGTGTCAAATTATTCAAGCCCACTTTCCTCACCATGTGCCTAGAAATTTCAACTGTGCAAGTTCAAGTTTTCTTTCTGTTTTATTACGACTTTCAGCAACTCAGCACACATACCCACATAAAATCTTACACTTAGCGACCCATCTCTCTTTCCCATCTCTACAAATATCATATGTGAACTCTCCCCCTCTCTCTTATGGTGTGCAATAGCAGTCGCCGAACGAACAGAGAATTCAGTCAAGCTGACGACCACGGCGGCAGATGGAAGCCAAAGCTAAAAATAGATTCTCATACACGTAACGAATCACGTGACCAGATACGAACGATCGAGCAGGAAAGACCGACAGGACTGAGTTGGGTGACGAATCTCGAAGGAAACGGAGTGTATATTAAATTCTCATGTGAATTGACTTTCCGAATTGAAGAGAAGGAATGACGACCCCAACTCACATGAAACTCCAACATAGAATTAAACGGAAATGATAATTCTTTCACTTGTTACAGTCAAGCAAGAGAGATCACACGACGAAAAGAACTCCAATTTCACTTAACACTATGCACTATAAGGGCAAAGGTGAATAGCAAAATGTGACTGTCACCCAAGAAACGCGTATGTCATATACTTTTGTACGAAGGACCCGAAACGTGTATTCTGCACAGATAAGCCTATGACTTACCCAGCATTGAATCATCATAACCAAATGTATGATTTCTACAGTGGCCAAACTAAATGACCGGATAATGAATGCAACGTTGAAGTAAGAATAGATCAAAGGACACCGCTACTTGAGCGAATGAACTGGTTTGAAATTAAAAAGGATAAAGAGAATCATAAGAGAAAGAGAGAGATGAAAAAGAAGAAAAAATGAAGCTAAGATTTTGCGCCAAATTTTGCCTTCATAAAATAACACATGCATATTTCCACACAGAAATTTATAGCACACATCCATGCATTCTTATATCTAAATGTTTTTATGCATTGTCTGGTCGTAATTAAATCTTGTTAATTTGCATATTGGCGTTTGTCGTTGGTCATTGTTGGTTATCTTTCCAAAATCGTGTAATTGACCCAGCACCGAATGCTTCCACTGGGCGTCTTTTAGACAATAAGTCTTTTTAAACTTTATGCTGCGGTAACAGTTCCCATTGATTAAACGTGACAAGAGACTTCTGGCTAGAATCCTCTCTGATGACAGACAAGCGACACTGGCTCAAATTGCATCCATATTCCATTCAGGGTGCACTGGACCAAGTCATTTCATTGCTCTTTAGCTTTCCATGGAACATACGGACAGAAGACCTGTCTATATTTCTGAGATGAGGTATTATGTACATTATTTACATTATTCGGACTATTGTCCTCATCTTTGTCGCCATATATATTACAATATTTCGGTCTTTCAGTATCTGTCTATATTTCTGAGATTAGGTATTATGTACATTATTTACATTATTCGGACTATTGTCCTCATCTTTGGCGCTATATTTATCACAACGTTTTGGCCGTTGTACGCTCCGGTCTTCTTCAGGTGGTTGGAATGTCGAACTCAACCCTCAAGGACACATGGCACAGTGGATAAAGGCGTTGGTTAGATCCAGTGACAGGACCCAATGAGTGTGAGTTCAATACCCGGCTAAGGCAGTGGAGAACTTTCAGAGGGAAATTAACAGGATATAACTATAGAGATGGCACGTGAAACTAGAACAGTCTACCCCAACGAGCGAAATAAAGGGTTTAGTTCGACATTCCAACCACCTGAAGAAGGCCGGAGCGTACAACGGCCGAAACGTTGTAATAAATATAGCGACAAAGATGAGGACAATAGTCCAAATAATGTAAATAGTGTACATAAAACCTCATCTCAGAAACATAGACAGATACTGAAAGGCCGAAACGTTGTAATAAATATGGCAACAATGAGGAGGACAATAATCCGAATTATGTAAATAGTGTACATAATACCTCATCTCAGAAATATAGACAGATACTGAAAGGGCGAAACGTCGTAATAAATATGGCAACAAAGATGAGGACAATAGTCCGAATAATGTAAATACTGTACATAATACCTCATCTCGGAAATATAGACAGATACAGAGAGGCCGAAATGTTGTAATAAATATAGCGACAAAGATGAGGATAATAGTCCGAATAATATAAATAAGGAACAGAAAAGCCAACAGGGTGTTCCTGTTAGCATCACCACACCAGACACAGTGCCTCATCTGGGCATGTGACGTCACATTTTCCTTAAATCTTTGAAGTTGTTCATATGTTCTATCACTGGTACTCCTTTTGTGGAACTACATCTTTGTTGCGTCAAGCTTCTTCTTCATCTGTAAAGAAAATACCCAGCATTCACTGCCATATGCGAGAATTCCATGGCAGTTCAGCACTGTTTTCTTTATTCTTTGGCTGGTTGGTTGTTTTCTATGCCGTATATTTTTTTTTTTAGATATATACTTTGTAGATGATAAAAAGTACTGTTGGTAATTTTACTATAAAAATATGCTATTGATTTTTGTTTGGGAATTCACTGTTTGCCCATAACTGGAACGCTAATAGGTTCCACCACCCCAGGTCAGAGTGGACCTGGGACCAACTGTAATTAAGAGGTGGATCCACTCTCCTCAAACCTTCTTGACTAGAGGTCTTGCTACCGGATGTAGTCCCAGTCTTGCGGTGTTTGAACCATTCTCCTAAGCCTGAGGAGTTCATTATTTGTTGTCGTGGCTCGAATCCAGGTGGATTTGTTTTTGAAGTGACTTTTTTCTAGCCTTTTCTATAAATAGGCAGGATCTACAATACAACAGCTGGTTTGAATTCAAAGTTTCCTTATCCAAAGCTAGTTGCCACCCATGACTATATGACCCAGTCTGTATCTTACCCATAGCTGTGATGGATACGTACCCAGAGTTATTACCACGTAAGTGAATGTAATGACATCGAGTAGAATTCGAACTCGGCTCTCCGAATCCTCAATCCGAGACGCTAACCATTACCCAACGTGTCTCCACTTATCTTTCATATTGTTATATTCTATGCTAATAGGAATATGTACTTGAAAAACACGGTGGATAAATAAAGGTTTATTGTAAAACCAGTCCAATAAGAAACAAGGTAACAGTTATGCGCACGATCGTCGCAAGTCAATCCAGTACTGATTCTTGCTATTGGAAGGTCTGTAGTTCTCGCGTAAGTCTGAGTCGTACTCAACAGATCCCAGTTAGACAATATTTACCAGCCTCTCCACGAGGTAGGATGTGGCACAAGGCCGTGTTTAATGTGAGGTAATCCGAGCCCGTAGGCTTGGCCGTATAAAACGGGGCCGGGTAGCTGTTTCCCGAGAC
This sequence comes from Acanthosepion esculentum, assembly GCA_964036315.1. Taxonomy (NCBI): domain Eukaryota; kingdom Metazoa; phylum Mollusca; class Cephalopoda; order Sepiida; family Sepiidae; genus Acanthosepion; species Acanthosepion esculentum. Next base: position 4,741,445 of record OZ038500.1, on the reverse strand, counting down.
GAGAGTCTGCCCTTCGACATACCCTCGTCTGGGATCCTCTCTGCCCGCAGGCAGAGAATTTGACCAGTACAGTGCGAACAGATCTGTTCGACTGTTGATATCTACCAGCCTCCCACGAGGTAGGATGTGGCACAAGGCTGAGTTTAATATGGGACATTCCGATCCCGTAGGCTTGGCAAAAAAATCCCCGTAGACCTCGTATAAAACGGGGTCGGGTAGCTGTTTCCCGAGACGAGACTCTGTCCTTCGACATAGCCTCGTCTGGGGATCCTCTCTCCCTCCAGGCAGAGAGTTTGACCAGCACAGCTGGAAAAGATCCCAGCTCGACTCCTGTAGTCCGTTCCCTTACGGTTACTTATAGGTAGTTACTACCTATAGTGTAGTCACTCATGGGGGGGTGACAGGTTATTCCATTACATCACATACCTTCATAAGCTTCTTACTTATACCCATAAATCAACCTAAGTCAATAAGCTTCTACATTAAGTGGGTCTTGGGACTTGTATTTGTTAAAGAAGAGTATACATAAAAAAAATTTAAAAAGCTGTTCCTGTTAATACCATGACCCCGGACACAGTGCTTCCTTTGACATCGTCACTTATTGGACCCTGTAGATCTAGCAACTTGTGGCGTAGTCCTATGACTGTTACAGTAGTTTCAAGCTGGTGGTAGGTTTCAGGTGTGGTGTAGACCTCCTAGCCCTTAAACCTACCAGCGACGTTTGTCTCCTTGACCTCCATCCTACTCTGCCTTCTACTATCCATTCACACGAGCTCGTCGCGTAGATTAACCGCTACATTCCCCTGTACCTGTTGCCTTCGATATGTCCTGTGGGTATCAAATTCTCCAAGCCCTTTTTGTGACGTACGGTGGCCGTTAATAATTAAGTATAACTCAAGACTTCAATGTTAAATTAAAACAATAATTCATTACAACCGCAAATAAATACTTAACAAGAACAAAGAAGTAAAAGTCAACGAAAGATAATTAACCATTTCAATGAATACCTTGTTAATCGCGTGGCTCGGATTAACGTCCGGTAAATCCTAAATCAAAACCCAAATCATCGACGCCCAATAATTTACACAAATTCGACTGGATAGTTCCACTCAATAATCACTCCAGTCAGTAGCCTGACACCGCTATTTATACACCTGGCGGAAAACATATATTCATAAATCCAGAGTGTCACGTTCGAACCTCGGTGTCGGTAGTTACTGATTTTCTTCCTAGATGACACCCTCCTTCCTCGTTATGTGTCCAAGAAATTTTAGCTGTCTCTTCCTGATTCTGAGTATAAGCGCCCTTTTTTATTTCCATTTTCCTTAAAACTACTTTGTTGCTTACGCGTCCGTATCCATATTCTCAATATCCTTCTGTAGAACTACATTTCTGTGTCACCAATCTTCTGTTCATCTGTTAGAAGATTGATATCACATAAGATTCCAGCACTCTTTTCTTTGTTTCTAATGAAAATTTCCAGTTTCTTATTGCTTTGCTTAACTTTTAGAAGGCATCTTTTGATAATCTGATGTGCGTTCGGATTGCAGAGTCATATTATCAATGCTTTTAAATTGTGTACATGTAATTGCAACACGTCACCAGACTTCAGATGATTGTACACGATATTAGGCAAGAATTCCATGACATCTTTCACATCGGTGAATAATGTTCCTTACCACATACACACACACACACTTTTTTCGTAAAAAGAGGTTGTATTTTGCTTTTAAATCTAAATAAATCGTTCACTTGCCAGTAATTGACAATCGCCTGATGAGTCGCATTGATACACATCGCAACACGACGGCGATTGTGTAGCGATTTTGACAGGTTTTCGATGTAATATCCTAAAATAAATATATATATAAGTGTGTGTGTGTGTGTGTGTGTGTGTGTGTGTGTGTGTGTGTGTGTGTGTGCTGGGATCAAATATAGATAAAACATGTATCGGAATCAGAGAGAATCATAAGATAAAGAACAAATAGAAAACGTTTTATCAATCTGACATGTTTCGATTTTATTAACCCTTTGAGCCCTGCGTTCCTGAACAATTTTAACCCTTTTTCCTGAGCTCCTAAGTCAAATTTCGCAAATACTAAGTATGTAATGTTTCACGGTAGATATAAATAAAATAGTTACAAGTGTTTACCAACCTTTCAACCGGTATCTGGGCATTAGGTCATTTTTCTCTACCACTGTTCAAGCGACGGCTGGGCATTACGTCATTTTTCTCTACCACTGTTCAATCGGTGGCTGGGCATTACGTCATTTTTCTCTACCACTGTTCAATCGGTGGCTGGGCATTACGTCATTTTTCTCTACCACTGTTCAATCGGTGGCTGGGCATTACGTCATTTTTCTCTACCACTGTTCAATCGGTGGCTGGGCATTACGTCATTTTTCTCTACCACTGTTCAATCGGTGGCTGGGCATTACGTCATTTTTCTCTACCACTGTTCAATCGGCAGCTGGGCATTACGTCATTTTTCTCTACCACTGTTCAATCGGTGGCTGGGCATTACGTCATTTTTCTCTACCACTGTTCAATCGGTGGCTGGGCATTACGTCATTTTTCTCTACCACTGTTCAATCGGTGGCTGGGCATTACGTCATTTTTCTCTACCACTGTTCAATCGGTGGCTGGGCATTACGTCATTTTTCTCTACCACTGTTCAATCGGTGGCTGGGCATTACGTCATTTTTCTCTACCACTGTTCAATCGGTGGCTGGGCATTACGTCATTTTTCTCTACCACTGTTCAATCGGTGGCTGGGCATTACGTCATTTTTCTCTACCACTGTTCAATCGGCAGCTGGGCATTACGTCATTTTTCTCTACCACTGTTCAATCGGTGGCTGGGCATTACGTCATTTTTCTCTACCACTGTTCAATCGGTGGCTGGGCATTACGTCATTTTTCTCTACCACTGTTCAATCGGTGGCTGGGCATTACGTCATTTTTCTCTACCACTGTTCAATCGGTGGCTGGGCATTACGTCATTTTTCTCTACCACTGTTCAATCGGTGGCTGGGCATTACGTCATTTTTCTCTACCACTGTTCAATCGGTGGCTGGGCATTACGTCATTTTTCTCTACCACTGTTCAATCGGTGGCTGGGCATTACGTCATTTTTCTCTACCACTGTTCAATCGGCAGCTGGGCATTACGTCATTTTTCTCTACCACTGTTCAATCGGTGGCTGGGCATTACGTCATTTTTCTCTACCACTGTTCAATCGGTGGCTGGGCATTACGTCATTTTTCTCTACCACTGTTCAATCGGTGGCTGGGCATTACGTCATTTTTCTCTACCACTGTTCAATCGGTGGCTGGGCATTACGTCATTTTTCTCTACCACTGTTCAATCGGTGGCTGGGCATTACGTCATTTTTCTCTACCACTGTTCAATCGGTGGCTGGGCATTACGTCATTTTTCTCTACCACTGTTCAATCGGTGGCTGGGCATTACGTCATTTTTCTCTACCACTGTTCAATCGGCAGCTGGGCATTACGTCATTTTTCTCTACCACTGTTCAATCGGTGGCTGGGCATTACGTCATTTTTCTCTACCACTGTTCAATCGGTGGCTGGGCATTACGTCATTTTTCTCTACCACTGTTCAATCGGTGGCTGGGCATTACGTCATTTTTCTCTACCACTGTTCAATCGGCAGCTGGGCATTACGTCATTTTTCTCTACCACTGTTCAATCGGTGGCTGGGCATTACGTCATTTTTCTCTACCACTGTTCAATCGGTGGCTGGGCATTACGTCATTTTTCTCTACCACTGTTCAATCGGTGGCTGGGCATTACGTCATTTTTCTCTACCACTGTTCAATCGGTGGCTGGGCATTACGTCATTTTTCTCTACCACTGTTCAATCGGTGGCTGGGCATTACGTCATTTTTCTCTACCACTGTTCAATCGGTGGCTGGGCATTACGTCATTTTTCTCTACCACTGTTCAATCGGCAGCTGGGCATTACGTCATTTTTCTCTACCACTGTTCAATCGGCGGCTGGGCATTACGTCATTTTTCTCTACCACTGTTCAATCGGTGGCTGGGCATTACGTCATTTTTCTCTACCACTGTTCAATCGGTGGCTGGGCATTACGTCATTTTTCTCTACCACTGTTCAATCGGTGGCTGGGCATTACGTCATTTTTCTCTACCACTGTTCAATCGGCAGCTGGGCATTACGTCATTTTTCTCTACCACTGTTCAATCGGTGGCTGGGCATTACGTCATTTTTCTCTACCACTGTTCAATCGGTGGCTGGGCATTACGTCATTTTTCTCTACCACTGTTCAATCGGTGGCTGGGCATTACGTCATTTTTCTCTACCACTGTTCAATCGGTGGCTGGACATTACGTCATTTTTCTCTACCACTGTTCAATCGGTGGCTGGGCATTACGTCATTTTTCTCTACCACTGTTCAATCGGTGGCTGGGCATTACGTCATTTTTCTCTACCACTGTTCAATCGGTGGCTGGGCATTACGTCATTTTTCTCTACCACTGTTCAACCGACGGGTGGGCATTACGTCATTTTTCTCTACCACTGTTCAATCGGTGGCTGGGCATTACGTCATTTTTCTCTACCACTGTTCAATCGGTGGCTGGGCATTACGTCATTTTTCTCTACCACTGTTCAATCGGCAGCTGGGCATTACGTCATTTTTCTCTACCACTGTTCAACCGACGGCTGGGCATTACGTCATTTTTCTCTACCACTGTTCAATCGGTGGCTGGGCATTACGTCATTTTTCTCTACCACTGTTCAATCGGTGGCTGGGCATTACGTCATTTTTCTCTACCACTGTTCAATCGGTGGCTGGGCATTACGTCATTTTTCTCTAACACTGTTCAATCGGTGGCTGGGCATTACGTCATTTTTCTCTACCACTGTTCAATCGGTGGCTGGGCATTACGTCATTTTTCTCTACCACTGTTCAATCGGCAGCTGGGCATTACGTCATTTTTCTCTACCACTGTTCAATCGGTGGCTGGGCATTACGTCATTTTTCTCTACCACTGTTCAATCGGTGGCTGGGCATTACGTCATTTTTCTCTACCACTGTTCAATCGGTGGCTGGGCATTACGTCATTTTTCTCTACCACTGTTCAATCGGTGGCTGGGCATTACGTCATTTTTCTCTACCACTGTTCAATCGGTGGCTGGGCATTACGTCATTTTTCTCTACCACTGTTCAACCGACGGCTGGGCATTACGTCATTTTTCTCTACCACTGTTCAATCGGTGGCTGGGCATTACGTCATTTGTCTCTACCACTGTTCAATCGGTGGCTGGGCATTACGTCATTTTTCTCTACCACTGTTCAATCGGCAGCTGGGCATTACGTCATTTTTCTCTACCACTGTTCAATCGGTGGCTGGGCATTACGTCATTTTTCTCTACCACTGTTCAATCGGTGGCTGGGCATTACGTCATTTTTCTCTACCACTGTTCAATCGGTGGCTGGGCATTACGTCATTTTTCTCTACCACTGTTCAATCGGTGGCTGGGCATTACGTCATTTTTCTCTACCACTGTTCAATCGGTGGCTGGGCATTACGTCATTTTTCTCTACCACTGTTCAATCGGTGGCTGGGCATTACGTCATTTTTCTCTAACACTGTTCAATCGGTGGCTGGGCATTACGTCATTTTTCTCTACCACTGTTCAATCGGTGGCTGGGCATTACGTCATTTTTCTCTAGCACTGTTCAATCGGCAGCTGGGCATTACGTCATTTTTCTCTACCACTGTTCAATCGGTGGCTGGGCATTACGTCATTTTTCTCTACCACTGTTCAATCGGTGGCTGGGCATTACGTCATTTTTCTCTACCACTGTTCAATCGGTGGCTGGGCATTACGTCATTTTTCTCTACCACTGTTCAATCGGCGGCTGGGCATTACGTCATTTTTCTCTACCACTGTTCAAACGGTGGCTGGGCATTACGTCATTTTTCTCTACCACTGTTCAATCGGAGGCTGGGCATTACGTCATTTTTCTCTACCACTGTTCAATCGGTGGCTGGGCATTACGTCATTTTTCTCTACCACTGTTCAATCGGTGGCTGGGCATTACGTCATTTTTCTCTACCACTGTTCAATCGGTGGCTGGGTATTACGTCATTTTTCTCTACCACTGTTCAATCGGTGGCTGGGCATTACGTCATTTTTCTCTACCACTGTTCAACCGACGGCTGGGCATTACGTCATTTTTCTCTACCACTGTTCAATCGGTGGCTGGGCATTACGTCATTTTTCTCTACCACTGTTCAATCGGTGGCTGGGCATTACGTCATTTTTCTCTGCCACTGTTCAAACGGTGGCTGGGCATTACGTCATTTTTCTCTACCACTGTTCAATCGGTGGCTGGGCATTACGTCATTTTTCTCTACCACTGTTCAATCGGTGGCTGGGCATTACGTCATTTTTCTCTACCACTGTTCAATCGGTGGCTGGGCATTACGTCATTTTTCTCTACCACTGTTCAATCGGTGGCTGGGCATTACGTCATTTTTCTCTACCACTGTTCAATCGGTGGCTGGGCATTACGTCATTTTTCTCTGCCACTGTTCAAACGGTGGCTGGGCATTACGTCATTTTTCTCTGCCACTGTTCAAACGGTGGCTGGGCATTACGTCATTTTTCTCTACCACTGTTCAATCGGTGGCTGGGCATTACGTCATTTTTCTCTACCACTGTTCAACCGACGGCTGAGCATTACGTCATTTTTCCCTACCACTGTTCAATCGGTGGCTGGGCATTACGTCATTTTTCTCTACCACTGTTCAATCGGTGGCTGGGCATTACGTCATTTTTCTCTGCCACTGTTCAACCGACGGCTGGGCATTACGTCATTTTTCTCTACCACTGTTCAATCGGTGGCTGGGCATTACGTCATTTTTCTCTACCACTGTTCAATCGGTGGCTGGGCATTACGTCATTTTTCTCTACCACTGTTCAATCGGTGGCTGGGCATTACGTCATTTTTCTCTACCACTGTTCAATCGGTGGCTGGGCATTACGTCATTTTTCTCTACCACTGTTCAATCGGTGGCTGGGCATTACGTCATTTTTCTCTACCACTGTTCAATCGGTGGCTGGGCATTACGTCATTTTTCTCTACCACTGTTCAATCGGTGGCTGGGCATTACGTCATTTTTCTCTACCACTGTTCAATCGGCAGCTGGGCATTACGTCATTTTTCTCTACCACTGTTCAATCGGTGGCTGGGCATTACGTCATTTTTCTCTACCACTGTTCAATCGGCAGCTGGGCATTACGTCATTTTTCTCTACCACTGTTCAATCGGTGGCTGGGCATTACGTCATTTTTCTCTACCACTGTTCAATCGGTGGCTGGGCATTACGTCATTTTTCTCTACCACTGTTCAATCGGCAGCTGGGCATTACGTCATTTTTCTCTACCACTGTTCAATCGGTGGCTGGGCATTACGTCATTTTTCTCTACCACTGTTCAATCGGTGGCTGGGCATTACGTCATTTTTCCCTACCACTGTTCAATCGGTGGCTGGGCATTACGTCATTTTTCTCTACCACTGTTCAATCGGTGGCTGGGCATTACGTCATTTTTCTCTAGCACTGTTCAATCGGTGGCTGGGCATTACGTCATTTTTCTCTACCACTGTTCAACCGACGACTGGGCATTACGTCATTTTTCCCTACCACTGTTCAATCGGTGGCTGGGCATTACGTCATTTTTCTCTACCACTGTTCAATCGGTGGCTGGGCATTGCGTCATTTTTCTCTACCACTGTTCAATCGGTGGCTGGGCATTACGTCATTTTTCTCTGCCACTGTTCAACCGACGGCTGGGCATTACGTCATTTTTCCCTACCACTGTTCAATCGGTGGCTGGGCATTACGTCATTTTTCTCTACCACTGTTCAATCGGTGGCTGGGCATTACGTCATTTTTCTCTACCACTGTTCAACCGACGGCTGGGCATTACGTCATTTTTCCCTACCACTGTTCAATCGGTGGCTGGGCATTACGTCATTTTTCTCTACCACTGTTCAATCGGTGGCTGGGCATTACGTCATTTTTCTCTACCACTGTTCAATCGGCAGCTGGGCATTACGTCATTTTTCTCTACCACTGTTCAATCGGTGGCTGGGCATTACGTCATTTTTCTCTACCACTGTTCAATCGGTGGCTGGGCATTACGTCATTTTTCTCTACCACTGTTCAATCGGTGGCTGGGCATTACGTCATTTTTCTCTACCACTGTTCAATCGGTGGCTGGGCATTACGTCATTTTTCTCTACCACTGTTCAATCGGCAGCTGGGCATTACGTCATTTTTCTCTACCACTGTTCAATCGGTGGCTGGGCATTACGTCATTTTTCTCTACCACTGTTCAATCGGTGGCTCGGCATTACGTCATTTTTCCCTACCACTGTTCAATCGGTGGCTGGGCATTACGTCATTTTTCTCTACCACTGTTCAATCGGTGGCTGGGCATTACGTCATTTTTCTCTGCCACTGTTCAACCGACGGCTGGGCATTACGTCATTTTTCCCTACCACTGTTCAATCGGTGGCTGGGCATTACGTCATTTTTCTCTACCACTGTTCAATCGGTGGCTGGGCATTACGTCATTTTTCTCTACCACTGTTCAATCGGTGGCTGGGCATTACGTCATTTTTCTCTACCACTGTTCAATTGGTGGCTGGGCATTACGTCATTTTTCTCTACCACTGTTCAACCGACGGCTGAGCATTACGTCATTTTTCCCTACCACTGTTCAATCGATGGCTGGGCATTACGTCATTTTTCTCTACCACTGTTCAATCGGTGGCTGGGCATTACGTCATTTTTCTCTACCACTGTTCAATCGGTGGCTGGGCATTACGTCATTTTTCTCTACCACTGTTCAATCGGTGGCTCGGCATTACGTCATTTTTCCCTACCACTGTTCAATCGGTGGCTGGGCATTACGTCATTTTTCTCTACCACTGTTCAATCGGTGGCTGGGCATTACGTCATTTTTCTCTGCCACTGTTCAACCGACGGCTGGGCATTACGTCATTTTTCCCTACCACTGTTCAATCGGTGGCTGGGCATTACGTCATTTTTCTCTACCACTGTTCAATCGGTGGCTGGGCATTACGTCATTTTTCTCTACCACTGTTCAATCGGTGGCTGGGCATTACGTCATTTTTCTCTACCACTGTTCAATTGGTGGCTGGGCATTACGTCATTTTTCTCTACCACTGTTCAACCGACGGCTGAGCATTACGTCATTTTTCCCTACCACTGTTCAATCGGTGGCTGGGCATTACGTCATTTTTCTCTACCACTGTTCAATCGGTGGCTGGGCATTACGTCATTTTTCTCTACCACTGTTCAATCGGTGGCTGGGCATTACGTCATTTTTCTCTACCACTGTTCAATCGGTGGCTGGGCATTACGTCATTTTTCTCTACCACTGTTCAATCGGTGGCTGGGCATTACGTCATTTTTCTCTACCACTGTTCAATCGGTGGCTGGGCATTACGTCATTTTTCTCTACCACTGTTCAATCGGTGGCTGGGCATTACGTCATTTTTCTCTACCACTGTTCAATCGGTGGCTGGGCATTACGTCATTTTTCTCTACCACTGTTCAATCGGTGGCTGGGCATTACGTCATTTTTCTCTACCACTGTTCAATCGGTGGCTGGGCATTACGTCATTTTTCTCTACCACTGTTCAATCGGCAGCTGGGCATTACGTCATTTTTCTCTACCACTGTTCAATCGGTGGCTGGGCATTACGTCATTTTTCTCTACCACTGTTCAATCGGTGGCTGGGCATTACGTCATTTTTCTCTACCACTGTTCAATCGGCAGCTGGGCATTACGTCATTTTTCTCTACCACTGTTCAATCGGTGGCTGGGCATTACGTCATTTTTCTCTACCACTGTTCAACCGACGGCTGGGCATTACGTCATTTTTCTCTGCCACTGTTCAATCGGTGGCTGGGCATTACGTCATTTTTCTCTACCACTGTTCAATCGGTGGCTGGGCATTACGTCATTTTTCCCTACCACTGTTCAATCGGTGGCTCTACCACCACTAAAGCGGTAGTCAGGGCTCAAAATGTTAAAGCTTCACCAGAAAATGAGTTTATTGAGAAATTGGAGAAAGGAATTATGCTATTTTAACTTTTGTGTTGTTTGATTTTCATTGGTTCATCATGTTTGCCTTGCATTCGACCATTTAAACCAACTTTAGTGTAATTTGTTCTGTTCCGAATTCAAGAATTGGATGGACGCGTCGTCTCTCCTTGAATTCGGAATTCGAAACATAAATCTTACGTATTTGTTCTTTATCTCATCACACACACCAAATATGTGGTGCATTGTGGGTAGTCTATTTTGGCATTTATTTCCCATAATGCACCACTGACCCGTATATATAAATAGCCGAGAAAAATAACAGCATTCGTGGCCTGACGATTGCATCTAGCATGAAACAGACTGTTGCCTCTAAGTGTTGACTTCTATGTTCACTTTTATATTTACACACGCTCTATCTCTGATATTGAGCACTTTATCCCATAAATATAGCACATCTTAAGACTATATTTCTTCATATATATATATATATATATATATATATATATATATATATATATAGTGTGTGTGTGTGTGTGTGTGTGTGTGTGTGTGTGTGTGTGTGCGTGTTTTGAACAATAAAAAATATTTATAAAATGAATATTTTCAGACCCACCGGTTGTATATTAATAATGTATTTGTTTTATAATTTCAGTTAGGTTCCTCAACTAGTTTCATCCAGCATGGCCATCATCAGGAGAAAAAAATCCCTGCTTGTTAGTAGCAGTGAAATACTAACAAGCGGGGATTTTTCTCTTGATAATGCTGGTCGAGAATCTAACTGAAATAATAAAACAAATAATAATATACGACCAGTGTCTCTGAAGAAAATTAACTTTATCTGTAGTTTGTTACCATTAATTTTGATCAGAACTTGTTTTGGTAAAACGACCTCTTTCAAGTTTTTTTTTTCTAAATAGAGGCTGGGAGATTCGAGATTCTCAGAATTACCTCTTTGGTCATTTTGACAGTTTCATTGGTTGCTGGGAAGGGGATGTGTGTGCTAAGTGTGTGTTATCTTTTATTTGGGGGATTATGTGTGCGATGTGTATATGTGTATATATTTGTGTGAGTGCGTGTATGTGTGTGAGATCTCATCGCCTCTGCAAGCATGCCTGTCTTGTGTGGGTGAGAAATGTGGGTGGGGGTTAATTTATGGGATTATATATTGATTCTGTGTTGGTTAATTTGTAGTTAGATCCGTCTGGACAAAGTGTTTTGAGGCGCAAAATCCATTTGTCTTCATGTTCCTCTAGTATTTTTCTAAGGTTATCTTTTGAGTCTATCTATATTTTTTCAGTTATTTCGCTTTTCAATTATAATGAATTTTGCACACATATATATATATATATATATATATATATATATATAAAAGTGAACATAGACGTCAACACTTAGAGGCGACAGTCTGTTTCATACTAGTACAATTGTCAGGCAACTAGTTCTGTTATTTTTCTCAGCTATTTATATATATGGGTCAGTGGTGCATTGTGGGTAGTCTATTTTGGCGGTTACTTTTACCGGAAGTCGTTTATTTGTTTATTTATTTATTTATTTATGTCAAATTATTTTGCTTGTTTTATTATTTTTATTTTTATCTTATATATTTATTTATTTATTTTTTATTTTGATCGATGTTTTTTATTAACGTAGTAAAAATTTGTTTATATAGCATATTGTTGATAGTCTATTATGGCGGTCATTTACCGGAAGTCGTTTATTTGCTTATTTATTTGGGTCAAATTGTTTTGTTTGTTTTTTATTTATTTTCATTTTTATTATTTTATCTTTATATACATATATATATATATATATATATATATATATATATATATATATATATATATATATATATATACGTGTGTGTGTGCGACTGTGTGTTAATCAATTAAACCCAAGCAAGGCGATAACTCCACTAAGTCGCAATGGGATACTTGGAGTGAAACGGAATGAAAAGGCTTTAGAAGGAAACGACTCCTAAAGAGGAAACAAGTCATAAAACGCTTCTCCAGTTCAAAAAAAGACTGTAAACCGGACGAAATGCCATCCTATCTACTTTCATTTTGTTCCTTACTGTTCGATTGATGTGCTTCATATTAATTTTGAATGAAATGCATTGACAATGAAGATTATGTTCACAGATAACTTCTATTGTACAAAATATCTTCTCCTACGTGACGTTACTGAATTATTGCTGCACTTCTGTATGCATGAACGTAAGAATACTAACGACTTTGAGGCTGCACGTTTGTGTCTGTTCTGTCCACGTTATCGTACGGTGATAAAAGGAGGCCATAATTTACGCTTGCTTTTCTAATCTCTTATATATCGAGAGTTTGATTTCTCAAAGTAAAACCTAATTTTCTTTTCCGCTCGGCGAATCGTGAAATCGCTAAAACGTATAATTGAAACGGTGCGACAGAATATATCAAAGAACGAAACGTTTCCGCTTTCTCTGTTTTTCTGTCCAAAGAATGGCAGGCAAAACGATTGGCTGACATCAATCACGTGATACATCAAGCGGAACGCAGCCATCTTTGTTATATATATATATATATATATATATATATATATATATATATATATATATATATATATTGCGTTTTCTGTGTGTCACAATACAATGACATGTCTTATTTAAATGTCAGTTTTATTTCTTACTGTCGGCAAAATATACGATTTATTAATATCAGCGCGGTGGAACGATGGATATTATTTAAAAATGTATTTTATTACACACTGATTTAGTTAAACTGGCGGCATCATCTTGATTATTATAGTCACAGTGTTTCGGCCGATACTTCCTTCTTCGTTAAATGGTACCATATTTTCTAGCGTTCTCTGAATGTCGAATTGAACTATTTAATCAATTCCCATTCTACTTTCCATCTTTGTGGAGATATCATATAATACCTCCATGGACATTTTATTCAATCAACGAAGGAAGATTGTTCCCATTCCGCCATATATGGTAGGGGCAGATAACTCGTACTAGTTATTTCTTACTAACGACACCTAAATTCAATCCACGGAGTTTAAATTGTTCTCGTTCCATTGACGACGCTAACGAACATCTTACACGGTTTGTTTGAAAATGACAGGTTTTTTAATAATTAAAAATTAAATTATGATAGTTTTTAAATAATTAAAAACTAAATAATTTTAATAATTAAATTGAAATAATGTTGGCTTTTTAAAAATTAAAATCAAATATTGAATTAAATATTAGATAATGATGGCTTTTAAATTATTCAAAATTAAATAATATTGATTTTTCAATAATTGAAAATTAAATAAGGACGTTTTTTAAATAAGTAGACGTTAAATAATGATTATTTTTATATTTAAAAGTTAAAACAATGCCGGTTTTTTAATAATTAGAAATTTTAAAAGTTACTGTTTTAATATTTAAAAATAAAATGATAGTTTTGTAATAATTAAAAATTAAATAAAAACGTTTTTAATAAGTAAAAATTAAATAATTACTATTTTAATAATTAAACATTATATAATGACAGCTGTAATAAGTAAACATTAAATAATTGACCTTTTTAAATATTGGTCTTTTTAACAATTAAAAATTAAGTAATTAGTTTTTTAATAATTATAATTAACTAACAGAGATTTCTTTAATTATGAAAATAATGAAACTTTACTACTGTGATTTTAAGAATTTTTTTAAGCTGTAATTAATTTATCATATCTCATTACGTAACAATAGCATAATTACTATTAGTAATTTTATATCTGTCTGAATCTCGGGACTAGATAGTGAACCTCCACCTTCCGCTGTGACTACCTACAGTTTGTAAAAAAAACATCTGAGAGAACGCCTACAGATGACTGACGTGTTAGTATCAGATTCGCCTGAAAACGTATTTCTATATGCTATTGTTATTCTTATTTCTATTTATTTTTACGACAAGAGGACAGCCTCCAAGTTTGCCTTTTTATCCAACGATTTATCTTGTAACAAAACACCAAGGATTTAAAGATGATCTTTCGCTCGCTCTAGATTGTTCGAGGGTTATCTTTCATAATGTTTCTTAATTGGTCTTCGGAGAAAACATCTCTCGATCTACCTTGAGGTTCATTTTCAATATCACAGACCACATGCAGTGTGATATCATCTGTAAGAACCCATTAATTTCTCATCGTTCATGATGGAAACAACCGGATATATCCGCAAACCAAAACTCTCGCCCACCTTCAATGATTCAGCTTACAATAAGACCGACCACATCACAGGACTGAAAACAAGAAATATCATTCTGTAGGATTATTAATAAATAAAAAGACAATTTCCTTATACTTGGCAGACAGATAACAAAAATGGTTTCTCTGTAAACAGACAGGAATAGAAATCTTCGGCGAACCATACAACTATTTTTTAACCCTAAATCCACTAGGGTTGCAGACGCATCGCATGTACTGCAGCCGTAGAAATGGTCTTGCCTAGACAAGATAGCCTGACGGAACCCAGTCCACTCCAGGTTGGTTTTGATTTCATGATTTTCCTTCTGCTAGACTAATTGCCATCCAACGCTATAGGACTCGCTCTATCCTGCTATTTAACCCCTAGCTGAGGAGAGAATAGTTGGATTCACACCTTTCCCAAGTTTAATAGCACGTCAGTGAATGTAATGAACTCGACTGGAATTCGAACTTAGCTCTCAAATTCCTCAGTCCTGAGCGGCTATCAACAGTGCCTCCAGATAACTATACAGAGGCTGTTATCAACATATATATATATGTGTGTGTGTGTGCGTGCGTGTGTGTGTGTGTGTGTGTGTGTGTGTGTGTGTGTGTGTGTGTGTGTGTGTGTGTGTGTGTGTAACAACAAAATTGTCCAAATTATGCAAAAAGCAAAACTTTCTATTTGTTAAATTAAGGTTTGAAGCGTTGTATCTTAGAAATGATTAAAGATATCTTACTGGAATTCTCCGAAGTTTTTGTAACATTATTGGGCTCTACTTTCAGCAATAAGAATGTATAATTACTCTCCAAGCTTATCAGAAGAATCGTAAAGAAATCGATCACAAACGAAAATTACATGTTCACCATTAATTAATCCTAGCTAACGATCGGAAGCTCATGAAGGATTGAAAAACCATATATATATATATATATATATATATATATATATATATATATATATATATATTACAGGGTCATTTTCCAACTTCTTATTCAAGATTATCTTTGCCCTCTCTAACCTTCTAACTTCCTGTCCTGGAGTAACAAGGCGCCTTACAGATTTCACGTACGATTTCATTTTCAAGTCGTTTTTCCCTGCTCTTTGGACTGTCATAGCTGAAACTTCTCTCTCGTGTATCAAATGTCTTATGGGTTGAGTTGGATCTTTTCTCATTGATCTCTTTAGCTCTAAGTTCAATATCATGTATCGTCAGATTGACGGTGTGGCGATGGGTTCTCCTTTGGGTCCAGTTTTAGCAAATAGTTTTCTAGGTTTTTACGAGGAAAGCCTTCTGTCAGGTTCTTCCCGGACCAAAGTTTACTTTCGTTATGTTGATGACACCTTTTGTGTGTTTACCCATGAATCGGAAGTTGATCACTTTTTCTCTCTACTCAACAGTGTTCATCCTACCCTTAAATTTACGGTAGATAAGGAGGTCAATGGTTCATTGCCTTTCCTAGATGTTTTGATTCACAGAACTCCTTCCTCGTTCATTACTTCTGTTTAGAGAAAGTCTACTTTTACAGGTCTCTATACCCGATGGGACTCTTTTTGTCCTAAACGACAAAAGATCAATTTGATTAGGACTTTGACGCATAGGGCGTTAATGATCTGCTCGGATAACACCTTGAAAGATGAAATTAGTTGTCTAACTGGTATCTTTGTAAACAATGGTTATCGGTTGGACATTTTACAATCGGTTATTCGGGATAAGACTGCCAGGTTTAATAAAATCAAGCCTGCTACGGTTGGTAAATGTCCGGTCTATCTCCGTTTACCGTGGTTGGGTAGGATTAGTAGTGATTCCTTCGCCAAGCAGATTTCATGTAGTTCACGTGAATGTTATTTTGCAGCGAACGTCCGTCTTGTTTTTCAAACCAAGTCTGTCCTTTCATCTGTGTGTAAGGATGTTATACTCCCCACCACCACCATATTAACTCTGTTATTTATTATTTCAAATGTAGTTGTGGATGCGACTACATAGGTAGAACGACATAGCAGTTGGACGCTAGAATTAAACAGCACGTGCCTGCGAAAATACTTCATAAAAAGTTTTCGTTGGGCGATTCCATTCGGAATACGTATGGGTCGTCGATAGCGGATCATTTTATAAAGAATCCTACTTGTGCTTTGGATTTCAGTGTGACCTGGTTTTCTGTTTTGGCCAGAGCACACTCAGTATTCCATCTCAGGGTGGTGGAGACGCTGTACATCAGGTCCAGGCGACCGTCTCTTTGCAAACAAAGGGACTGTTTGCTTGGGCTTGCTGTGCTGAGTCTCTAGCATCTTTGGGGGTATTACTCTTATTATATATTTTTTTTCTTTTCCTTGCCCATTTATTCATGTCATCCATTACAGACTTTCTTGTTCTTCATAATTTCTATTCCCCGAGAGGGGACGAAACCGGTCGACTGGTGTTTTTATTTTAAATCTATCATGGCCTATAATAAAAAAAATTGTTTTTATGCCTTAATATAAATATATATAGATCTTACAGGATATGTGTGTGTGTGTGTGTGTGCGTGTGTGTGTGTGTGTATGTGTGTGTACATTGAAGCCACTCCTACCAGAGTAACCGCCAGAATTGATTATCCACAATGCACCACTGACCCATATATATATAAATAGTCGAGGAAAAATCCAACACACCCGGCCTGACGATTGCGTCTATGATGAAACAGCCGGTCGCCTTTGACTGTTGACTTCAATGTTCACTTTTATATTTATATTTACATACGCTCTATATGTGATATTGAGCACTTTATCCCATAAATATAGCAAACCTTAAAACTATATTTCTTCATATATACACACACACACAAACACACACACACACACACACACACACACACACACACATATATATATATATATATATATATATATATATATATATATATATATATATATATATATATTTATATAGATAGATAGATAGATAGATCCGATGCGATGAGAACGAAAGTAATATATAAATTCCAACGTTCACAGCATTAATCCTAATGAGGGCTCGATACCGATAGTAGAGCGATAATTATTTATTTATTATAATTTTATCATATAGACAAAACCATTTTACTCAAGAGAGTCGAAAATAGTTAACCATTTTCGATTCTCACCCGTCGAAGTGCAGTTGAAATGTACTGAAACCAAGTTTCATCTTTGTAGTGAGTAAAATGGTTTTGTCTATATGATAAAATTATAATATATATATTTATATATATATATATATATAAAGCATACCTGAAAGTATAAAATGATGTATAAAATATCTGTAGCTGAAGCCATGAAATTGCGCACAAAATATTTAGGTTTTGACATTAAATAACCCATACTGCTAAACAAATTTAACCAACATATATACACACCCATCACTTTGTCTCTACAAGAGTCAGATTAGACCAAAAATGGTACATTGCTGTCGTATCTGGTAGGCGTATGATCAATCCTCACTTTCCAGGCTTGATAGATTTCAAAATCCTTTGCCAGACCTTGTGGGTGCTGACTTGTTCTTTCCTATTTCCTACTGACCCTCAGTCGCAAGACGATTGCTATTCTGTCGCTATTCCCATGCGAAATGTTCAGATAAGCTCCATTCTTTAGTCATCACAGCGCTTACTGCTTGATTACACCATGATACTTCCAAGGAGCCGAATCAGCCTCATTCAAAATATGAGTAGAAAATTCCAGTTAACTTTTTCATAAAAATAGCTTCTTTGTGGAGCAGGCTCCAGTGTTGATGTTTCCCTGAATACGCCCCTCTTCAAGGGTTAAAGGTTAAGTATTTATCTATCCTCTTTATCCGGATAATCCTCCCATTTACCTATTTGTTTCACTGATGGTCAATGTCTCATTCATTATAGCCGTTGTAATACTCTGCCTTGAGTGACAATCTTGTATTGGATGAAATTTGAATATTAGAAAAAAACAAGGCGTCAACTTGGATTCGACTGAGAAGACTTTGAAAAGACCAAATTACAAGAATGCTAGTTTGTCTGTGCAACATGACTACTCACCTTACTACATTGAGACAAGCCGGAGGCTACACATCAAACGACCCACTAATTTTATCAACATCGGCAAAATTAAACACGTTGCAGCACATGATGTGCCTGTGGCGTTACATCAAAGGATCCAATAAGCATCACTACAGCGGACTGGACTAAACTATAAATTGGAATACTATTATCTTTCTATAAACGTTTTATTAACCTGCCCGACAAAATTAACATTTCTACGAACTCTTAAAACTTAAAATTAAAAACTATTTCTTTTGTTATCAACTTATACACGAAAGTCATCTCCCTCAACCACAGTTTTACATACAGGGATTTGGCTGAAGTCTAGAATCGAGGCCATAATTCGCATTCACGGCCTAGGAAGGTCTTCTATCGTTATTTAGAGAAGGGGCTCGCCAAGGATGGTCTACGTGAACGGATCGACTTGTCGGAGGAGGAGTTTCGCTCTTTCTGGTCTTGGGCGCCGGCGACGGATTATCTCAGTAACCTTGAGTTTTCGCTTACCTGGCGATTGGCTCGGAATCGGCTGCCTCTCAATAACATGGTCTTCATATGGGGCTTGACGAATTGTGAACGGTGTGACCTTGGTTTAGAGGAAATGTCAACACTCAGAGGCGACATGCTGTTTCATGCTAGACGCAATCGTCAGGCCGCTTGTGTCTAGCATGAAACAACCTGTCGCCTCTGAGTGTTAACTTCAATGTTCACTGTTATATTTACATACGCTCTATCTCTGATATTCAGCCCTTTATCTCATAAATATAGCACACCTTAAAATTATATTTCTTCATATAGACGCGACGTTGCCTCGCTCTGTCTTTTTTACAAATACTTTCACGGTAATTGCTCCGATGAGCTGCTTTCGCTGGTTCCTAGGCCTCATGAATTTAAGCGTCCTACGAGGCTGGCATCCCGTTCCCACCCCTTCACCGTTGAAACTGTTAGATGTAGACGTCTCTTCTACTCCAATAGTTTCATGTCTCGCACATCTCGCCTGTGGAACCCCCTTCCTTATTCCTGTTTCCCTGACAAATATAATCTCCAACTATTTAAGTGTAACGTCAATCAACATCTCCAGTTGTCTTGATCTATCCACTTCCCTTCTCCACATCCTTTCACCTTTCATTCCTATCTGCTCTCGCTCCAAATCTTCTGTAACCCCCTTGCCTTGATCGATCCACTATCTTTCTCCACATCCTCTCCTTTATCACTCCTATCAGCTCTTCCTCCAAACCTTCTGTAACCCCTTGCGTGCTAGTGGCTTCCAGCCTTGCTTGGGGTGATAAGCTTAAAAAAAAAAGAAAAAAAAGAATATATATATATATATAAGCATGTAATCGGCTGTGTAAATTTTTGAATGTAGTATGTATTTCTTTCTAGGCCGGACTCAGTGGGTTGCGCGTAAGTGGATTATTTTGTTTATATTACGAGAATGGTAGCAGCAGAGAACTATTCTCACTTAGCTTCTGATTAGTGCACGAGCCGTGACGTCACATCCTGGTTGAGAACAGATCGTATCTCTGATTGGCTCGCTCGACTATCGTGTACGTATCCGTTTTGCAGTCGTTTCTGATCAGTCTGCCAGACTATAGCGCGTCATATCCTTGTTGGAAAGGGCACTTTGACAAAGCGTAATGATTAGCAAGCATCCCTTGTTAGCACAATTACGACTGAGTAGTGGGTACGATCCACACTGAGGGCTCCACGCATTCAGAGTTATGTCACATCTAAGCTACGCATGAACAATCACAATATCTTTGTTGGAAACGTTTCTGATTGGTTTTTGAAAATATGACTTTCTGCTTTACTGATTCGAATTTTTTATATCCTTGTTGGAACCGTTTTTGATTAGATCACTAGTCTGTGACATCATTTCTTTGTTCGAAACGTTTTTGATTGGTTCATGAAAATATGACTTCCTGCTCTAGTGATTTCATTTTTATATCCTTGTTGGAACCGTTTTTGATTAGTTCACTAGACTGTGACGTCATATCTTTTTTGGAAACATTTTGGAAACATTTATCATTGGTTCGTGAAAATATGACTTTTTGATCTAGTGATTCCAAATATGTATATCCTTGTTGGAACCGTTTTTGATTAGTCCACTAGACTGCTAATGCCCTCATCTTTGTTGTTGTTATCACATGTTTCGACCATTGTTATCTCCAGCCTTCTTCAGGTGTCTCTCGATCCATGTAAAGTTCTGGGAATTTAGAACTGAACGGTTTAATTAACCTACGTGATTGATTGTCTTCCCCAGGTACACATCTGGGAATAACTCGTCTTGTACTGCTCAGTTATTGCTATCCCTATTTCAACTGAATCCGAGGCTGACCTACCCGGCTTAGGGATTGAACTCACAATTATTTTACCAGCTATGTTCACTTTTATATTTATATTTACATACAGTCTATATCTGATATTGAGCACTTTATCCCGTAAATATAGCAAACCTTAAAACTATATTTTTTTGACATTAAATAACCCATACTGCTAAACAAATTTAACCAACATATATACACCCCTATCACTTTGTCTCTACAAGAGTCAGATTAGACCAAAAATGGTACATTGCTGCCGTACCTGGTAGACGTATGATCAATCCTCACTTTCCAGGCTTGATAGATTTCAAAATCCTTTGCCAGGCCTTGTGGGTGCTGACTTGTTCTTTTCTAATTCCTACTGACCCTCAGTCGCAAGACGATTGCTATTCTGTCGCTATTCTCATGCGAAATGTTCAGATGAGCTCCATTCTTTAGTCGTCACAGCCTTTACTGCTTGATTACACCATGATACTTCCAAGGAGCCGAATCAGCATTATTTCGTCTCTATTAAAAATATGAGGAGAAAGTTTCAGTTAGCTTTTTCATAAAAATAACTACTTTTTGAACAGGCTCCACACGTGACAGTATGAAAATAGCGTTCTCTAAATTCTTCCAGTCTCTAAGGACATTTTGTTTTGTTATTATTAGTTACTTTGTTTAATAAATTCATTTCGTTTTTGCCTTGAAAAAGAACACATTTTACGAAACGCGTCGGCAACTATTACAGTTTTCCTATTGTCTTTTACATTTATAAATATAAATTTATATATATATATATATATATATATATATATATATATATATATATATATATATATAAATATATATATATGTATATATATATATATATATACATATATATATATGTATAAATATATATATGTATATATATATATATATATATATATATATATATATATATATATATAAGCAAAGTAAATCTCATAAATATAGCGTAACGTAAAAGTATATTTTTTTATTATATATAATATAATATATATATATATGTGTGTGTGTGTGTATATAAAATAGGCAGCATATATTTACATTACAAAGAGTCAATCATACCTTGAATCATTCAGAAATGTGAATGCGATTATTGGCGAAATCACTTCGCTAGTAGACATAAACATAAGCATTCCACTACTGATAATCCTCCGAATGATGAGATCCTCATAATTAAATAAAATGGATATGGTGTATTTTTTATTTTTTATTTCTGCTAGTACTTTCGAATGCTTCACGTCATTCATCATCAGGCTTTATTATCCATCAAAATCAAAACTGGGAGACGATTTATATGTGTTTATCCGACCGAAAGATGTTTTTAAGTATGAGCTATTTGCACGATTTGCACGCTCTAACACCATATAAAAGTTAACAAATAGCTCATACTTAAAAACATTATTTGTATCTATAAAAATAACGTATAAACAGAAAATATAGTAAAATAATTGTCTGACTTAATCTATTTCATTATATATATAAAGATATTTTTATGTTTAACATTCTTTTTATAGATACAAATATTTAAGTAAATGCTAAATATTAAACAACATTTACCGGCCTGAATGTCCGAGAAATTTTCATAGAAAATAGTCGTCCTGCGACAGGATTCGAACCTATATCCTATACGGAACCGTCATATAGTCTGACGTGCCTTTTAACCGATTCGGCCACAGAGGATCGTTCGGCTGGCGAGGTCGAATTTACTGCTTATAAACTTCAATCTTCCATGAATCTTTCACGTACATTCATACCTTTCCCAAGGGTATTAGCACGTAAGTGAATGTAATGGATTCGACTGGAATTCGGACTCGGCTCTCCGATTCCTTAACCCGAGCCTCTATCCATTACTCCACCGTGCCTCGCGAGGAGAATACCACTGGCTGAACATGTGAGTAGCGAGGAATTTTTCCAGAAAATGGAAACATAAATGGCATATATCCGTAGAATGTGTTGTGTTTCTGAAATACGATTTATAAATATCTGATATCTTGGAGTTCGGAAGATTCGCCAACGTGCAAAAATCCTCATCGGAGCAAAGAAAAATCAAATAATGAATATATTATCAGCTGACAGCCGGACTTGGATATTAAGTTTGGGGATCAACCTTCACAAAAAAAAAACTTTGGTGGGTTTAAGTGCCTTGTTGTTCGAATGTGAATTAATAAGACGGTGAGGTATTACTTGTAAATTGAGTTCCTCTCTCTGAATTCTTGCTTCTTGGTGAATATGCGGGCCTGAAACTGCTAGGAATTATGAGTTTTTCCCTCACTATCTTCTAACTTTCACTGACAAGTAGCTGTTAAAATTGTCCCACAAAAGTCAATAAAAGCAGCCAATACAGACTATATGCTTTGTTCTATTTAACATTACAAGAAAATATAAACTTATCCAAGGAAAAAGTCATGTACTTTGATTTTAAGTAAAAGAGAGATACAGGCCAATCATCGCATATCGGAGCCAAGAAAGGCGTGGAAATTAACACAGCGTCGTAACTGACTCGTCCCGCCTACCGAACAACTATAGCGCGGTCGCCAACACAACCTTTCGAGTCACATGCCCGGAGATATCGTGACAATATCACAAAAATAAACACCATTAGAAATGAAGCTAAAACGCAATAAAGCAAGATAGAGAATTCAGAGAAAAATTGTTTAAAACATAATAGAAATACTGAAACATTATTAGACTAGCAGAGAAGGCAATTAAAGAAATGGTAAAGATTATTGAACTTAACGACCCCCATGAAATAATATCGGCACCTGCGATCGTCATTACAGCAATGTCTAAGGATGGAAAGTTCATGTCAGATGAAACGAACATAATTCACCTTTTACGACAAAGAGAGAGGGAGAGACATTTGGTTGATTTTGTTTAGCGCCATAAGAACTTTTCTGTGGGTGATTTAATGCCGAAATCTAAATATTTTGTGCACAATTTTATGACTTCAACTAAATAATTTTTGAACGCAACTGCATAACTTCAGCTAAAAATCCGATAAATTTACCTACGAATCAGATGTTTATCTGCAAAGTGTAAAACTAAATTACAAATTGCAAATTAAAATTAAATCGCGATTTGAAGTAAAAGAGTGTATCAATTCTTTGAAATATATAACAATATCCCTGAAAAACAGAAGAAATGCAAAAAATGTTCTTACGGCTGCAAAGATCAGGTTTTGAACAATTTTACTAGAAAACTTCTGTTCAAAAACATAGAAACCTATGCAAATCTGGGAGTGGTTAATTGAGCATATTTATCACCAGAATACCGACTCAGCCCACTACTGAACAACGACAGAGAACGCTAAACACCTTTACAAGTTATTATCACAAAGGTATCGTGACAATGTCACAAGAACAAGCATCATTAGGGAAGTGGGTAAAACGCAAAAAAAAAAAGATAACAAGAGAAAATTGGATAAAACAAAACATGATAGAAAAACTGGAACATTATTAGACTAGCAGAAAAAGCAATTAAAGAAATGGTGAAAATTATTGACTTGAACTTAAAGACCCCCAATGAAATAATATCCGCATCTGCGATCGTCATTACAGCAATGTCTAAGGATGCTAAATATAATGTCAGAAGAAACGAACATAATTCACCTTTTACGACAAAGAGAAAGAGAGAGAAAGAGAAAGGGGTTGAAATTTCAGAAGGAATAAAAGTGAAATGCGGGAGATTGTTAAAAATGAATCGTAAATATGAAGGAAGGAAATCACATGCCAACTATAAAAGAAACTCTGAAACAACGCACCCAACTGAAAACACAAACAAAGAGATATGATAAAAGGAACTAAATGTTATAAATAAAAGAACGGCTTCCAAAATAATTCCAAAGCGAAATGGAGAAATCAGCGAAGCCTATAGAAAAACACCATCAAATGAAGAAGCGAGAGACTTCTTGAATAAGATATGAAGAAATGAAAATATAAGTGTAGCTCTGAATAGATCAAACACACTGAACAGAATCAAAGATGAAAAGGAATGGAAAAACAATGCCATTAAAGAATCGTATGTTCTCAAAAAATAAGAATCAAGGAGAATTTCCAGAAATTGATAGAGGAACTGATTTCTGGTTCAATGCTTTTCAATCTACACTGAAACCGTTCGGGGGTCGGCTTTTCTAATGTCATCAATAATCCAGAATAAAAAGCAAAAGACTTTACTTATTTAATCCAATTTACCGACAAATTACATATTTATCTGCAAAATATAAAAGATCTCGTCGCTAATTAATGTAAAAACATATATTAATTCCTATAAACATATAACAAAATCCTTGAAGAGCTGAAAGAATGCAAAAAATGCTCTTACGAATGCAAAGATCAGTTTTGTTTTGTTTTTGGTATCTGTTTATATTTCTGAGATGAGGTATTATGTACACTATTTACATTATTCGGACTATTGTCCACATCTTTGTTGCCATATTTATCACAACGTTTCGGAATTTCAGTATCTGTCTATATTTATGAGATGAGGTATTATGTACACTATTTACATTATTCGGACTATTGTTTTAATCTTTGTTGCCATATTTATTATAATGTTTCGGCCTTTCAGTATATGTCTATATTTCTGAGATGAGGTATTATGTACACTATTTACATTATTCGGACTATTGTCCTCATCTTTGTCGCCATATTTATCATAACGTTTCGGACTTTCAGTTTATCTCTATATTTCTGAGATGAGGTATTATGTACACTATTTAAATTATTCGGACTACTTTCCTCATTTTTTTTGCCATATTTATCACAACGTTTCGGCCTTTCAGTATCTGTCTATATTTCTGAGATGAGGTATTATGTACAGTATTTACATTATTCGGACTATTGTCCTCATCTTTGTTGCCATATTTATTACGACGTTTCGGCCTTTCAGTATCTGTCTATATTTCTGAGATGAGGTATTATGTACAGTATTTACATTATTCGGACTATTGTCCTCATCTTTTTCGCCATATTTATTACGACGTTTTGGCCGTTGTACGCTCCGGCCTTCTTCAGGTGGTTGAAACGTCGAACTGAACCCATTATTTCGCTCACTGACACGTGGAACTAGAACAGTCTACCCCAGTGAGCGAAATAAAGGGTTCAGTTCGACATTCCAACTACCTGAAGAAGGCCGGAGCGTACAACAGCCAAAACGTTGTAATAAATATGGCGAGAAAGATGAGGACAATAGTCCGAATAATGTAAATATTGTTTTGTTTTTGTTAATGGAAAACTTTTTTTGTAAAAAATACGAAGTTAAGCAATGGAGAGATAGAATATTTTTTTAAAAAAAACACTTTCTGAGAGTTTCTCGTATGACTGGAACAAAATGTCACTAGAATTCACGAAAATTATTCCCACTTAATTAATTTTCTAATAATGCAATGTTACGTTAATCCTCGACCAATTTTTGGTGATATTTCGACTTTTGATCAATTACTGAACTCTCCTTTACCCCGATTTCTGTACCCCATTAATATTATCTCTGAAAGGATTTAAATAACACCAGTTATAGATATGATATATAATAATAAGTTTATTAATCATTTTATTTGTGGTTCCAACCTTCGCTTTCTAACCCGGGTTCTAAGAGCACAATAGTCGATTTCTCACGGAGGAGACTCTATGGTGTTATCGGCTTCGGAAGTGATACCAGCGTGTAGCATCATTAAGAAGTGGCTGGAAACAATTGCACTGAGCCTGATAAGTAAAATTGATTAGACGAAACTGTTCGACGGCAGTGTTATCACAAAGTCAGAAGTCATCGTGACCGAGGGTTTGAGTGGATTACCCTTGCTCTCTCCCAAAAACCGTAACTAAAGTCCTCTTTAGTTGAAACCTGTCATTGTTGAACAAACACAAATGTGCCCGAGTCGGTGCCTACAACAGGAATTCTCTAGTCGTTAGATCAGATGAAAATGACTGTTAATCTCTTGTTCCCAATGGCTGATTTGAAACTGCAATAAAAAAATGCGTTTTCCACTGAATTGAAATGGAGCGACTACATTGAATCAAGAAGTTGTGTCACTCTGTCGTGCCAGAAGTTTCTTTTTTCGTCAGAGTTCATCTTGCACATTTATAAATCTACCATTCGGCCGTGCATTGATTACTGCTACCATATGTGGTCTGGTGTTCCTGCTATTCATCTCGAGGTTCTTGTTTAACAAAATCAAAATGTAATCGATCCTGACCAGGCATCTAGACTTCAGCCATTTTCTTACCAATGTACCGTGGTTCCCTCTGTCTTTTCTACAAATATTTTCATGGCAACTGCTCTGAAGAGCTTTTTTTCCCTACATGACTACATGAATTTAAGCATGCTACTAAATTGTCATCTAGGTCCTATCCGTTTACTGTTGAAATAGTTAAATGCAACCGACATTTCTACTCCAACTGTTTCTTGCACTTCCCGTCTGTGGAACTCCCTTCCGTTTACTTCCTTCCCTGATAAATACAATCTTCAAAAATCCAAAAACACCATCAATCGCCATCTTCTGTATTCTTGAATCGCGTTCATCTTTTTCCTTTCCTCAATCCTTCCTATACCCAGTCTTTTCTAGCACTTTCACTCCCCTGTGCACAAGTGGCATTCTCGCCTTGCTTGGGATGAAAGGGAAAGATAATAGACTAGAAAGAAGATAATGAACTAGAGGTCATTTTAGCAGCAGGAAAGAACTTTAGTGACGAGATCGCCGTGAAATTTGGTGTGGATAAATGTGTCTGTGTTACCTTTCAAAGAATGAAATTGCTAGACAAAGGCTATAAAAATGAAACCGGGATTCGTGGACAGGTTTGAGAAGTGTTATGGGAACTTACCCATAATCGTAATGGATTATCCCGTACACCATAAATACTGCGCCTCAAGAGGAAGCAGTAGTGTGAGTTCAGTCCTTTTTGGACGTCTCAGCTATTCGGTCGAACTCTCTGCCTCTGAGGCAGAGGGGAACTCTCTGCCTCTGGGCAGTGAGGAACCCGGACGAGGTTCCGCCGAAGGGCAGAGCCTCGTTCAGGGAGGTTGACCAACGCGATCCCGTTTATACGGGTTCTACGGGCAATTTTGGCCCGAGCCTACGGTCTCGGAAAGCCCACATTAAACCGGCCTTGTGCCACATTTGACACACGTGCGCGTGTTATTGAACATCGTGCGACTTCAGTCTTTTTTGGACGACTCAGCTAGCCGGTCGAACTCTCTGCCTCTACGCAAAGGGGAACTCTCTGTCTCTAGTCAGGGAGGAACCCGGACGAGGCTCCGCCGAAGGGTAGAGCCTCGTTCGGGGAGGTTGACCAACCCGATCCCGTTTCTACGAGAAATTTTTGTCCGAGCCTACGGGCTCAGAAAGCCCACATTAAACCGGCCTTGTGTCACATTTGACACACGTGGGCGTGTTAATGAACATAGTGTGAGTTCAGTCTTTTTTGGACGACTCAGCTAGCCGGTCGAACACTCTGCCTCTGGGCAGAGAGGAACCCGGACGAGGTTCCGCCGAAGGGCAGAGCGTCGTTCGGGGAGGTTGACCAACCCGATCCCGTCTATACGGGTTCTACGGGCATTTTTTGGCCGAGCCTACGGGCTCAGTGAGCCCACATTAAACCGGCCATGTGCCACATTCGACACACGTGGGCGTGTTACTGAACATCGTGTGAGTCAGTCAGAGACAGGGTCACGTCAGACGATTACTGTAAGGCATTGGAATAGTGATACTGGTCCTGACAACATAGTTCTCTCTAACCTAACCTGATTGTTATTACTAACATTTCTACTTCTTTGTACATATTCTGTTTGTAATATATCTGTGTTATTCCATACCTGTGTTCGAGTTATTCTTCATTGGTTCTTCCTTGGACCATCACCGTCGTACAAGGAACCTGGACCATAACAAGAAGGATTGTACAAACAACTTGGCATCAATGACAGGCCAAGGATCCAGCATTTACCATAGTAGCACACATTAGAAAGGAATGTCATTGACGAGAAAAAGCAGCAAAGAAAATCTGAGGCAAATGCACAAAATAAGTTTGAGACTATTAGCATCCTATCAATAACGACATTTACATTTCTGTATGTGATGAATTTGGATCTTAAAGAAGCGAAGAGATTGGATAAAACGATAAGAAAACTTTTAAACACATATAAAATGCAACCTTCGAAAAAAAAAAATTGTAGATCATCCTCGGACTGGTGAAGTTGGACGTATGATCCAACAAGAACTCACATATAAGTCGGTAACAACTGGACATTTTTATGCTATTGTGTACACAAGATAAGGCATAAGAGTCATTCACTGTTAGAGTATTGCTTCATGGGTTGTTTTATGATCTTAAAAAGTGCAGATTGTGGGGGCATGTAAGATAAACAACGGTTGACCGTAGACATGAAATAATTAAGATTGTCGTGATCAATGAAGCATCGATTTAGGGATCTTTTCCAGGAAGTAATGGCTCTTGGAAATAAACTGTCCAAATAAAGCCTTGCAGCTCAGACCAGACAACAGGTTCGTTCTCGGGGTGTAGCTTCTTCCAGTCTAGCGCTTGTGGCTCAGTGCATGGAAAATAATTCCTTGGCCAGATCGTTACCCACGAAATAAAACCACGAGAGAATTGTAATAGTCGGCAACTTTTATTCGGTTGGGACCTTCTCGTCAGGGCTGATCTAGGCAGAGTTATGCGAGGCGAGGAGTCAAACGGCCTAACCGATGTGTGTCTTCCTTTTTGTCTCATAGGCGAACGGTCCTTTGTTTTGTCTTTTTGTATTTTTGTTTTGTTTGGCTGCTAGGGATCACTGTCTTATAGAGAAACAGTCTTTTTTGTCCTGTCAGCCTCCATCTAGAAGATTATTCATCAAGTCCGATCCGCTCTATTTTGTCAGGGTCGTTTGACATGATTTTTTTGAGGACCGCTTCACTCATCTGAAATCCTTTGTCAAGACGCTGTCAAAACGATTTCTGTCACATATCCTACAGATATTTCCTTAAAAGATATCATCTGACAACTGATATCGCTACACGAGGGAATATTCCTACTTACCAATGGAATGCAAAGCGAATGAAGATGCTCTTCCCCCTGTGTACATAGCATGGCGATTCTTAGCCGTGAAAGTGGAACTAAGTCATGTACACAGTCGTGCAAATTCATTGAAACAATCGCTTTAGTTTCCTTTCTTTCGTCATCCGATCAGTTTTAGACCCACTGGAGTGACAGGGTGTAATCGATTTCTATTTCATTTGAAGTGGTGTGCAGTAACATGAATTTATTTTCGGGGTGTATGATGTTTGGCCTTGAAAGATATTGCATCATCCGTAATTGCATCAGAATTTCATCACGCCCAGACACTGCTGTCTCGACTGTCGATTAGTTGTCTTACGGCTGTTGTCTGCAATGGACGTTACTCCAAGGAAGTGTACGAAAATTGTAACACTGCACGAACACAATAGCAAGCCTTACCAGTGAGCAAATAAAAGTACTATCGACTGGCTCGGAAACTCTCCTGATTTAAATCCAATAGAGAATTTGTGGTCAATCTGCTAGGAATGACTTCGTGGAATGGACATGCGAAGTACTAATATTTGCACTGGGTCATGTTCCATTGGAAACATATTGAAAAAAGTAAATAATAACGGAATTATTCGTTTTTGTTCAATTAATTTTCAGAAAGGTGTAGCTCCTGAGAACATTTTGAAAGAAAGAAATAATAGTTGAATCAACAAAAGAAAATCAAAGATTAAAATGAGTTTCTACCAGTAAATAGAAAAGATGAAATAAAATATGAAATACGAATAAATGAGGTCAAAAATGAAAAAAAATAAAACTTAAAGAATGTAAATCGAAAGGATGATCCATGCAGCACATCAACTGTGTTTCCGAACAGCTTCTCTTTACTCTATTGATAAAACAGCTGATGGTGGTGCATGCAGCTGGAGCAAAAAAGCATACAGACGACGCTATAACAAAATAGCCTCAGAATACATTGGATCAATGACGGAATCTGAGTTTGAAGCGGGACAAACATTCAACATTATCAGTACAGTGGGCTATGATAAATTTTTAACCACCCTTTATTACAGCAATCTTGGCTTGTGTAATAACGTCTCTTCTTTTTTTTTCAGACAATACCATGTTAGTATCAAGCTACTCCCATCTATGAACGATAGTTGACTTATTTTACAATGAAAGTTCGCGGAAGTAAAGAAATTGGTGAATTACAACGAGGGCAAATAATAGGATGGCATCAGTGTGGCAAGTCAAATACAGAAATTGTTAGGTTGTTCCAGGTTAATCAAGCGGTTAATAATATTGTCAAGGAATTTAATGAAGAAGCCCGTTGTCGTGTGGAACAGCGTTCAGGAAGACCAAGCATTGTGTCTGAGCGAAGGAAAATGGCGCTGAAGAGGGAAGTCATCAGAAACCGTCATCAAAGCGTCAAAGATGTCGCCAACATCATGGAAATGTCGCCATATGCGGTGAGAAAGACTCTGAAAGAGCTAGGATCAAAGAAGTGTTACAAGGAAGAAGCCCTTGATTTCACAGGTTAACAGGAACAGGCGTATGGACTGAGCGAGAGAATTCGAGAGCAAAGATTATAAATTTTGGCAGCCTTTACTTTGGTCAGAGGAAAGTAAATTCTGCCAGTATTCGAATTCGAGACAGGTTTATGTTTGAAGAAATCAGAATGAGACTTGGAACACTGGATGTCTGCAGGCGACCGTGAAACATGGAGGGATTGGAGTAATGGTGTGAAGCACTGTCTGGTTTGGAGGGAAATCTGAGCTGATTCTTGTTGAGCGGTTGAATGGTGCAAAATACTGTCAAATATTAGAGAAACGACTACTCCTACTATTTGAAACCAATCAGATTGAAAAGAATGTCTACCTTTTTCAAGAAGATGGAGCGCCATGTCATACGAGCAAAGTAGCAAAGGCCTGGAAGGAATCGCAAGTCACTGGCATGGGTAGCCCAAAGTCCTGACATAAATCCAATCGTGTACGTTTGGGATCATCTTGACCGAAGAATTCAAGAGCGTGCAACCAAAATGACGTCAGAGGCAACCCTTAAAGAAACATTGCTAAAGGAGTGGAAAAATATGGCTCAGACGATTAATGATAACTTGATCAAATCCATGGAAAATCGAATCCAAGCACTGAAATTAGCAAATGAAAGACCTACTCCATACTAATTCCAAATACTGTTTATTTATGTTGAGTTGGGATTGCGGAATTAAATTTTGAAATTGGATGTAATTTATTTCTCCTGGCTAAAAACTTTTCTTAGGCCACTGTGACCGAGAAGGGGTAACTGAATCTCAAGCGGGACACGATCATATTGACTGACAAGCGCTTGAAGAGCAATCGCTCTGATGTCACACTTTTCCATAAGAGAAATCATGAATGACTCCTGATAGCCGTTGTGGTACCTTCGGATAAGATAACTGTGATGGCGAAGCAGGTGAAAATACATAAGTACCAATTGCTATTTCCATGAAAAGTGTTGGTCGAAGAACATTCCTTACTTCCACCAATTCTAACTTTCACGCCGTGCCACGCCCATTCTAACAAACTACCGTCATTCACTTCGTATTCCATTGGTGATATGTAAGTACTACTCAAACAGTTTTTTTCTCCACGAACCACTACTTTGGGGAAACATCTCCCAGAAGGATGCTTTTTTTCGATCACGCCCATCTTACCCTGTTAGTCTAAGGTTAACCGTTATATTCTCGGCATAGCCTCATAAACTGTGTTTCTTATATCTTACTCTATATCCCTCTACCTTGAATGGCTCTTGAGACTTCTATAGGATGAACATTATTGTAAAAAAAGGAAGTAAAAACGAGCCAAAAGCAAAAAAAAATATGTGTCAGTTGTACGAAAAATACATGTTTTCTTGGATTTTTTTTGTCCAACTGAGACTTTCTCTTTTTGATGTTTACGTAAAGGTGGCAACTAGTCTGCTTTCATGTATTTCGCCAATATATTTTTTATACACTGCATGTTTCTTTCTTTATTACTCCATTAATTTTTCAGTTTCCTTCACATTCTTAAAGCTAATTTATTCATTAACTCATTTTTCCAATGTTTTTTTTTTTCATTTTTAAATTGATCGCTCATCTCTGTTCAACTTTTTCGCATTTTTCAACAACGTTTTGGTCGTATCAAAGAAATATACAATATCTTGTTTCTGTTTTGAAATTATATCTTTCTTAAGGCTCCAGCCTATCTTTATAGGGATTTACTAAGCATCGCTCAGCTGTGACACAAGGCCAAAGGTTTGGCGGACACAGTGAGAATCGACCTCATTACTCAGTCGTAATTGATCTAGCGAGACAATCGAAATGCCCCAGCCCATATTTATATATCTAAAATTAAAGAAATAAATATCAATAACATTATTGCTACATTTATTCCAATAAGATAGCATAAACTCTAGATTCATAAAAGTACTTCCGAATAAATTATTGAAAACATTAAATTGCATAATCAAATCTGACAACATATGTAGCGACGACAGTATGTTTTATACTGGAACGCAATCTTCAGGACATTAATGGCCTGAAGATTGCATTCAAGCAAGAAACAAACTGTCATCGCTTAGTGTTGACCTCAGTGTCCAGTTTTATATTTACATACGTTCTATCCCTGATATTGAGCACTTTAACCGATAAATATCGTATAACTTACAAGTAGAATCACATTATAAATCCCAAGCAGTGGCTCCGGACAGATAGAAGTGGAGATGTTAAAGTGACGAGAAGGATGTCCCTGAACAGTTTTATTATCCGGCATTTCATCATTCACGTCACGCAATCCTCTTTTACACAACTTGTGGGTTTGTATGCAAATCACTAACTGAACAATTTTAGCTGGACTCCTCATACGTCGAAATCGACTGGAGATTCCATTAATAGTCGAACCAAAACAGAACACACGGATTGGGGTTGATGATATTTTTATATGTTGACGATTTTTCTCGATTTTTCTTATTTACGTTAAGATACGTTTCGTGAGCAGATATGATCGATCGAGTACAATCGTCAAAGATTGTGTGTTTATAAACAGTAATTTGGACTTTGCTAACCAGACGCTTCTCCGTAGCTGAATGGCATAGGATGTCTGATCAAATGATGGTTTCCGTTTAGGAATACAGGTTCGATTCCTGCCAGAGAACGCATATTTTTCTACAAAATTTCTCGAACATTCAAACCGGTAAATGTAATTAATACTGTTTAATTAAAAACAGATCATTTACTTAAATAAATTGTATCTATAAAAATAACGTATAAACAGAATATATATATATGTGGGGGGGGGGAATGTGTATATATATATATGCAATTTCTTTTTTTTTTTTTTATATATATATATATATATATATATATATATATATATATATATATATATATATATATATATATATATATATATATATATATATATTGGAAAGCGTTCAATATCAGTGATAGAGTTAACATATTTAGTTGGATTGGTGTGAGTTTGTGACCCTGGGTTTCACGCTTTTGCGATTGTCAGACAATCATTCATTCAGCTGTAGAGTCTGTAGAGTAAACGTCTCAGTTGGACATACGTTTGATTGGTGTATTCGCAAATTCCGATAAAGACATGATTGTATCAACTTCCCTCAGGTATTAGTTGGTCACAAAGGAGCTCGCAAGGCAGAAGTTTTTAATTGTCACGACTAAAGCCGATAAAGTTAATCAAAATCCTAGGCAAGTTGCGAAAAACATCGCCAAATTCAGGTAAACTCGATTTGAATGAGAAGTCAAAAGGGGTGTGATATCATGGATTTTTATCCGATAATTGAAACCGATATTGAAAAGGAAAATCAGCACCTCAATACTGTCGGTAAATACTATGCTCAACGGCAATTTTGCTGAAAATTCTTCGCCATTTGCGAAAAATATAGGCAAAAATCAGCTAGACTGGACTTGAATCAGCTGTCCCAAACTGATCGATTATATCGGTTTTTTCCAGTAATTGATATCAATATTGAAAATGAATGTCAGTACCTCATAACTGTTGATAAAAACAATGCTCAACGTAATTTTCGTGGAAATTCTTCGCCATTTTCGAAAAATATAGCCAAAAATCAGCTTGACTGGATTTGAATTGGAAGTCAAAAGTGGCATGATGTTATCGATATTTTCCAATAATTGATACCGATATTGAAGAAAAAGGTCAGCAACTAATAACTGTTGATAAAACTAATGCTCAACATGATTTTCGTGAAAATTCATTGCAGTTTGCGAAAAACAGAGCCAAAAATCAGCTACATTGGATTTGATTTCCGATAACTGATATCAATTTTTAAAAACAAAGAACAGCACCTCAAAACTATAAGTAAGGACATTGCTCAACGTGAGTTTGGTGGATATAACTTTGTGAAAACTATCACATAAAAACTGATGAATTATTTTCGAATCAATATTCGACCCCCTATCGGTTTTATCGATTTTTTCAATTGAAAAATCCGAAGATGTTAAGTACGAATGCCGTAAATTTCCGATCTGTGTGTGAATTTTCATGCCAATCTGACGAGCGGTTTGCTCAGGATGAGGTAACAAGGTGACAAACACCCAGACACACTAACAGAATGCCATTTATAGATACAGACATATATATATATATATATATATATATATATATATATATATATATATATATATACATATATATATATATATATACATATATATATATATATATATATATATATATATATATATATATATATATATATATATATATACTTCTGATCATTTATTTAGTAGTTTGTTTTGATCTGGGAAGGTAATTTTAGCCATTTTTTCCTCCAGGCATAGTTTACTGTTTTGGAGTTGATTTAGTTTTTTAATCGGTGTCACTTCAAGGCAGTAGAGCCACTAACATGCAAGGTGTTGCAGTGTGTGAAAGAATTAGGAACAGAAGCATTAGTAATTAGTAGAAAGAGAAAAGGGTAACCAGAAGGACAGTAGATAGCGATTGACATTGCATTTAAATTTTTGCAGATTAAAGTTGGCTGGAAAGCATGGAGCCGGCAGCAAATGAGAAGTGCGAGAAAATAAACTGTTAGCGTAGAAGGAACGGCTACATCAAAGCCAGTTCAACTGTAAATTGATGAGACCTCGCCGCCAGTCTAGTATTGTGCTTAAATTCATAAAAGCTTGAAATTGCTTCCAGAAAACGTAATGACGCCGGAATTAACAGTTGAATAAACATAGGCAAGACAAAGTCCTTGAAAATGAATGCAGCAACATATATATATATATATATATATATATATATATATATATATATATATATATATATATATATATATATGATATTTTTTTTAAAAATATGATTCCTTCGCTACATAAGAGTTCTCGTGTTTCAAAAGCGACACACAAAGTGTGTGTGTGTGTGTGTGTGTGTGTGTGTGTGTGTGTGTGTGTGTGTGTATTTCAATAACTTCATATCTATCTCAGTCTGTTCATTATCTATTTATCTATCTATCTATTACTGTTTCTTCATCTCTATGTGTATCATTCTCTTCATATCTATCTATTCCAGTCTGTTCATTATCTAAGTTTATTCGTTATCTATCTATATATCTATATCTCTCTCTCTATATATATATATATATACATATATATATATATATATATATATATATATATATATTATCTTAATACTATATATATATTATTTTAATTATATATATATATTATTTTAATTATATATATATATATATATCTTATCTTAATACTATATATATATATATCTTATCTTAATACTATATATATATATATATATTTTATCTTAATACTATATATATATATATATATATATATATATATATATATATATTTTATCTCACATAAAACTGTCAAAATACGACTACGTCTATTAGAAGCATTAGCATAAAAACAAATAACCTATAATATTCGGTCGAGCTACCTGGGGCTTTTATGAGTGTATCACGCCAATCATCGCGGTCCTGAATCAAGGTCGGAAGGTTATTAGGGTGGCATTCTGTGTCATAACATAGCTGGTCAATGTAGGTGGTTGCTGGGCGACCAGCACGTCTTGTTCCATGGCTAGGTATCCAAAACTGTAGATCACTCGAAAGTTCTTGTTTTGCTTGCCAGCTGTGTCCTACGAGGCGCATTCTGCGTTGGCGTAAGATTACAATTAAGGATAGGTCCATAATGCTGTGATTTAG
Organism: Acanthosepion esculentum; assembly: GCA_964036315.1. Lineage (NCBI taxonomy): Eukaryota > Metazoa > Mollusca > Cephalopoda > Sepiida > Sepiidae > Acanthosepion > Acanthosepion esculentum. The sequence continues at coordinate 4,704,553 of OZ038500.1, read as the reverse complement.
TTGCATGTTGTCTCCAAGAGATGTTAAGTAAGGCTCTTAGCATCTGAGTGTAGGTTCCATCAAGCTTAGACTGTAGGGTTTTAGTTAATGTCAAGGCAGTGGCAGTATAGATTAAAACCGCCTCTACAGTGGCTCGAAAGAATCTCCGCTTGAGGTTGTCTGGTAGATCAGATTTCAAGATTACATCCATTTTATTCAAGGCGGTCCAGTCTCCAGATATGCAAATTTTCACATACTTTTCAGAGGAATTTATTTCGATTCCTTATAAAAGATTTAACAGATTTTATTGATTCATCTGAGACAGTTTGTATTGTGTCTTGCTAGTTGAAGCCTATGAATTCAGTTTTAGAGGTATTGACAGAGTTCAGCCTCGTTGGTAGCATTTTCTAAATGATGTAGGAGGACTGTGGCATTGGTAATGGTGTCTGCGGTGATAGCTACGTCATCTGCATAGTCAATATCTGGCAACTCTTTTTCAGTACATCGACTTGAATGTCTTAGTGATAAAGTAAAACCTAGACAATTCTGTTTCTCGCTACTTAGTCAAGGGTGATAAATAAGAGAGGAAACAGTCTGTGGTCGAAAAATATGTTGCTGGAACAAATTATTACACAAACAATGAGATGTCTGGTTAACAAAACCGGATTAACTGCAACACTGGCCCTGGTGACTTAATTCCAAAACAATTAATCAAAAGAAAACGAATGAAATGGTATCACGAACCAAGTCTTGACATCTTTTTTGACTCCACTCAAAAATCAACAAAAGAACATAACATAAATCTATCTATCTATCTATCTATCTATCTATATATATATATATATATATATATATATATATATATATATATATATATATAAATATAAAGTTTGTCCATAAAGTTCGTGTGCACTTTAAAAAACTTTATAACTTTATTTGTATTTGCGATAGAAATAATTTGTAAAAAGAATTAGAAAGAAGTAAATCTATATTTTTTACGGTTTTATTGAAATTTTATTTAAGTTTCGACATGTCCTCCATCATTAGCAATACAAAGGGTAATACGATTTTGCAGTTCACGGAAAATATTTGCAAACTGATTTACAGTAATGCCTGAAATCACATTAGTTTTTTTAGCTATACTTAAAACTAGGTACATTAAACTTTATAACATTTTTTACAGATTATTTCTATCGCAAATAAATAAAGTTATACATTTTTTAAAGTGCACACAAACTTTATGGACACCCTGTATATATATATATATATATATATATATATATATATATATATATATATATATATATATATATTATCGCGCCGTTTAACTTGACATTTATCCGATAATAGCTGAATTAAATCAATTAAATATCTCCAACTAACACAAGGAAGCACAGAAGAAATCCAACAAATCCTGATCTTTAAGGCAAAAATACACACATAAACTCTAAAAGTACGACTACGTTTATTAGATGCATTAACATAAAAACAAACAACCTCTATATTCGGTCGAGCCACCTGGGGGGAGCCTTCATGAGTGTATCACGCCAACCAGCCATAGCAAAATATAGAGACATGTAGTAGGAAGTGAAATCAGACCCCATCTCGACCGAAATATGCTTGCTAATGGCGCAGGGATATCATGAGAAATAAAAAGAAACTCAAATGCAAATATTGATCAGACAAAACTAAATATAAGACAAAGTACCAAAAGCCATAACTCAAACAAAAACGATGCCAGATTGGAAATAAATGACAAAAGATGGAGTCCAACCTAAAATAAATGAGATAAGAAATTATGATCTTTCTTGAAAATGAAACGAAGAATCTAGCTGCGCCATAAACAATTGCACTGATTCAGATTCTGTCACTGATGAAGATGACTCAAACGACATTAGAGCAGAATTCTTTGAAAACAATAAAGTTGAAATAACTGAAACGAAAAGCCGCATCATTCAAATAATCAGCAACGTAATTCACTGAGAAATTTCAGAAAGAGACTAGCTTCCAAAGATTCGCATGAAGAAATGCAATAAATATACTGTTCAAAAATATAATGCTACATTGACAACATTGGTAACGGACAGACTATTCGAAAACATCACAGAAGTAAATAATTCCATATATTCCATAAGACAAAGAAAACATGAAACAACAGACAAAAGGATCCTACTAAGAAGGCAAAAATTAAAACAAAAAATTGAAAAAAATCAGATCTAAATCATCGATGCAAGAATAGATTTCAAGACATTCAAATGTTTCAACACGGACAAGCAAGAAGATCAAACGGAAATATAAAATGAAAGTAGGAAATGAAATTCCGCCAATCAAGGAAATACTTAAAAAGAAACTGCAATTAAAGGCACAGAGTACAAGACGATATGAAAAGCGTTGTAGGTTCTATTGACAAAATAAGATATTGCAAATGGATGACAAGAATTTTACAGGAAATTGGAAAATCAGTTATAGAAAATGTGAGCTACAAAGAAGTTTTAAGAGAACAAAAACACATCAGAACGCAGCAGTTTAAATTGTTTGGGTACATAATGAGGATTTGGTTGGTTGATGGATTTTGTTCAGCGGCATTTCAAACTCAATGGTTTATTTAATGCCGAAATCTAAATATTTTGAACAATTTTATAGCTTCAACTAAACCTATTTTAATACAATATTCACAATTTTAAAGCAAAATGACCAGCAATACATTTTATAGAAAAATGACCAATAATACATTTTATTTGCAATTGAAGGCATACAGCCTTCATTTACAGATAAAATGTATACATTTATAACATAATACCTGTCCACATTCGCAATTCTGAAAAATTCTTATTGAATATACATCTATACATTTTCATGAAAATAATAAACATAAACTAAAAATTCTCGAAGCTATCTTTATTACAAATTGAAAACAAACCATAATAAAGTTAATTCTGAATACTGCACAAATGTTTTAATATGTTTATATATATATTCAAGCCTTTTTGACTGAATAATCTAGACATAATATGTCTATTTATTGCTATTTTAGTCCTCTATAAAATTAAAAATAAGTCATATTTAGATAATGTATATTAAAATTAAGTAAAATTATATTTAAAAAGTTTATATTTAATATAAAATCAATAGGTTATATTAAAGAATTTAAAAAAATAGAAATAAAAATATAATAAGATAACATAAATTATACATTTGGAAATAAAATTAAATAATAAATAAATAAAATTTTAAAATTTAAAATACGTTATTTCAAAAATAAGTTATATATAAAAATATATAGTGATACTTAAAAATACAAAGTTATATTTTAAAACAATAAAGTATATAGATAAATAGGTGTAAGTGATAAAAGGAGAGAGATTTCTTAAAACAGGGGACAATTATACGATACTAGCAGCATGGCCCGGCGTTGCCCGTGCTTGATTCAAAAATCGTACAACTCATACAGCAATCGCTATCACTTGACTTAAAATATTTTTGCCCTTCCTTGCCTTTAAAGGAGTGCCCTTTGCCGTGCTGATGTTGCTACATGCCTTACTTCTTGCCTATCTCACACTGCGAATTTTTCCTAAGCTCTATACTAAACATTAAATTTGTTACGAAAAAAGAACTAAACAAAATGAACACAAAACGATCAACTTTAAAAAAAGGACTCGTAACTGGAAAAACAGAATGAAAAAAGAATGTTAACAAACAATACTTTGTCACACCCAACCCAGTTCTGAGGAATCAGAATCAACGTTGAGTTTAAGCAAGCGAATGAGCTAATTGGAGTAAAGTGCCATGCAGATTTAAATTTTTCCCACTGCTGACGAATGCAGCTATCGATTTTTTTTGCATGCTAGTTAACATTCGTGTCAGTCAGCTGTTGGCTCTCACGCTGGACAATAGAATCTTCATGCCTAATCGTGGCAGGCAGCTATAGGCTCTCACTCTGGCCAGTAGAAAATGGTCGCAAACTACATGAAAACTGCCGTAGAAGCATGAAAAAATCGATTATTTCTACTATCGATGGGAATTGGGAAATGCAAAGTCGGTTTTGATCTTTTCGCTAACTTCGAGCATGTGCATGTAAATTTTGGTGCAAATCCGTCGAAAATTGCGGCCGTGCATTCGTTACACACACACACACACACACACACACACACACACACACACACACACATCCTGCCTTTTATAGATAGAGATAATTAATATGGTGTAAAAATGGAAATATAGAAATTAGAATTAGTTATACATTTGAAGAGTTAGAGAAATATAGTAGCAAATAAAGTAAAATGTATATTAAGGAAATTTACTTAATTTTAATATAAATTATCTAAATATGACTTATTTAAATATATCTTAATTTTAAATATAACTTGTCTTTCGAATAATACTTTTAAGTATGATTTTGTATTTTTAAACATAACTTTATCTATATTATTCAAGGTTTCTTAAAAGAAACGTTTTTATTCCTCTCTTAGTTTCAAATAAACATTTCATTCTTCATATAACCCCAATATAATGTTATAAGGTTAATATCCTTATTTAATTTTATAGAACCTCTTCTCTTTTAGACAAATACTTTCCACTCTCCCCTGACTACTGTCTCGTGCCTTTCGTCTGACTGAAACATTGAAATGGATAAATTCTGTATTAGTTTTTCGACGGTTTTTTGGTGGTTTTGTGTTTTCTTTTGTTTTGTTTTTTTTGTAGGTGTCACAATTTAATTTTTAATTCCTACGTGAACTCAGTCTATACCGGGGTTGAATAAGACTGACGAATTCCGTCGGTTGAAATAAGCCTATTTCCATTATGAGGTAATTTTGGATTTTATTGAGTACTAATTATTTTCTGTAATAATAAATACATTGAGCTCGTTTTGTGGGTCAGTTTTAATATTTTATATTACTAGGATCTACTTGGATTATATACCAACGGATTCATTACCTTTACTATATATATATATATATATATATATATATATATATATATATATATATATATATATATGAAGAAATATAGTCTTAAAGTGTGGTATATTTATGGGATAAAGTGTTCAATGGCCTGACGATTGCATCTAGCATGAAACAGACTGTCGCCTCTAAGTGTTGACTTCTATGTTCATTTTATATATATATATATATATATATATATATATATATATATATATATATATATAATAAAATATAATAAAAAGACTTAAACACTAATATTCCATGGTCATAATTTATTCCATTGGAATCGTAAGAACGATCCAATTCATCAGACCTACAGATTCAAAAAGAAAACAGAAAAAAAACAAAGAGTTGTTTTATCTGTTTTCTTTTTGAATCTGTAGGTCTGATGAATTGGATCGTTCTTACGATTCCAATGGAATAAATTATGACCATGGAATATTAGTGTTTAAGTCTTTTTATTATATATATATATATATATATATATATATATATATATAGGTCTGATGAATTGGATCGTTCTTACGATTCCAATGGAATAAATTATGACCATGGAATATTAGTGTTTAAGTCTTTTTATTATATCCTTACTCTGTCCTGGACATTGAGTTCTACCTGGATCATATCCTCTTGGAATTATTTTTATACATATATGTATGTGTATATATAATTGCATATGTATGTGTATATTCACCACTAATATTGTCTACATATATATGTATATATATATATATATATATATATATATATATATATATATATATATATATATATATATATATATATTACTAGAATGGAAAATAATGATATAATCAAGACGCTGACTTTCCACGTTACCTTAAACAAAAGATTAAGAAGGAAAAAACTATCAGTTCTAAAAGATTCATAACAATGGACTTGAAAACATTTCCTGGAAAAATGTCTCAACCGACGGTAACGTTAATCCGTCAGCCAATGAATGCCTAACGTTTCATGTACGGAAACGGCTAATTTAACTATTATACCTGAGGCTCTTTTCCGATCTCAAAGGAGCGATTTTGATTATAAATCTGTTTCTTTCTGTCTTTCTTCCTTCTGGCGGTGTCGATACTGATGTATTATTAATGTCTCGACCTTGTGAAAATATAAAGAATTATTGACGACCGTTTTAAACGATACTGTGGCGCCTTTTAACCGCTGTACATATATGCTCTTTGTTTTGGTCAGGCACTTCTATTAATAAATCCGAACCTATAATGTTACAAAAGAAATATCTAATGTATGGAATGAGTGATATTTTGGTAGATGCCAGGAATCGATTTGTCTGTTCTTTCTTTTCCCGACGCCTCTCTTCTGGATATGAATTTATATCGTCTTTTAAGAAACCTAATTATTCCATAGAAATCGTGGAAGTTTCTATTTGAATAGCTTTTTTGTTAGTAGTGTTCAATAAATATACATCTTAAAGCATCCCACTTAAGCTGAAAACATGCCAGTGTATAGATTTTTTTTTTTAATTTCACACATTTTTCTTTTCCTTCATTCATTTTTTGGTAAAAAAAATAATGACTACTAATAGATTAAACTTGTAGATTTGAATTGTGTGGACAGAAATTGCAGCAGTTATGCCAGGTCAGCACTGAAAACATCACAGATTCTCCTTTGAATTTCGTCTCTAGATACATCATTATCAGGAGCACCAGACCAGATGTGGAAAGAATATTTAACGCAGAAGAAAATTCCTGACTCAATATAATAGTTCCTCCTTGTAGCAGTGAAAAACGTTAGACCGAGAAGGAGTTATTTTTTTCTGGAGGTTAGCATCAGCCATACTGACTTAAGGCAAAAAATGGTATTCCAAAACGATTAAAACAGAGTACTTCACTTTTGGAAAAAATATTTTTAGCGCAAAACTATTCCTTGTGTTATCTAAACACCCTACCGTCGCGTTTTTCTAACCGAAAAAAGTAAATCCATAGAATTGTTGCTAAAAAAATGGAAACGGTTCCTCCAACAAAGTCTTCATCCGTTAGTAACTTTGGTATCATGCATAATTTCCGGACCGTTACTACTAGTCGACGGTGCTTCAGCAGTACCTCACGTTATTGTTAATGTTTTATAGTTTTCCGTCACAGGACAGCAAAGACAGATATATGTAGCTGGTGCTTCTGCCCTATCCTGGAATTATTTTCATCTTTTCTGTTTAACGACAGAGTTTCGTCAAGTGAAATAAGGTCCAGTTGGTTCAGCATCCGATGTCTATAAGAAATATATTGGTTGCTTAGCTATTTTTTATGGAGTATTGCTGCCATATATGGTCTGGAGCCCCTTCTGTTTGCCTCGGGGTTCTTGATAAGATCCGGAGACGGGTATGCAATGTAATTGGCCCTGATCTGGCTTCTCGTCTGCAGTCTCTCTCTCACAGACGCGCCGTCGCCTCTCTCTGTCTCTTTTACAAATACTTCCATGGTAATTGCTCCGATGAGCTGCTATCGCTGGTTCCCAGGCTCCATGAATTCAAGCGTCATACGAGGCTGGCATCCCGTTCCCACGCTTTCACTATTGAAACTGTTAAATGTAGACGTCTCTTTTACTCCAATAGCTTCATATCTCGCACCTCACGCCTGTGGAACTCCCTTCCCTATTCCTGTTTCCATGACAACTATAATCTCCAACTATTCAAGTGTAACGTCAATCGACATCTCCAGTTGCATTGATCTATCCACTTCCCTTCTCCACATCCTTTCCTCTAACACTCCTATCTGCTCTCGCTCCAAATCATCTGTAACCCCTTGCGTGATAGTGGCTTTCTGCCTTGCCTGGGGTGAAAAGCTTTAAAAAAAAATTGCTCTTATATTATACATCAGAATACATAGATGTGGGAAGACTGAGATAAATACAGGAATATCATGATCAATAAAAGATAAAACTCTAACAGATGTTTAAAATCAAACACAAGCTTTTTTTAAAATCGATCGGTTAATTGATTGACAGATTAATTAAATTGCGTAAATTAAGACAAATCATGACAAGGTAAGATAAATATAGAACGATTAGATTAACACGATGTCTTTTGGTGATGCAATTCAACTTTAACATGATCTGCTTAAAAACAATTCTTTATTTGATTATTTTAAGAGTCCAACAAAATGTGAATAAATTGTTATTCATTAACAATGAAGACTGTCTTTAATGGGAACAGAATGAATAATTCATTGAAATTTAATAAGATAAACAGGAAAATATACGGAACGTCACTGGCACGCCTATCCACGCACCCAGATAGATAGATAGATAGATAGATAGATAGATAGATAGATAGATAGATAGATAGATAGAAGCTATGTCTGAAAAGTAACATGACTGGTGTCACAGACAATTTATTCCAATTCCAAACAACAAACTACATCTTTTCCCTTTCAAATAATCCCCTTCGAGTTTAATGAAGTTTTCCATCCGTCTCTGTCACGCTTCTATAGCCTCCTAGAAGGATTCTTCTTGGATGCCCTTCGGTTCTCGGTTACTGACGTCTTGATGGCCTCGGCGCATGCAAAACGGGCCCCTTTGTTGATCCCCTTGAGATTGGGGAAAAGAAAAATATCATACGGATCAGGTGAATAGGGAAGATGTTCTCGTTCGGCGATATTCTTCTCGGCTAGGAACTTCAACATTTTCAGGGCGTTGTGAGTAGGTGCATTGTCGAGATGAAGCAGCTATGATTTTTCCTGTCACAACTCTCGTCTCTTCTCGCTCACTAAGCGAAGCAAACGCCGCAAGATCTCCTTGCAGACTGGTAAGTTCTCACTGCGGAGGATGCCCATAACTCATACAGTCCACTACTTTTCGTAGATGTAAATAGAAGCACATAGATAGGAACCGGCGGATTAAATATGCCTACACACACAGATATAGATATATATATATATATATATATATATATATATATATATATATATATATATATATAGTCAATCGATGTTTCACAGCTCATCAGTGTGGCTAAACATCCGATTGCCTCAATCCGGGAACGGAACCCGACTGATTGGGTATCAGTCGGAGATTTTACGCCTAAGCCATTGGCGCACGGCAGGGGTGAAGGTGAATGTAGACGTATTTATCTTTAGACAGACGCGCCAGTAACTGGAGAACTTGATTCATTTTGGCGAAGAGTCTTGCATCATTAGAAGTATGTATATATATATATATATATATATATATATATATATATATATATATATATATAGCTATAAAGTATATATATATATATATATATATATATATATATATATATATATATATATATATATATAAAGATTCTTAGTGCCACACCAATATACTTTTGTAAAATGGGGAACATTTTTATGCTTCAAAATCGGATACAAAAGTATCGTCTCTATGAAAAATAGAAAAACTTTAGTCGCCTTTCGTCCGACGCTTCATCAAAAATAAATATCGTCGGAATTAAAATTAAACGACTGAAAAGGAAAAAAACTTCTATTAATAGATATTAAAAAACAATCGGGAGGGGAGGAAAACAACATTTTCTTTTTAAAAATTTTTCTTTTTTTTTTTCCTATTTTCCTTTTTAAAGTTTAGCTAAAATGAATCAAGGATTCGCCCAAATCGAGACGATACTTTTATAATTTTTAATCGAGACGATTCTTTTGCATTTTGATTTTGTGTGTGTGTGTGTGTGTGTGTGTGTGTGTGTGTGTGTGTGTGTGTGTGCATGCGCGTGACCAGACACTTTGTATTTATCTATTCACATCTGTCATCTCTCATCTGTGTGTGTGTGTGCATGCGCGTGACCAGACACTTTGTATTTATCTATTCACATCTGCCATCTCTCATCTGTGTGTGTGTGTGTGTGCGTGTGCATGCGCGTGACCAGACACTTTGTATTTATCTATTCACATGTGCCATCTCTCATCTGTGTGTGTGTGTGTGTGCGTGCATGCGCGTGACCAGACACTTTGTATTTATCTATTCACATCTGTCATCTCTCATCTGTGTGTGTGTGTGTGTGTGTGTGCATGCGCGTGACCAGACACTTTGTACTTATCTATTCACATCTGTCGTCTCTCATCTGTGTGTGTGTGTGTGCATGCGCGTGACCAGACACTTTGTATTTATCTATTCACATCTGTCATCTCTCATCTGTGTGTGTGTGTGTGTGTGTGGATGCGCGTGACCAGACACTTTGTACTTATCTATTCACATCTGTCGTCTCTCATCTGTGTGTGTTTGTGTGTGCATGCGCGTGACCAGACACTTTGTATTTATCTATTCACATCTGTCATCTCTCATCTGTGTGTGTGTGTGTGTGTGCATGCGCGTGACCAGACACTTTGTACTTATCTATTCACATCTGCCATCTCTCATCTGTGTGTGTGTGCATGCGCGTGACCAGACACTTTGTATTTATCTATTCACATCTGTCATCTCTCATCTGTGTGTGTGTGTGTGGTGGTGGTGGTGGTGGTGGTGGTTTTGGTGGTGGTGTGTGTGTGCGTGCGTGCGTGCGTGCGTGCGTGCGTGCGTGCGTGCGTGCGTGCGTGTGTGTGTGTGTGTAAAACACGTTAGGTAAATAATCCGGAGTTCTTTAGTATTTAAAACAGTGCTCCATACAGAAATAGAGCTTAAATAATAATTATTTTTAAAAAAATTTGATTCCTTCGCTACATAAGATGTTTCAAAAACAATAGCCGAAAACCTCAATATAATTATTAAAATTAAATTGAATTAAAGTATCAAGCTCTGTTTCATCCTCAAGCGAAAATTAACCAATCTTGAAATTTACGCAACTTTATAAGCATGTTCATTCGCAAAATTAATTACGATGGAAATGGCTGGGGCGGCCATTTGGATAAGGGGCAGAAGAGTTCATTTTTATCCACATATCAGTCACGTTCGGAAAGAGGTCAAGCCGAGGTAGGGTCGGGGTGTCCATTTCAAAGCGAATGAAGGTGTTCATGTACGCACATCGTCTGGTCAGTCATAGCGAAAGATAGCTTTTGGCACCATGATATGTCGTGAAGTGTCTAGAGAATTTTGTTTTATTTTATCCATTTTTTTCCAAATGGCTGTTTCATATATAAACGCGTCGCACTTATCTACAATTTGTTTTTTTTACGACTTCATAAAGGTTTTTGCAATTTTATGATTGGGCTAAAATTAAGTTACAGTTGCACTGAAAATCTAGAAAGAATCGTAAAAAAAAACATAATAATAAAATCCTGGAAAAACACGCATGCCAAAACAGTATTAATAAAAATCCTAAACTGAAATTAGACAAAAATAATGAAAAATTATGTTATTGTAGAAACCCTGAAGACTGACCGTTAGAAAATAAATGCCTCATAAAATCTGTGATATACCAATGCACTATCTCATCCATAGAGAGTCCTAACACTGATAGGATATACATTGGGTCAACGAAGAATGAATTTAAAATTAGATGGAGACAACACAAAAGCTCCTTTAATAATATTTGAAATAGAAATCAGACATCCCTATCCAAATATTTTGGGCATTTAAAAGAAATGAGTAAAACACCAAAAGTAAAATGGAAAATAATAAATAAAACAAGAACTTCTAAAACCTGGGATGACCCATGCCCTTTTATGCCTACATGAAAAACTACACATTATTAAGTTTCTAAATAATGAAAGTTTATTAAACCATAGACATGAGTTAACGGTTTTTTGCCAACATCAACAAATTTTCGCATTAAATAATTAGCTTTAAAAAAATTAAATTTCATAGTCTAATAAAAGGCTTAAAAGCTTAACCCAATCATAAAATTGCAAAATCCTTTATGAAGTCGTAAAAAAAACAAATTGTAGTTCAGTGCGACGCGTTTATATATGAAACAGCCATTTGGAAAAAAAAATAAATAGATAAAATAAAATAAAACAAAATTCTCTAGACGCTTCACGACATATCATGGTGCCAAAAGCTATCTTACGCTATGACTGACCAAACGATGTGCGTACATGAATGCCATCATCCGCTTTCAAATGGACACCCCGACCCTACCTCGGCTTGACCTCTTTTCGAAGGTGACTGATATGTGGATACAAATTAACTCCTCTGCCCCTTATCAAAATGGTCGCCCCAGCCGTTTCCATAGTAATTAATTTTGCGAACGAACATGCTTATAAAGATGCGTAAATTTCAAGTTTGGTTATTCCTAAATTTTCGCTTGAGGATGAAACAGGGATTGATACTTTAATTCAATTTAATTTTAATAATTATACTGAGGTTTTCGGCTATTGTTTTTGAAACATGAGAACTCTTATGTAGCGAAGGAATCATATTTTTTTAAAAATAATTATAATATATATATATATATATATATATATATATATATATTATTATTATTATTATTATTATTATAGATTGTAATAAAAACAAGTTGAAATCGCTACTTCTTCAGGCGATAGTCAGTAACTGATGATTAAGGGATTTTAAAAAAATGTAAAAACAAAGTGTTACCTCTTTTCCGAAAGTCAAAAGGGAAACATAAGGTCAGAATTAAAACAAGACTTGTGGGTATGTCTTGATTAACCAATTAAATGAAAGACTTTCGCTAAATAGAAACGTACTGTCAAAGGAGGGAGGTGGGAGAGTTATTTTTTCATGCCATGTTAAAACCGAATATAGACAGGCCATCATTGACAATTACGGAAAATATGTAATCGAGAAATATATCGTGATTGTAGACCAATATGACATGTTCAATTTTTTGAAAGGTCGTTAAAGGGTGGGGTAGAATAATCAGACGTAAAATTCACAGAATTTTTTTAAGCTTTACATTCAGGAACCTTCTTAAAGGAGCCTGAAGATTCAGTAAAAAATGTGGAAAATCTCTGTAAGATATTACTAATGCTAAGTGGACGGTAATGCATAGCAATATTAAAGCTGAATAAACAATATATATATATATATATATATATATATATATATATATATATATATATATATATATATATAATGTCTCTTGATATCCATCTATATCAGTCTATTTCTTCTATCTGTCAATGTCTATTCATCTTTCTATTCTCTCATGCATGTATGTACTTATATATATATATATATATATATATATATATATATATATATATATATATATATAAAGAGCGAGAGAGAGTTCATTACGAACCGACTGAGTTAGATAGATAGATAGATAGATAGATAGATAGATAGATAGATAGATGGAGAGAGAGAGAAAGAAGGAACCTACCAAGATAGATAGATAGATAGATAGATAGATAGATAGATAGATAGATAGATAGATAGATAGATAGATAGTGGCCCGACATTCTAAATATTATTTATTTAAATCAGATTACAGGCACTGGAAATAATCCAAATATTAATCAAGTGATATGCATAAAAAATTTATTTCAACACATGAAAATACAAAAACGTATAATTTATATATATATATATATATATATATATATATATATATATATATATATATATATATATATATATATACATATATATATATATATACAGATATATATATATATATACATATATATATATATATACATATATATATATATATATATATATATATATATATATATATATATATATATATATATATATATATATATATATATATAGGAACGGTGTCTGATCTTTTCTGTTACGACCACGTTAAACGATCGATGTTCTGATCTTCTTATCTGGTAATTTCATCCGCTCATTCAAAACATGTTTATTTCATTGAATTAGCGATTTCTTTTGATGAAAATGTTTTCGTTCTACGTCATCATCTGGTGCCACACCTTTGTTTTCAAAGCGTTCTGTGTACATTTTCGGAAGTGTTGTCCTTTACTCTTGGCATAATGCGTCAAAGAAATTTCCTCTTTGATATCGGATGTAAAATCTGGAAATTTTAACGCCTCTTTAAATTTGAGGTATGACAAGATTTCTCAGAACACTTAACATGAAATTTTTTTATAGAAATCCACTGCGAAGCTACGTTACGGCGATGTGAAAAATTATTGAAGCCGATCTACTAGGTAAGGACAGATAATATTGCAGATTCTCCTTTGAATTTTGGCTGTAGATACATCATTAACAGAAACACTAGCACAGAGTTGGAAATACTATTCAATATATCAAAGGATTCCTGAGTCGATAAAATCGTTCCCCCCTCCCACCTCGTGGCACTGGAAATCTTTAGACCAAGAAGGCGAAATGTGTGATTCTCCCGGTGTTTAGTTTCAGCCTTGCTAATGCAAGGCAAATAAATATTTATAGAAAATTATAATGAAGCTATTTTACGGTGATTAGAATGTTATTGTAGTCGAGATGACAGATTTACAAATTTATTCATTTTTCTTTTAAATATCTAGATACAAACTAGAATCAACACACCAGAGGTGGTAAAATATCCAATTCTCGGACGAATGGCAGATTTATATATAATTGCAAGTGGGGAAAGATTATGTTCTTTGACGTAAGCTTTCGACTCACATAAGCCATCTTCAGAGTGCTTATACGGACACTTAAACAAAGATTTTCACCATTAAAGATGATATGTTGATATAAAAGATTGCCATGTGACTATAACGGCCGCTGAATGTTGTTCTATGCCGTCGTACCACGTGAGAGATCGAAATATTTACAATAGAACCATATGTCTAGATGCAGTGTAATATATTGTGACTAGTCTGAAATATAATGTATATAACTAAAAAGTTATGGAGGTTGTGAGATGAGGTTGAAATAACAGCCAGAGAACCATAATGGAAAATACGAAAACTTAAGGAATCAGCACATATGCTAAGCCACAAAAATCTCCTCAGCCGGCCAAGTATAGAAATGAATCCAATATTGGAAGCAGTAATACTGAGTGCTAGAGAAACGTAATGGCAACAACAAAAATTGCAATATGAGCTCTGTTAAAAATGGTTAGTGAGACATTATTATTATAAGTCCCCAAAATTAATAGACTGATGTCCTCAAGGATACATGGCCCAAGTAGATAAAAAATTGTTGGCTGGATCCTGTGACTTAACCCCAAAGTTCTGAATTCAATACCTGGCTACTGCAATGATGAACAAAAGCTTGGTAAGTTGAGTTAAAGGAAGATAACTGAGACATCCAGAAGAGCCATGGAACGCGGAACTAGAACAATTTACACCGGTGGAAGAAATAAATGGTTCAGTTCGAAATTCCAATCACCTGAAGAAGGCCGGGTCGAAACGTCGTGAATATGGCAACAAAGATGAGGACAACAGTCCTTACAATGTAGTGTAAATAATTACAATACCCCAACTCAAAAATATAGACAGAGAATAGGAAATATAATAACAAAATAGAACCTTACTAAGAGCTACAAGGGACCGGAAGTAGTGGAGTGTCGTGATCGTCCAATTCCTGAAGGGACACGGCAATAGAAGAATCCGTTATTATACTTTAAAGGTGGAAACACGGGGCTCCTTGAATTCTAAGACATGTTGGTTTTGCGGTCACTAAAGTTAAGCAACGTCGTGCCTGGTCAGTACGAAGATGGGTGCCCGCTTGGGCATACCAGCTGCTGTAAGCTTAGATATCCGTGTGTTGTAATGGATAATAGCTCGGAATTGTTAACTGGAGAGCCGAGTTGAAGAAAATTATTATAAATACATTCTGGGAAAGCGGCAAGAGAACTCCATCCGAAACAAAAGGTTGTTTAATATTAAAGCCAATGACAGAATATGGCCTTCAGTCCAAAGGGAAATAGCAAAAGAAGACGTAGCTCTCGCCAGACGCCACATTCCCTCTTACTCATTTATATATACTAAAAATTGAGCTATCCCCAATGTGTATGACATGTAAGGAAAGATATACCGTAGAGCATATATTGACAATATGTGTTGACTTCAAATTTTTCCGTTAAAAATATCACGGAACAACCAAACTAAAAGAGCTTTTAGACAATATCAGACCATTTTTTACAATTATTAAAACAGGTTGGAATTTTAAAATATATATACAGTTTCGAAAAACATAAACTAATAGAATATAGTAAATATTTACAGAAAATAATAATTATAATTAATAAAATGATATTTAACAGAATTATTAAAATAATATTGAGATAATATAATATATTATTATATTAATAATATATTAATATATATTAAAATATCTATCTCACATATTATACAATATATATTATATGGTATAATATATAATAATATATATTATATATCATTATATATTGTAATATTATATAATATTATACATTATATAATGTATATATTAAATATATATTAATAATATATTATAATAATATTAAAATATTTAATAAAATGATATTTATAGAAAATAATAATTATAATTTATAGTAAATAAAATATTTATAGAAAATCATAAACTAGCTTTTAGACAATGTCAGACCATTTTTTACAATTTTTAAACAGGTTGGACTTTAAATATATATATGTGTGTGTGTGTGTGTGTGTGTGTGTGTGTGTGTGTGTGTGTGATTAAATAAATTATAGACATTATGTCTGCTAATTTTTAACAAAATCCGTTTATACTCCCAAATAACCTTCCGTGTATTGATGTTGATACACAGAAGGTTATTCGTGAGTATGAACGGATTTTGTTAAAAATTATCAGACGTAATGTCTGTAATTTATTCAATCAAACATGTCTAAAAGAGAATTTGCTGCCTTAATACACACACACACACACACACGCACGCACACACACACACACACACACACACACACATATATATATATATATATATATATATAGTTTCGAAATCATTATACACATAACTTTGAAATTTTACTTATTTATCTAAGATAGCATTTTACGGAAACATCATGCCTGAGAAGGGGAAGTTGTTTTTTTATCATTTCATCCCAAGCAAGGCGATAATGCCGCTAAGACGATATGTGTTCTGAGAGTGACATAATAAAACGTTAAAGAGGAGAAAGTACAATAAAAGAACAGGATCTAAAATGACAGATGACAGTGAACTTAATTTTTTTTTTTTTTACCATTATAGGTAGAAGGGAAGTAAGAAACCAGAATAGAGTACCTCAGGTAAGAGGTGCGACAAAATAAAATATTAGAATGGAACATCCGGTTACATCTAGCTATTTCAACAATAAAACGAAGAGACCTAATTGCCAATCTAGTAGTACGCTTAAATTCAGGCGGTCCCTATACCACTGAAGAGAGCTCATTAGAAACATTAACCTATTCAGAGAAAAGAGGTGGAAGCTACGTCACGGCGGTGGAAAAGTGACTGAACTCGAGATGCCAGATCAAGACTGATAATATTGCAGATTCTCCTTTGAATTTTTTCGAGAAGCACTAAACCAGATATGACATCAATAAAACAATGACATTTAGTTGCTAAACTATTATTCCGCTTAAATGCATGCCGTCGAGATAAAAATGAATATGTCAGAGTGGGGGAGGTTGAAAAAAATATCCAAGGATTAACAATTATGGGCGTAAGATTTGGTGAAAAATGGCGTAGGGTAGTGTTGATTCGTGATAACTAGCACCGCAAGGTGCAACCACGTCCAGTTCGCGCGCTATATTCGAATACATCTATTTTTCAGGTGCTCTATTGTTTAGTCTAAATTGAGTACGGTGACTGAGAATTGTCAATAAATGAACAAACAGTTGTGGCTGCTAACAAGCATCGGGGGTGTCGGGAAAAGCCCTAAATCAACAAATTAGGGAAACTGTTATAGAATAGTATCGCTTCGTGGTACCTACCAGCGTAATAAGCAATGTTTAAGTTAAGCCATAAGTAGTTTCTTTTGGAGAAATACTTGTAATGACCAAGGTATCAGCCTAACTCTAAATCTCTTATGTAATTGTTAAGAATAAATTTGGTATATACTAATATGTCTTGCGATGACAGCATACAGAGTAAGGCAAGGTGATTTTTTAGTTTCTTTAAAAACAATTCATATTGCACTCAGAGTACAAGCTGAGATATGCTGTCCTAAGATCTGACTCTAAAAATTACATTCATATCTTTTACCAATTTTTGAGCATTTAGTTTTAAAGATCATCTAAAAATGTACAGAAACATCTCATTTTCGCAGGTTTTTTATTTACAAACTGACTTCAAAATTTGACTATTTCAAGAATAAATCCAAATAAAGTTGATATCTTTTGCATTATATACATTGAATGGAGTATATATTTAAACTAGAATTCTAATTATGAATCACCACAAGCAAAATATACAATTGTTTTTACTGTATTCGATAAGTAAAATCTGTGTCAACAAATTGTAAAAGATCACACAAAATCTACTCAATGAATAAGATTTGTTAGATCATTTGTTAAATCATAATTATTAAAAATAAAAATAGATAAAAACGTATATAACACCATAGTACTGTAGAGCCGAGTTCGAATTCCAGTCGAAATCATTACATTCACTTACGTGCTAATACCCTTCGGAAAGATATGAATCCTCTTCTTTTCCCCCTTGCTATGGGTAAATAGCGGAACAGAATGGGTTCTATAGCCTTGGATGTCAACTGGTCTACCGCAGAAAGAAATGTCAACCTACTGCGGGGAAAAATCTGCCTCGTCAGTCATGTATCGAAAGATATATGATCGCCTAAGCGTGTATCACGCATGGCACATAATTGACTGACTGCAGAGCACAAATTATACGACAAAATGTTCCCAATTTGCATTGTTTTTTTTTTAAATCGCACTAAAACTACTGCACTGTATATTATTACATCATAATATAGTTAAGTTGTTCAGTATAACTCTCCTTTGAAGTAAATGAAGGTGTTATTTGATGACACAATGATTTAGTAATAATGTGCTTGAGTCATGCATCTAGTCCATATACAATTTGTAAAGCTTCAATAAATTATAAATTTTATAAGGCTTTCACTGATCACCGAAATGAAATTCCGACGCGATGATTTTGTGCTTAAACTCGTTTTCTCAAAAAAACGGTAAGGATTTAGAAATCAGTATTTTGTGTTATTATTAATCATATCAAACTACAACTTTCAAATTGAGGGCAATATCACGCTTCCAAATTCGACCTGCCCTAATGAGCAGTGTGAAAAGGAAAATGTTGTTCACTTCCATAACACTACAAGTCAAGACGCAGTAAGAATAACACAGAAAAATATTCTAGAACTCCGTTCGTCTGTTCTCTCCAATCCGCCATATTCACCTGACCTTGTATCAACCGATACTTACTGTTTACAATCTCTACAAAGCGCTGGACCCGGAAAACTTTCTCTAAAGAAAACCAAATTGAAGAGTTAAAAAAAGCTTTTCACATTAAAAACTGCGGAATTCAAAAGATATTGAAGAACAGTCTGAAAAACAACAAGAAACTACAAATAATGATGAATATATAACGAAATAGAATGTAATGGTGCTTGGACATTTGGCCGACAAACATTTAACCGAATGAACATTTAGCCGAAAATGCAATGGCGGACTTCCATCGTAATTTGCGACATATATTTATATTTATTTACTGTATTCATTTATAATTTTTCGTTCTCTTTTACGGACATTTTTTTTAATCTATTCGGTATAGATTATATTTTACATCAAATATTACTGTAAGATGATAAATATTTCGAGAAAAAGTACATTTTACTACACCAAAAATCTGAAGCTTTTACGATATGAAAGATCTTTCAATTTCGCTTTTACTGATCATTATATTAAAGGGATGAACTAGATTTTATCTTACTGTTAAAGACGGATTTAAATTATTAGGTTCTAGTTTTTACCCATATACACACAAATATTTAAAAAAAAATACTAATTGAACAAATTTTGAAATAAGAAAACTTTTAACTTTAAATTTAGATTTAGTAATTTAAACACTTGAAATTCATTGGTAATTATTAGTCCTATTCTACCTTATAATACTGCTAATTAAAATACTTAAAGTAATACTTGTTACTATTTTTACTTGTACTTTTTCGGTGAAATGTCTGTCGGCCAAATGTCTGTCGACCAAATGTCCAGCCACAAATGTAATCGTACGTTATTTTTCCAAGAAGAAATTTAATAAACAAAAACGGGAATTATTAATATTTAGCACCCAACCCAATATGTCCAGTCCGTGTGTTGTTTTCGAGTACGTGTCTTTTTTCAGGTTCCCCATTGTTTAGACTAAATTGAAAAGCAAAGTATGGTTGGATATTTTTTATGATACACGTAATATGAATATATTTTCGTCATAAGTAATCGTTAGGCATCGGACTCATTTTCATGTCAACAAATATTCTTGAGGAACAAACAAAACGTGATTTTAGGCGATGTTTTCATGAAAATTTGTATTGTTTTGTACTATTCTTTTTCAAAAAGATTCAGAAAGATAACATCGCAGGATTCTATAGAACGAACAGCATGCGGATAAAAAGAAAAATTATTTCGCATACAATTTTTTATATCTGCTCGCGATAAGCATGAAAATGAGAAAATTTGATTTGTTTAGCCTTTCATAATGGAACAACAAAAAATAATAAAAATAAAATAAGATTATATATCGGAGGATGATTGGATCCGGATTATAAGATTATATTTCCTATGAATTCGAACTCCTATATTTATAAAACGGCCAGTCGCAAAGACCCAAGTTTATCAGTCGGCGGATGATTGGATCCGGATTATAGGAATATATTTCCTATAAATTCGAACTCCTATATTTATAGAACGGCCAGTTGCCAAGACCCAAGTTTATCAGTAACCGGATGAGTGGATCCGGAGTATAGGATTATATTACTTATAAATTCGAACTCCTTTATTTATGAAAAGGCCAGTAGGCGGATGAATGGCTCCGTATTATATGATTATATTTCCTATAAATTAGGCCACGTATATTTATAAAACGGCCAGTCGCCTAGACTCAAATTGATCAGTCGGCGGATGATTGGATCCGGATTATAGGAATATATTTCCTATAAATTCGAACTCCTATATTTATAAAACAGCCAGTCGCCAAGACCCAAGTTCATCAGTCGGCGAATGATTGGATCCGGATTATAGGATTATATTTCCTATAAATTCGGACACCCATATTTATAAAACGGCCAGTCGCCAAGACCCAAATTTATCAGTCGGCGGATGATTGGATCCGGATTATAGGATAATATTTCCTATAAATTCAAACTCCTATAGTTATAAAACGGCCAGTCGCCAAGTCCCAAGTTTATCAGTCGGCGGATCATTGTATGCGGATTATAGGAATATATTTCCTATAAATACGTACTCCTATATTTATAAAACGGCCAGTCGCCAAGACCGAAATTTATCATTAGGCGAATGATTGGATCCGGATGATGGGAATATATTTCCTATGAATTCGAACTCCTATATTTATAAAACGGCCAGTCGCCAAGATCAAAGTTTATCAGTACGCGAATCATTGTATGCGGATTATAGGAATATATTTCCTATAAATTCGGATAACTATATTTATAAAACGGCCAGTAATCAAGACCCAAATTTATCAGTCGGAGGATGATTGGATCCGGATTATAGGATTATGTTTCCTATGAATTCGAACTCCTATATTTATAAAATGGCCAGTCACCAAGACCCAAATTTAATAGTAAGAGTAGGATTGGATCCGGATTATAGAATTATATTACTTATAAATTCAAACTCCAGTATTTATAAAAATGCCAGTCGCCAAGACCCAAGATTATCAGTAGGCAGATGATTCGCTCCGGATTATAGGATTATATTTCCTATAAATTCGAACTCCTATATTTATAAAAAGGCGAGTCGCCTAGACTCTAATTTATCAGTCCGAAGTTGATTGGATCCGGATTATAGGATTACATTTCCTATAAATTCGAACTCCTATATTTATAAAACGGCCAGTCGCCAAGACCCAATTTTATCAGTCGGCAGATGATTGTATCCGGATTATAGCAATATATTTCCTATAAATTCGAACTCGTATATTTATAAATGGGCCAGTCGCCAAGACCCAAGTTTATCAGTCCGCGGTTGATTGGATCCGGATGATAGGATTATGTTTCCTATAAATTCGAACTCCTATAGTTATAAAACGTTCAGTCGCCTAGACCCAAGTTTATCAGTCCGCGAATCATTGTATGCGGATTATAGGATTATATTTCCTATAAATTCGAACCCCTATTTTTATAAAACGGCCAGTCGCCTAGACCCAAGTTTATCAGTCGGCGGATAATTGTATGTGGATTATAGGAATATATTTCCTATAAATTCAAACTCCTATAATTATAAAACGGCCATTCGCCTAGACCCAAATTTAACTGTCCGCGGTTGATTGGATACGGATTATAGGATGATATTTCCTATAAATTCGAACTCGTATAGTTATAAAACGGCCATTCGCCAAGACCCAAGTTTATCAGTCGGCGGATCATTGTATGCCTATTATAGGAATATATTTCCTATAAATTCGAATTCCTGTATTTATAAAAGGGCCAGTCGCCAAGACCCAAGTTTATCAGTCCGCGGTTCATTGGATCAGTATTATAGGATGATATTTCCTATAAATTCGAACTTCTCTATTTATAAAACGGCTAGTCGACAAGACCCAAATTTTTCAGTCCGCGGTTGATTGGATCCGGATTATAGGATTATATTTCCTATAAATTCGAACTCCTATATTTATAAATCGGCCAGTCGCCAAGACCCAAATTTATCAGTCAGCGGATGATTGGATCCGGACTATAGGATTATGTTTCCTATAAATTCGAACTCCTATATTTATAAAAAAGCCAGTCGCCAAGACCCAAGTTTATCAGTCCGCGTTTGATTGGATCAGGATTATATGATGATATTTCCTATAAATTCGAACTTCTCTATTTATAAAACGGCTAGTCGCCAAAACCCAAATTTATGAGTCCGCGGATGATTGTATCTGGATTATCGGATTATGTTTCCTATAAATTCGAACTCCTCTATTTATAAAACGGCCAGTCGCCAAGACCCAAATTCATCAGTCCGCGGTTGATTGGATCCGGATTATAGGATGATATTTCCTATAAATTCGATCTCCTATATTTATAAAACGGCCATTCGCCAAGTCCCAAATTGGTCAGTCAGCGGATGATTGGATCCGGATTATAGGATTATGTTTCCTATAAATTCGAACTCCTATAGTTATAAAACGGCCAGTCGCCTAGACCCAAGTTTTCAGTCGGCGGGTCATTGTATGCTGATTATAGCTATATATTTCCCATAAATTCAAACTCCTATAGTTAGAAAACGGCCATTCGCCTAGACCCACGTTTATCAATCCGCGGTTGATTGGATCCGGATTATAGGATTATATTTCCTATAAATTCGAACTCCTATAGTTATAAAACGGCCATTCGCCAAGACCCAAGTTTATCATTCGGCGGATCATTGTATGCGTATTATAGGAATATATTTCCTATAAATTCGAACCCATATATTTATAAAAGGGCCAGTCGCCAAGACCCAAGTTTATCAGTCCGCGGTTGATTGGATCCGGATTGTAGGATTATGTTTGCTATAAATTTGAACCCCTATATTTATAAAACGGCCAGTCGCCTAGACCCAAGTTTATCAGTCGGCGGATCATTGTATGTGGATTATAGGAATATATTTCCTATAAATTCAAATTCCTATAATTATAAAACGGCCATTCGCCTACACCCATGTTTATCAGTCCGCGGTTGATTGGATCAGGATTATAGGATGATATTTCCTATAATTTCGAACTTCTCTATTTGTAAAACGGCTATTCGCCAAGCCCCAAATTTATCAGTCCGCGTTTGATTGGATCCGGATTATAGGATTATATTTCCTATAAATTCGAACTTCTCTATTTACAAAACGGCTAGTCGCCAAGACCCAAGTTTATCAGTCGGCGGATCATTGTATGCGGAATATAGGAATATATTTCGTATAAATTCGAACTCCTCTATTTATAAAACGGACAGTTGCCAAGACCCAAATTTATCAGTCCGCGGTTGATTGGATCCGGATTATAGGATGATATTTCCTATAAATTCGATCTCCTATATTTATAAAACGGCCAGTCGCCAAAGACCCAAATTGGTCAGTCAGCGGAGGATTGGATCCGGATTATAGGATTATGTTTCCTATAAATTCGAACTCCTATAGTTATAACACGGCCAGTCGCCTAGACCCAAGTTTATCAGTCGGCGGATCATTGTATGCGGATTATAGCAATATATTTCCTATAAATTCAAACTCCTATAGTTAGAAAACGGCCATTCGCCTAGACCCACGTTTATCAGTCCGCGGTTGATTGGATCCGGATTATAGGAATATATTTCCTATAAATTCGAACTCCTCTATTTATAAAACGGGCAGTCGCCAAGACCCAAATTTAACAGTCGGCGGATCATTGTATGCGTATTATAGGAATATATTTCCTATAAATTCGAACTCCTATATTTATAAAAGGGCCAGTTTCCATGACCCAAATTTATCAGACGGCGGATAATTGGAAACGGATTATAGGATTATGTTTCCTATAAATTCGAACCCCTATATTTATAAAACGGCCATTCGCCTAGACCCAAGTTTATCAGTCGGCGGATCATTGTATGTGGATTATAGGAATATATTTCCTATAAATTCATACTCCTATATTTATAAAACGGCCATTCGCCTAGACCCATGTTTATCAGTCCGCGGTTGATTGGATCCGGATTATAGGATTATGTTTCCTATAAATTCGAATTCCTATAGTTATCAAACGGCCATTCGCCTAGACCCAAGTTTATCAGTCGGCGGATCATTGTATGCGGATTATAGGAATATTTTTTCTATAAATTCGGATACCTATATTTATAAAACGGCCAGTAATCAAGACCCATATTTATCAGTCGGAGGATGATTGGATCCGGATTATAGGATTATGTTTCCTATAACTCCGAACTCCTATATTTATAAAACGGCCAGTCGCCAAGACCAAAATTTATCAGTCGGCGGATCATTGTATGCGTATTAAAGTAATATATTTATTATAACTTCAAACTCCTATAGTTATAAAACGGCCAGACGCCAGGACCCAAATTTTCAGACAACGGTTGATTGGATCGGGATTATAGGAATATATTTCCTATAAATTCGAACTCCTATAGTTATAAAGCGGCCAGTCGCTTAGGCCCAAGTTTATCAGTCGGAGGAATATTGTATGCTGATTATAGGAATATATTTCCTACAAATTCGAACTCCTATATTTATTAAACGGCCAGTCGACATAACCCAATTTATCAGTCCGCCGTTGATAGCATCCGGATTATAGGATATTATTTCCTATAACTCCGAACTCCTATATTTATAAAACGGCCAGTCGCCAAGACCCAAATTTATCAGTCGGCGGATCATTGTATGCGGATTATAGGAATATATTTCCTATAAATTCAAACTCCTATAGTTGTAAAACGGCCAGTCGCCTAGACCCAAGTTTATCAGTCCGCGGTTGATTGGATCCGGATTATAGGATTTTATTTCCTATAAATTCGAACTCCTATATTTATAAAACGGCTAGTCGCCAAGACCCAAATTTATCAGTCCGCTGTTGATTGGATCCGGATTATAGGATTATATTTCCTATAAATTCGAACTATTATAGTTATAAAACGGCCAGTTGCCAAGACCCAAGTTTATCAGTCGGCGGATCATTGTATGCGGATTATAGGATTATATTTCCTATAAATTCGAACTCCTCTATTTATAAAACGGCCAGTCGCCAAGACCCAAATTGGTCAGTCAGCGGATGATTGGATCCGGATTATAGGATTATGTTTCCTATAAATTCGAACTCCTATAGTTATAAAACGGCCAGTCGCCTAGACGCAAGTTTCTCAGTCGGCGGATCATTGTATGCTGATTATAGGAATATATTTCCTATAAATTCGAACTCCTCTATTTATAAAACGGCCAGTCGCCAAGACCCAAATTTATCAGTCCGCGGTTGATTGGATCCGGATTGTAGGATGATATTTCCTATAAATTCGATCTCCTATATTTATAAAACGGCCATACGCCAAGACCCAAATTGGTCAGTCAGCGGCTGATTGGATCCGGATTATAGGATTATGTTTCCTATAAATTCAAACTCCTATAGTTAGAAAACGGCCTTTCGCCTAGACCCACGT
This sequence comes from Acanthosepion esculentum, assembly GCA_964036315.1. Taxonomy (NCBI): domain Eukaryota; kingdom Metazoa; phylum Mollusca; class Cephalopoda; order Sepiida; family Sepiidae; genus Acanthosepion; species Acanthosepion esculentum. The sequence continues at coordinate 4,678,506 of OZ038500.1, read as the reverse complement.
TAATCAGTCCGCGGTTGATTGGATCCGGATTATAGGATTATATTTCCTATAAATTCGAACTCCTCTATTTATAACACGGCCAGTCGCCAAGACCCAAATTTAGCACTCTGCGGTTTATTGGATCCGGATTATAGGATGATATTTCCTATAAATTCGAACTCCTATAGTTATAAAACGGCCATTCGCCAAGACACAAGTTTATCAGTCGGCGGATCATTGTATGCCTATTATAGGAATATATTTCATATAAATTCGAAATCTTATATTTATAAAAGGGCCAGTCGCCAAGACCCAAGTTTATCAGTCCGCGGTTGATTGGATCAGGATTATAGGATGATATTTCCTATAAATTCGAACTTCTCTATTTATAAAACGGCTTGTTGCCAAGGCCCAAATTTATCAGTCCGCGGTTGATTGCATCCGGATTATACGATGATATTTCCAATAAATTCGAACTCCTATATTTATAAAACGGCCAGTCGCCAAGACCCAAATTTATCAGTCACCGGATGATTGGATCCGGATTATAGGATTATGTTTCCTATAAATTCGAACTCCTATATTTATAAAACGGCCAGTTGCCTAGACCCAAGTTTATCAGTCGGCGGATCATTGTATTCGGATTATAGCAATATATTTCCTATAAATTCAAACTCCTATAGTTAGAAAACGGCCAATCGCCTAGACCCACGTTTATCAGTCCGCTGTTGATTGGATCCGGATTATAGGATTATATTTCCTATAAATTCGAACTATTATAGTTATAAAACGGCCAGTTGCCAAGACCCAAGTTTCTCAGTCGGCGGATCATTGTATGCTGATTATAGGAATATATTTCCTATAAATTCGAACTCCTCTATTTATAAAACGGCCAGTCGCCAAGACCCAAATTTATCACTCTGCGGTTTATTGGATCCGGATTATAGGATGATATTTCCTATAAATTCGAACTCCTATAGTTATAAAACGGCCATTCGCCAAGACACAAGTTTATCAGTCGGCGGATCATTGTATGCCTATTATAGGAATATATTTCATATAAATTCGAAATCTTATATTTATAAAAGGGCCAGTCGCCAAGACCCAAGTTTATCAGTCCGCGGTTGATTGGATCAGGATTATAGGATGATATTTCCTATAAATTCGAACTTCTCTATTTATAAAACGGCTTGTTGCCAAGGCCCAAATTTATCAGTCCGCGGTTGATTGCATCCGGATTATACGATGATATTTCCAATAAATTCGAACTCCTATATTTATAAAACGGCCAGTCGCCAAGACCCAAATTTATCAGTCACCGGATGATTGGATCCGGATTATAGGATTATGTTTCCTATAAATTCGAACTCCTATATTTATAAAACGGCCAGTTGCCTAGACCCAAGTTTATCAGTCGGCGGATCATTGTATTCGGATTATAGCAATATATTTCCTATAAATTCAAACTCCTATAGTTAGAAAACGGCCAATCGCCTAGACCCACGTTTATCAGTCCGCTGTTGATTGGATCCGGATTATAGGATTATATTTCCTATAAATTCGAACTATTATAGTTATAAAACGGCCAGTTGCCAAGACCCAAGTTTCTCAGTCGGCGGATCATTGTATGCTGATTATAGGAATATATTTCCTATAAATTCGAACTCCTCTATTTATAAAACGGCCAGTCGCCAAGACCCAAATTCATCAGTCCGCGGTTGATTGGATCCGGATTGTAGGATGATATTTCCTATAAATTCGATCTCCTATATTTATAAAACGGCCATACGCCAAGACCCAAATTGGTCAGTCAGCGGCTGATTGGATCCGGATTATAGGATTATGTTTCCTATAAATTCAAACTCCTATAGTTAGAAAACGGCCTTTCGCCTAGACCCACGTTAATCAGTCCGCGGTTGATTGGATCCGGATTATAGGATTATATTTCCTATAAATTCGAACTCCGCTATTTATAACACGGCCAGTCGCCAAGACCCAAATTTATCACTCTGCGGTTTATTGGATCCGGATTATAGGATGATATTTCCTATAAATTCGAACTCCTATAGTTATAAAACGGCCATTCGCCAAGACACAAGTTTATCAGTCGGCGGATCATTGTATGCCTATTATAGGAATATATTTCATATAAATTCGAAATCTTATATTTATAAAAGGGCCAGTCGCCAAGACCCAAGTTTATCAGTCCGCGGTTGATTGGATCAGGATTATAGGATGATATTTCCTATAAATTCGAACTTCTCTATTTATAAAACGGCTTGTTGCCAAGGCCCAAATTTATCAGTCCGCGGTTGATTGCATCCGGATTATACGATGATATTTCCAATAAATTCGAACTCCTATATTTATAAAACGGCCAGTCGCCAAGACCCAAATTTATCAGTCACCGGATGATTGGATCCGGATTATAGGATTATGTTTCCTATAAATTCGAACTCCTATATTTATAAAACGGCCAGTTGCCTAGACCCAAGTTTATCAGTCGGCGGATCATTGTATTCGGATTATAGCAATATATTTCCTATAAATTCAAACTCCTATAGTTAGAAAACGGCCAATCGCCTAGACCCACGTTTATCAGTCCGCGGTTGATTGGATCCGGATTATAGGATTATATTTCCTTTAAATTCGAACTCCTATATTTATAAAACGGCCAGTCGCCAAGACCCAAGTTTATCAGTCGGCGGATCATTGTATGCGGTTTATAGGAATATATTTCCTATAAATTCGAATTCCTCTATTTATAAAACGGCCAGTCGCCAAGACCGAAATTTCACAGTCGGCGGGTCATTGTATGCGTATTATAGGAATATATTTCCTATAAATTCGAACTCCTATATTTATAAAAGGGCCAGTCGCCAAGACCCAAGTTTATCAGTCCGCGGTTGAATGGATCCGGATTATAGAATTATATTTCCTATAAATTCGAACTCCTATAGTTATAAAACGGCCATTCGCCAAGACCCAAGTTTATCAGTCGGCGGATCATTGTATGCCTATTATATGAATATATTTCCTATAAATTCGAAATCTTATATTTATAAAAGGGCCAGTCGCCAAGACCCAAGTTTATCAGTCCGCGGTTGATTGGATCAGGATTATACGATGATATTTCCTATAAATTCGAAATTCTCTATTTATAAAACGGCTAGTTGCCAAGTCCCAAATTTATCAGTCCGCGGTTGATTGCATCCGGATTATAGGATGATATTTCCAATAAATTCGAACTCCTATATTTATAAAACGGCCAGTCGCCAAGACCCAAATTTATCAGTCACCGGATGATTTCATCCGGATTATAGGATTATGTCTCCTATAAATTCGAAATCCTATAGTTATATAATGGTCAGTCGCCTAGACCCAAGTTTATCAGTCGGCGGATCATTGTATGCGGATTATAGGAATATATTTCCTGTAAATTCAAACTCCTATAGTTATATAACGGCCAGTCGCCAAGACCCAAATTTATCAGACCGCGGTTGATTTGAGCCGGATTATAGGATTATATTTCATATAAATTTGAACTCCTCCATTTATAGAACGGCCAGTCGCCAAGACCAAAATTTATCAGACCGCGGTTGATTGGATCCGGATTATAAGATTATATTTCCTATAAATTCAAATTCCTATATTTATAAAACGGCCAGTCGCCAAGACCCAAATTTATCAGTCGGCGGATCATTGTATGCGGATTATAGGAATATATTTCCTATAAATTCAAACTCCAATAGTTATAAAACGGCCAGTCGCCAAGACCCAAATTTATGAGTCGGCGGGTGATTGGATCAGGATTATAGGATGATATTTCCTATAAATTCGAACTCCTATAGTTATAAAACGGCCAGTCGCCTGGACCCAAGTTCATCAGTTTGCGGATCATTGTATGTGAATTATAGGAATATATTTCCTATAAATTCGTACTCCTATATATATAAAACGGCTAGTCGCCAAGACCCAAATTTATCAGTCCGCCGTTGATTGGATCCGGATTATAGGATTATATTTCCTATAAATTCGAACTATTATAGTTGTAAAACGGCCAGTTGCCAAGACCCAAGTTTATCAGTCGGCGGATCATTGTATGCGGATTATAGGAATATATTTCCTATAAATTCGAACTCCTCTATTTATAAAACGGCCAGTCGCCAAGACCCAAATTGGTCAGTCAGCGGATGATTGGATCCGGATTATAGGATTATGTTTCCTATAAATTCGAACTCCTATAGTTATAAAACGGCCAGTCGCCTAGACCCAAGTTTCTCAGTCGGCGGATCATTGTATGCTGATTATAGGAATATATTTCCTATAAATTCGAACTCCTCTTTTTATAAAACGGCCAGTCGCCAAGACCCAAATTTATCAGTCCGCGGTTGATTGGATCCGGATTGTAGGATGATATTTCCTATAAATTCGATCTCCCATATTTATAAAACGGCCATACGCCAAGACCCAAATTTATCAGTCACCGGATGATTGGATCCGGATTATAGGATTATGTTTCCTATAAATTCAAACTCCTATATTTATAAAACGGCCAGTCGCCAAGTCCCAAGTTTATCAGTCGGCGGATCATTGTATGCGTATTATAGGAATATATTTCCTATAAATTCGAACTCACATATTTATAAAGGGGCCAGTCGCCAAGACCCAAGTTTATCAGTCCGCGGTTGATTGGATCCGGATTATAGGATTATATTTCCTATAAATTCGAACTCCTCTATTTATAACACGGCCAGTCGCCAAGACCCAACTTTATCACACTGCGGTTTATTGGATGCGGATTATAGGATGATATTTCCTATAAATTCGAACTCCTATAGTTATAAAACGGCCATTCGCCAAGACACAAGTTTATCAGTCGGCGGATCATTGTATGCCTATTATAGGAATATATTTCATATAAATTCGAAATCTTATATTTATAAAAGGGCCAGTCGCCAAGACCCAAGTTTATCAGTCCGCGGTTGATTGGATCAGGATTATAGGATGATATTTCCTATAAATTCGAACTTCTCTATTTATAAAACGGCTTGTTGCCAAGGCCCAAATTTATCAGTTCGCGGTTGATTGCATCCGGATTATACGATGATACTTCCAATAAATTCGAACTCCTATATTTATAAAACGGCCAGTCGCCAAGACCCAAATTTATCAGTCACCGGATGATTGGATCCGGATTATAGGATTATGTTTCCTATAAATTCGAACTCCTATAGTTATAAAACGGCCAGTTGCCTAGACCCAAGTTTATCAGTCGGCGGATCATTGTATTCGGATTATAGCAATATATTTCCTATAAATTCAAACTCCTATAGTTAGAAAACGGTCATTCGCCTAGACCCACGTTTATCAGTCCGCGGTTGATTGGATCCGGATTATAGGATTATATTTCCTATAAATTCGAACTCCTATATTTATAAAACGGCCAGTCGCCAAGACCCAAGTTTATCAGTCGGCGGATCATTGTATGCTGTTTATAGGAATATATTTCCTATAAATTCGAATTCCTCTATTTATAAAACGGCCAGTCGCCAAGACCGAAATTTAACAGTCGGCGGATCATTGTATGCGTATTATAGGAATATATTTCCCATAAATTCGAACTCCTATATTTATAAAAGGGCCAGTCGCCAAGACCCAAGTTTATCAGTCCGCGGTTGAATGGATCCGGATTATAGAATTATATTTCCTATAAATTCGAACTCCTATAGTTATAAAACGGCCATTCGCCAAGACCCAAGTTTATCAGTCGGCGGATCATTGTATGCCTATTATAGGAATATATTTCCTATAAATTCGAAATCTTATATTTATAAAAGGGCCAGTCGCCAAGACCCAAGTTTATCAGTCCGCGGTTGATTGGATCAGGATTATAGGTTGATATTTCCTATAAATTCGAACTTCTCTATTTCTAAAACGGCTAGTTGCCAAGTCCCAAATTTATCAGTCCGCGGTTGATTGCATCCGGATTATAGGATGATATTTCCAATAAATTCGAACTCCTATATTTATAAAACGGCCAGTCGCCAAGACCCAAATTTATCAGTCACCGGATGATTTCATCCGGATTATAGGATTATGTCTCCTATAAATTCGAAATCTTATAGTTATATAATGGTCATTCGCCTAGACCCAAGTTTATCAGTCGGCGGATCATTGTATGCGGATTATAGGAATATATTTCCTATAAATTCAAACTCCTCTAGTTATATAACGGCCAGTCGCCAAGACCCAAATTTATCAGACCGCGGTTGATTTGAGCCGGATTATAGGATTATATTTCCTATAAATTTGAACTCCTCCATTTATAGAACGGCCAGTCGCCAAGACCAAAATTTATCAGACCGCGGTTGATTGGATCCGGATTATAAGATTATATTTCCTATAAATTCAAATTCCTATAGTTAAAATATGGCCAGTCGCCAAGACCCAAATTTATGAGTCGGCGGGTGATTGGATCAGGATTATAGGATGATATTTCCTATAAATTCGAACTCCTATAGTTATAAAACGGCCAGTCGCCTGGACCCAAGTTCATCAGTTTGCGGATCATTGTATGTGAATTATAGGAATATATTTCCTATAAATTCGTACTCCTATATATATAAAACGGCTAGTCGCCAAGACCCAAATTTATCAGTCCGCCGTTGATTGGATCCGGATTATAGGATTATATTTCCTATAAATTCGAACTATTATAGTTGTAAAACGGCCAGTTGCCAAGACCCAAGTTTATCAGTCGGCGGATCATTGTATGCGGATTATAGGAATATATTTCCTATAAATTCGAACTCCTCTATTTATAAAACGGCCAGTCGCCAAGACCCAAATTGGTCAGTCAGCGGATGATTGGATCCGGATTATAGGATTATGTTTCCTATAAATTCGAACTCCTATAGTTATAAAACGGCCAGTCGCCTAGACCCAAGTTTCTCAGTCGGCGGATCATTGTATGCTGATTATAGGAATATATTTCCTATAAATTCGAACTCCTCTTTTTATAAAACGGCCAGTCGCCAAGACCCAAATTTATCAGTCCGCGGTTGATTGGATCCGGATTGTAGGATGATATTTCCTATAAATTCGATCTCCCATATTTATAAAACGGCCATACGCCAAGACCCAAATTTATCAGTCACCGGATGATTGGATCCGGATTATAGGATTATGTTTCCTATAAATTCAAACTCCTATATTTATAAAACGGCCAGTCGCCAAGTCCCAAGTTTATCAGTCGGCGGATCATTGTATGCGTATTATAGGAATATATTTCCTATAAATTCGAACTCACATATTTATAAAGGGGCCAGTCGCCAAGACCCAAGTTTATCAGTCCGCGGTTGATTGGATCCGGATTATAGGATTATATTTCCTATAAATTCGAACTCCTCTATTTATAACACGGCCAGTCGCCAAGACCCAACTTTATCACACTGCGGTTTATTGGATGCGGATTATAGGATGATATTTCCTATAAATTCGAACTCCTATAGTTATAAAACGGCCATTCGCCAAGACACAAGTTTATCAGTCGGCGGATCATTGTATGCCTATTATAGGAATATATTTCATATAAATTCGAAATCTTATATTTATAAAAGGGCCAGTCGCCAAGACCCAAGTTTATCAGTCCGCGGTTGATTGGATCAGGATTATAGGATGATATTTCCTATAAATTCGAACTTCTCTATTTATAAAACGGCTTGTTGCCAAGGCCCAAATTTATCAGTTCGCGGTTGATTGCATCCGGATTATACGATGATACTTCCAATAAATTCGAACTCCTATATTTATAAAACGGCCAGTCGCCAAGACCCAAATTTATCAGTCACCGGATGATTGGATCCGGATTATAGGATTATGTTTCCTATAAATTCGAACTCCTATAGTTATAAAACGGCCAGTTGCCTAGACCCAAGTTTATCAGTCGGCGGATCATTGTATTCGGATTATAGCAATATATTTCCTATAAATTCAAACTCCTATAGTTAGAAAACGGTCATTCGCCTAGACCCACGTTTATCAGTCCGCGGTTGATTGGATCCGGATTATAGGATTATATTTCCTATAAATTCGAACTCCTATATTTATAAAACGGCCAGTCGCCAAGACCCAAGTTTATCAGTCGGCGGATCATTGTATGCTGTTTATAGGAATATATTTCCTATAAATTCGAATTCCTCTATTTATAAAACGGCCAGTCGCCAAGACCGAAATTTAACAGTCGGCGGATCATTGTATGCGTATTATAGGAATATATTTCCCATAAATTCGAACTCCTATATTTATAAAAGGGCCAGTCGCCAAGACCCAAGTTTATCAGTCCGCGGTTGAATGGATCCGGATTATAGAATTATATTTCCTATAAATTCGAACTCCTATAGTTATAAAACGGCCATTCGCCAAGACCCAAGTTTATCAGTCGGCGGATCATTGTATGCCTATTATAGGAATATATTTCCTATAAATTCGAAATCTTATATTTATAAAAGGGCCAGTCGCCAAGACCCAAGTTTATCAGTCCGCGGTTGATTGGATCAGGATTATAGGTTGATATTTCCTATAAATTCGAACTTCTCTATTTCTAAAACGGCTAGTTGCCAAGTCCCAAATTTATCAGTCCGCGGTTGATTGCATCCGGATTATAGGATGATATTTCCAATAAATTCGAACTCCTATATTTATAAAACGGCCAGTCGCCAAGACCCAAATTTATCAGTCACCGGATGATTTCATCCGGATTATAGGATTATGTCTCCTATAAATTCGAAATCTTATAGTTATATAATGGTCATTCGCCTAGACCCAAGTTTATCAGTCGGCGGATCATTGTATGCGGATTATAGGAATATATTTCCTATAAATTCAAACTCCTCTAGTTATATAACGGCCAGTCGCCAAGACCCAAATTTATCAGACCGCGGTTGATTTGAGCCGGATTATAGGATTATATTTCCTATAAATTTGAACTCCTCCATTTATAGAACGGCCAGTCGCCAAGACCAAAATTTATCAGACCGCGGTTGATTGGATCCGGATTATAAGATTATATTTCCTATAAATTCAAATTCCTATAGTTAAAATATGGCCAGTCGCCAAGACCCAAATTTATGAGTCGGCGGGTGATTGGATCAGGATTATAGGATGATATTTCCTATAAATTCGAACTCCTATAGTTATAAAACGGCCAGTCGCCTGGACCCAAGTTCATCAGTTTGCGGATCATTGTATGTGAATTATAGGAATATATTTCCTATAAATTCGTACTCCTATATTTATAAAACGGCTAGTCGCCAAGACCCAAATTTATCAGTCCGCGGTTGATTGGATCCGGATTATAGGATTATATTTCCTATAAATTCGAACTATTATAGTTATAAAACGGCCAGTTGCCAAGACCCAAGTTTATCAGTCCGCGGATCATTGTATGCGGATTATAGGAATATATTTCCTATAAATTCGAACTCCTCTATTTATAAAACGGCCAGTCGCCAAGACCCAAATTGGTCAGTCAGCGGATGATTGGATCCGGATTATAGGATTATGTTTCCTATAAATTCGAACTCCTATAGTTATAAAACGGCCAGTCGCCTAGACCCAAGTTTCTCAGTCGGCGTATCATGGTATGCTGATTATAGGAATATATTTCCTGTAAATTCGAACTCCTCTATTTATAAAACGGCCAGTCGCCAAGACCCAAATTTATCAGTCCGCGGTTGATTGGATCCGGATTGTAGGATGATATTTCCTATAAATTCGATCTCCTATATTTATAAAACGGCCATACGCCAAGACCCAAATTGGTCAGTCAGCGGCTGATTGGATCCGGATTATAGGATTATGTTTCCTATAAATTCAAACTCCTATAGTTAGAAAACGGCCATTCGCCTAGACCCACGTTTATCAGTCCGCGGTTGATTGGATCCGGATTATAGGATTATATTTCCTATAAATTCGAACTCCTATATTTATAAAGCGGCCAGTCGCCAAGTCCCAAGTTCATCAGTCGGCGGATCATTGTATGCGTATTATAGGAATATATTTCCTATAAATTCGAAATCCTATAGTTATAAAACGGCCATTCGCCGAGACCCAAGTTTATCAGTCGGCGGATCATTGTATGCCTATTAAAGGAATATATTTCCTATAAATTCGAACTCCTATAGTTATAAAATGATCAGTCGCCTAGACCCAAGTTTATCAGTCGGCTGATCACTGTATGCGGATAATAGCAATATATTTCCTATAAATTCAAACACCTATAGTTATAAAACAGCCAATCGCCAAGACCCAAGTTTATCAGTCCGCGGTTGATTGGATCCGGATTAAAGGATTATATTTACTATAAATTCGAACTCCTCCATTTATAAAACGGCCAGTCGCCAAGACCCAAATTTATCAGTCCGCGGTTGATTGGATCCGGATTATTAGATTATATTTCCTATAAATTCGAACTCCTATATTTATAAAACTGCCAGTCGCCCAGACCCAAATTTATCAGTCTGCGGATCATTGTATGCGGTTTATAGGAATATATTTCCTATAAATTCAAACTCCAATAGTTACAAAACGGCCAGTCGCCAAGACCCAAATTTATGAGTCGGCGGTTGAATGGATCAGGATTATAGGATGATATTTCCTATAAATTCGAACACCTATAGTTATAAAACGGCCAGTCGCCTGGACCCAAGTTCATCAGTTTGCAGATCATTGTATGTGAATTATAGGAATATATTTCCTATAAATTCGAACTCCTCTATTTATAAATCGGCCAGTCGCCTAGACCCAAGTTTATCAGTCCGCGGATCATTGTATGCGGTTTATAGGATTATATTTCCTATAAATTCGAACTATTATAGTTATAAAACGGCCAGTTGCCAAGACCCAAGTTTATCAGTCGGCGGATCATTGTATGCGGATTATAGGAATATATTTCCTATAAATTCGAATTCCTCTATTTATAAAACGGCCAATCGCCAAGACCCAAATTTATCAGTCCGCGGTTGATTGGATCCGGATTATAGGATGATATTTCCTATAAATTCGATCTCCTATATTTATAAAACGGCCATTCGCCAAGACCCAAATTGGTCAGTCAGCGGATGATTGGATCCGGATTATAGGATTATGTTTCCTATAAATTCAAACTCCTATAGTTAGAAAACGGCCATTCGCCTAGACCCACGTTTATCAGTCCACGGTTGATTGTATGCGGTTTATAGGAATATATTTCCTATAAATTCGAACTCCTCTATTTATAAAACGGCCAGTCTTCAAGACCCAAATTTAACAGTCGGCGGATCATTGCATGCGTATTATAGGAATATATTTCCTATAAATTCGAACTCCTATATTTATAAAAGCGCCAGTCGCCAAAACCCAAGTTTATCAGTCCGCGGTTGATTGGATCAGGATTATAGGATGATATTTCCTATAAATTCGAACTCCTATAGTTATAAAACGGCCAGTTGCCTAGACCCAAGTTTATCAGTCCGCGGATCATTGTATGCGGATTATAGGAATATATTTCCTATAAATTCGTACTCCTATATTTATAAAACGGCTCGTCGCCCAGACCCAAATTTATCAGTCCTCGGATAATTGTATCCGGATTATCGGATTATGTTTCCTATAAATTCGAACTCCTATATTTATAAAACGGCCAGTCGCCATGACCATAATTTATCAGTCGCGGATGATTGGAACCGGATTATAGGATTATGTTTCCTATAAATTAAAATTCCTATAGTTATAAAAAGGCCAGTCGCCAAGACCCAAGTTTATCAGTCAGCGGATCATTGTATCCGGATTATAGGATTATATTTCCTATAAATTCGAACCCCTATATTTATAAAACGGCCAGTCGCCCAGACCCAAGTTTATCAGTCGGCGTATCATTGTATGCGCATTATAGGAATATATTTCCTATAAATTCAAATTCCTATAATTATAAAACTGCCATTCGCCTTGACCCAAGTTTATCAGTCGGCGGATCATTGTATGCGGATTATAGGATTATATTTCCTATAAATTCGAACTCCTATATTTATAAAATGGCCAATCGCCAAGACCCAAATTTATCAGTCAGCGGATGATTGTAACCGGATTATAGGATTATGTTTCCTATAAATTTGAACTACTATAGTTATAAAATGGTCAGTCGCCTAGACCAAAGTTTTTCAGTCGGCGTATCATTGTATGCGGATTATAGGAATATATTTACTATAAATTCAAACACCAATAGTTATAAAACGGCCAGTCGCCAAGACCCAACTTTATCAGACCACGGTTGATTGGATCCGGACTATAAGATTATATTTCCTATAAATTCGAATTTCTATATTTATAAAACGGCCAGTCGCCAAGACCCAAATTTATCAGTCGGCGGATCATTGTATGCGGATTATAGGAATATATTTCCTATAAATTCAAACTCCTATAGTTATAAAACGGCCATTCGCCAGGACCCAAATTTATCAGTCGGCGGTTGATTGGATCCGGATAATAGGATGATATTTCCTATAAATTCGAACTCCTATAGTTATAAAACGGCCAGTCCCCTAGACCCAAGTTTATCAGTCTGCGGATCATTGTATGCGGATTATACGATTATATTTCCTATAAATTCGAACTCCTATATTTATAAAACGGCCAGTCGCCAAGACCCAAATTTACAATCGGCGGATGATTGGATCCGGATTATAGGATTATGTTTCCTATAAATTCAAACTCCTATAGTTATAAAACGGCCATTCGCCTAGACCCAAGTTTATCAGTCCGCGGTTGATTGGATCCGGATTATAGGATTATATTTCCTATAAATTCGAACTCCTATATTTATAAAACGGCCAGTCACCAAGACCCAAATTTATCAGTCCACGGTTGATTGGATCCGGATTATAGTATTATGTTTCCTATAAATTTGAACTCCTATAGTTATACAACGGCCATTCGCCCAGACCCATATTGATCAGTCGGCGGATCATTGTATGCGCTTTATAGGAATATATTTCCTATAAATTCGAACTCCTCTATTTATAAATCGGCCAGTCGCCTAGACCCAAGTTTATCAGTCCGCGGATCATTGTATGCGGTTTATAGGAATATATTTCCTATAAATTCGAACTCCTATATTTATAAAACGGCTATTCGCCTAGACCCAAATTTATCAGTCCGCGGTTGATTGTATGCGGATTATAGGATTATATTTCCTATAAATTCGAACTCCTATATTTATAAAAGGGCCAGTCGCCATGACCATAATTTATCAGTCGCGGATGATTGGAACCGGATTATAGGATTATGTTTCCTATAAATTAAAATTCCTATAGTTATAAAAAGGCCAGTCGCCAAGACCCAAGTTTATCAGTCAGCGGATCATTGTATCCGGATTATAGGATTATATTTCCTATAAATTCGAACCCCTATATTTATAAAACGGCCAGTCGCCCAGACCCAAGTTTATCAGTCGGCGTATCATTGTATGCGCATTATAGGAATATATTTCCTATAAATTCAAATTCCTATAATTATAAAACTGCCATTCGCCTTGACCCAAGTTTATCAGTCGGCGGATCATTGTATGCGGATTATAGGATTATATTTCCTATAAATTCGAACTCCTATATTTATAAAATGGCCAATCGCCAAGACCCAAATTTATCAGTCAGCGGATGATTGTAACCGGATTATAGGATTATGTTTCCTATAAATTTGAACTACTATAGTTATAAAATGGTCAGTCGCCTAGACCAAAGTTTTTCAGTCGGCGTATCATTGTATGCGGATTATAGGAATATATTTACTATAAATTCAAACACCAATAGTTATAAAACGGCCAGTCGCCAAGACCCAACTTTATCAGACCACGGTTGATTGGATCCGGACTATAAGATTATATTTCCTATAAATTCGAATTTCTATATTTATAAAACGGCCAGTCGCCAAGACCCAAATTTATCAGTCGGCGGATCATTGTATGCGGATTATAGGAATATATTTCCTATAAATTCAAACTCCTATAGTTATAAAACGGCCATTCGCCAGGACCCAAATTTATCAGTCGGCGGTTGATTGGATCCGGATAATAGGATGATATTTCCTATAAATTCGAACTCCTATAGTTATGAAACGGCCAGTCCCCTAGACCCAAGTTTATCAGTCTGCGGATCATTGTATGCGGATTATACGATTATATTTCCTATAAATTCGAACTCCTATATTTATAAAACGGCCAGTCGCCAAGACCCAAATTTACAATCGGCGGATGATTGGATCCGGATTATAGGATTATGTTTCCTATAAATTCAAACTCCTATAGTTATAAAACGGCCATTCGCCTAGACCCAAGTTTATCAGTCCGCGGTTGATTGGATCCGGATTATAGGATTATATTTCCTATAAATTCGAACTCCTATATTTATAAAACGGCCAGTCACCAAGACCCAAATTTATCAGTCCACGGTTGATTGGATCCGGATTATAGTATTATGTTTCCTATAAATTTGAACTCCTATAGTTATACAACGGCCATTCGCCCAGACCCATATTGATCAGTCGGCGGATCATTGTATGCGCTTTATAGGAATATATTTCCTATAAATTCGAACTCCTCTATTTATAAATCGGCCAGTCGCCTAGACCCAAGTTTATCAGTCCGCGGATCATTGTATGCGGTTTATAGGAATATATTTCCTATAAATTCGAACTCCTATATTTATAAAACGGCTATTCGCCTAGACCCAAATTTATCAGTCCGCGGTTGATTGTATGCGGATTATAGGATTATATTTCCTATAAATTCGAACTCCTATATTTATAAAACGGCCAGTCGCCAAGACCCAAATTTAAAATCGGCGGATGATTGGGTCCGGATTATAGGTTTATGTTTCCTATAAATTCAAACTCCTATAGTTATAAAACGGCCAGTCTCCTAGACCCAAGTTTATCAGTCGACGGATCATTGTATGCGGATTATAGGTATATATTTCCTATAAATTCAAACTCCTATAGTTATAAAACGGCCATTCGCCAAGACCCATGTTTATCAGTCCGCGGTTGATTGGATCCGGATTATAGGATTATATTTTTTATAAATTCGAACTCATATATTTATAAAACAGCCAGTCGCCAAGACCCAAATTTATCAGTCCGCGGTTGATTGGATCTGGATTATAGGATTGTATTACTTTTAAGTGCGAACTCCTATATTTATAAAACGGCCAGTCGCCAAGACCCAAATTTATCAGTCATCGGATGATTGGATCCGGATTATAGGATTATGTTTCCTATAAATTCGATCTCCTATAGTTATAAAACGGCCAGTTGCCTAGACCCAAGTTTATCAGTCGGCGGATTATTGTATGTCTATTATAGGAATATATTTCCTATAAATTTGAACTCCTATATTTATAAAACGGCCAGTCGCCAAGACCCAAGTTTATCAGTCGGCGGATCATTGTATGCGGATTATAGAAATATATTTCCTATAAATTCAAACTCCTATAATTATAAAACGGCCATTCGCCTATACCCAAGTTTATCAGTCCGCGGTTGATTGGATCCGGATTATAGGATTATATTTCCTATACATTCGTACTCCTATATTTATAAAACGGCCAGTCGCCAAGACCCAAATTTATCAGTCCGCAGTTGATTGGATCCGGATTGTAGGATTATATTTCCTATAAATTCGAATACCTATATTTATAAAACGGCCAGTCGCCAAGACCCAAGTTTATCATTAGGCGGATGATTGGAACCGCATTATAGGATTATATTTCCTATAAATTCGAACACCTATATTTATAAATCGACCAGTCACCAAGACCCAAATTTATCAGTCGGCGGATGATTGTATCCGAATTATAGGATTATATTTCCTATAAATTCCAACTCCTATAATTCGCCCATACCCAATTTTGTCTGTAGGCAGATGATTGGATTCGGATTATAGGATTATATTTCTTTTAAATTCGAAGTCCCATTTTTATACAATGGCCAGTCGCCAAAAGCCAAGTTTATCAGTCGGCGGATGATTGGATCCGGATTATAGGATTATATTTCCTATAAATTCGAACCCCTATATTTATAAAACGGCCAGTCGCCAACACGCAAGTTTATCAGTCGGCGGATTATTCGATCCGGATTATAGGATTATATTTCCTATAAATTCGTACTCCTATATTTATAAAACGGCCAGTCGACAAGACCCAAGTTTATCAGTAGGCGGATGATTGCATCCAGATTATAGGATTATATTTCCTATAAATTCGAACTCCTATATTTATAAAAAGGCCAGTCGCCACGACCCAATTTTATCAGTAGGCTGATGATTGGGTCCGGATTATAGGATTATTTTTTCCTATAAATTCGAACTCCTATATTTAAATGTCAGCCAGTTGCCAAAACACATGATTATTTATAGCTGATTGGTATATGCCTCATTATAGGATTATGTTTCGTCTAAATTAGAACAAATCTAATTATAAGACAACTAGTCACCAAGGTCCGTGACTATTTGCAGCCGATTCATTGGTGCCGGACTATAAGTTTATATTTCATCCAACTATAAATGTTCATAATTATATGACAGCCAGTAGCAAAGATCCAAAATTATTTGTTACCGGGTGACAGAATCTTATTATAGGATTATATCTGCTATAATTTCTATATCACCTTCTTATAAGACAGCCAGTCGCCAACCGCAAATTTCATTGGTTACTAGTTGATAAAAGCTTGATTATTGGATTATATCTCGTCTATATTAGTACTCATACACTTATAAGACAGTCACTCGCCATGTCCCATGATTATTTAATGCTGGGTCATAAAAGAATTATAGGATTATATTTCGTCTTAATTCCAACTGTAATGCTGATAATAAACACAAGACATTTGTTGCCGGTTTTTATATGTCAGATTACAAGATTATATTTCCATAAATTTCTATTTCCTATACTTATAAGTTACAAACACCAAAGTTTTTTTGTTGGCGCTTGATAGAAGCCGGATTATAGGATTTTATTTGTGATAAGACAGTAAGTCGACAGGATGCATGATTATTTGTAGCCGAGTGATTTACGCCGGACTGCAGTCTTATTTTTAGTCTAAATTAGGACTCCTATGCTTATAAGACAATCAATCACTGAGACACAATATTCTATATTGCGAGTTGATAGAAGCCGCATTATGGGTTTATATTTCCTATAAATTCGAAAGCCTATCCTTATATGACACAAGTTGCCAACGCAGAAGGTTATATGTTACCGGTTGATAAAAACCTGACACCAAGAAACAAGGTATTTTGTGCAGGTTGTTGAAGCCTGATTTAGTCCATATTCAAACCCCTATAATCGACATGTAGTGGCGAAGACACAAGATTAATTTGTACAGGTTGATGAAGCCTGATAAACTTGTGTTATGGCCACTGGACGCCGTATAATTATAGGAGATTGAATATAGATTAAATCAGGTATCATCAACCTGCATAAAATAAGCATATATAATCTTATAATCCGGATGCAATCCTCCGACGACTGATAATCTTGTGTATTGTCGACTCGCTGTTTTATAAATATAGGAGTTCGAGTATATAGGAGATATAATCCTATAATCCAGATCCAATCGTCCTCCGACAGATAATCTTGTGTCTTGGCGACTGGCTGTTTTATAAATATAGAAGTTCGAATTAATAGGAAATATAATCCTATAATACAGATCCAATCAACCGAATAATGATAAACTTGGGTCTTGGCGACTGGCCATATTATAAATATAGGACTTCTAATTTAAAGGAAATATAATCCTTTAATCCTGATCCAATCATCCGCCGAAAGATAATCTTCTGTCTTGGCGACTGGCTGTTTTATAAATATAGGAGATCTAATTTGTAGGAAATATAATCCCATAATCCGAATCCAATCATCCACCGACTGAAAATATTGTGTCTTCGCGACTGCTTGTTTTATATATATAGGAGTTCGAATTTATAGCAAATATAATCCTATAATTCTGATCCAATCATCCGCCGACAGATGATCTTGTGTCTTGGCGACTGGCTGATTCATAAATATAGGAGTTCGAATTTATAAGAAATATAATCCTATAATCTGAATCCAATCATCTGCCGACATATAAAATTGTACCTTCCCGACTGGATGATTTATAAATATAGGAGTTCGAATTTATAGGAAATATAATCCTATAATCCAGATCCAATCATCCGCGGACAGATAATCTTGTGTCTTGTCGACTGGCTGTTTTATGAATAGAGGAGTTTGAATTTATAGGAAATATAATCCTATAATCCAGATACAATCATCTGCCGACCTATAGACTTGTGTCTTTGAGACTGGCCGATTTATAAATATAGGTGTTCGAATTTATGGGCCATATAATCCTATAATCCGAATCCAATCATCCGCCGAAAGAAAATATTGTGTCTTGGCGACTGCTTGTTTTATATATATGAGTTCGAATTTATAGGAAATATAATCCTATAATCCGGATCCAATCATCCGCTGACATATAAACCTGGGTTTGGCGACTGGTTGTTTTATAAATATAGAAGTTCGAATTTATAGGAAATATAATCCTATAATCCGGATCCAATCATCCGACGACATATAAACTTGGGTCTTGGTGACTGGCCGTTTTTTAAATATAGGAATTCGAATTTATAGGAAATATAATCCTATAATCCGGATCCAATCATACGCCGACATATAAACCTGGATCTTGGTGACTGGCTGTTTTATAAATATAAATGTTCGAATTTATAGGAAATACAATCCTATAATCCCGAACCAATCATTCGCCAACAGATAATCTTGTGTCCTGGCGACAGGATGATTTATAAATATAGGATTTCGAATTTATAGGAAATATAATCCTATAATCCGGATCCAATCATCCGCCGGCAGATAATCTTGTGGCTTGGCGACTGTCTGTTTTATAAATATAGAAGTTCGAATTTATAGGAAATGTGATCATATAATCCGGATCCAATCCTCCGCTGACATATGAACTTGGGTCGTGGTGACTGGCTGTTTTATATAAATAGATGTTCGAATTTATAGGAAATATAATCCTATAATCCCGAACGAATTATTCGCCGACAGATTATCTTGTGTCCTGGCGACTGGCTGTTTTATAAATAGTGGAGTTCGAATTTATAGGAAATGTGTTCATATAATCCGGATCCAATCATCCGCTGACAGATAATCTTGTGTCTTGGCGACTGACTGTTTTATAAATATAGAAGTTCGATTCATAGAAAATATGATCCTATAATCCAGATCCAATCATCCGCCGACCTATAGACTTGTGTCTTGGCGACTGGCCGATTTATAAGTATAAGAATTGGAATTTATAGGAAATATAATCCTATAATCCGGATCCAATCATCCGTCGACATATAAACTTGTGTCTTGGCTACTGGCTGTTTTATAAATATAGAAGTTTGAATTTATAGGAAATATAATCCTATAATCCGGATCCAATTATCCGTCGACATATAATGTTGTGTCTCTGCGCGACTGGCTATTTTATAAATATAGGAACTCGAATTTATAGGAAATATTATCCTATAATCCGGATCCCATCATCCTCCGACAGATAATCTTGTGTCTTGGCGTCTGGCTGTTTTATAAATCTGCAGAAAATAACCTTGTGTCTTAGCCACCAGTCGCCAAGACCCATCTTTATTGCTAGCCGATTTATAAAAGCCGTGTTATAGGATTATGAATCATATAATTAGAACTCCTATAATATAAGAGAGCCCGTCGCCATAACATAACATTATTTTATACGGGTTTATTGAAGCATGATTATGGGATTATGTTTAATCCATATTCGAACTCTTATCATATTGCGAGTCGCCAAACCCGATATTATTTGTTGCCGATTGATTGAAGCCGGACTATAGGATTATATTTCCAATAAATTTGGGCCCCTATATTTATGCAATATCCATTGGCTCAAACACAACAAGTTTATACTTTGCAGGTTGTTGAAGCCTGATTTAGTCCCAGTTCAAACCCCTTTTCTTATACGACTTCCAGTCACCAAAACACAAGCTTATTTTATGCAGGTTGATGAAGCCTGATTTAGTCCATATTCGAAGTCCTATACTTATAAGGCAGCCAATCGCCAACACACATTTTTTTATACCGGTTGATTGAAGCATGTTTATAGAATTATATTACGGACAAATTCGAACACCTATTCTCATAAAACATCCAGTCGCAAAGATCCAAGATTATTTGTTTCCAGATTATTGAATCCTGAATATAAGAATATATGTCGTCAAATTTAAAACTTCTAGTTTTATAAGACAACCACTTGTCAAGAGATCATATTATGTGTTGCCGGTTCATTGACTCCCGATTATTGGATTATATTTCCTATAAATTCGAACTCCTATATTTATAAAACAGCCAGTCGCCAAGAAGACAAGATTATGTGTCGGCAGATGATTGGATCTGGATTATAGGATTATATTTCCTATAATTTCAAACTCCGATACTTATAAGCCCAGTCGCCAACACACAAGATTATTTGTCCGCGGTTGATTGAAGTCAGATTATAGGATTATATTTTGTCTAAATTTGATCTCCTATTTCATGAAGGCCAGTCTCTAACAGGCAATATTATTTGTTGCATTCTGATTGAAGCTGTATTGTAGGATCATATTTTGTCGAAATTCATACTATTATTCTTATAAGACATCCAGTCGCCAAAAGATGATTATATTAAATCCGAATTATGGGATTATAATTTAAATAATTCGATTTTCTTTTCTTATAAGACCGCCAGTCACCAATGACAAAGTTTATTTTTTGCCATTTGATTGAAGCCGGATTATTGTATTTTTTCGTCTAAATTCGAACACCTGTACTTTATGACAGCTCGTCGTCCAGATCTAAGATTTTTTTTATTGCCGGTTGATTGAAACCTGATTATAGGATTATAATAGCCTTAAAAGCCTCCCTATCGGGCGGAATATAAGCTAGCTCCTGTGGAGCTTTCTTGATTTCGCCTTCGTCAAAATAGACTAGGGGGAGTAGGCAACAATAAATTACAGAAGAAATCAAAATTGATCGCTGCATTTAAGTATTGCATTAATATTTAAGCTCACCTTTTAAAATAATAATGTTGGGTTGAATTTATGTACAAATTGCCGTCTCCGCTTGTAATAATAATGTTGGTGAGATTTTGTATACTAATTGCATGTCTACGCCTTTAGTAATAATGTTGGTGTAAATTTATTTATCAACTGCACTTGTCCGCTTGTTAGGAATTTATGTTCGAAATATACGTCTCAGCTTGTAATAGTAATGTTTGTACACACACACACACATACACACACAAACATATATATATATATATATATATATATATATATATATATATATATATATACTAAATGCTCGTATCCGCCTGTAGTAATAATGTTGGTGTAAATTTATGTAGTAAATGCACTTCTCCGCTTGTAATAATAATGTTAGTGGGAAATCATGTACCAAATGTGCTTCTCTGCTTTTAATAACAATTTTGGTAATACTTTATGTCTCGAAATATTCTTCTCGGCTTCTAATAAAAGTTGATGCGAAATTATGTACCAAAACCACGTCTCTGCTTCTAATAATGATATTTGGGGGAATTTTGTACCAAATTTTAACTCATGTAATAATATTTCTGGTGGGAATTTATGTACCAAATGCACGTCTCCGCTTGTAATAGTGAGAATTGGTGTAAAAGTGTAATTAGTGAGAATTTATTTACCTACTGATTGTCAACGCTTTTAAGTCATGTTGGTTTGAATTTATGTAGCAAATGCACGTCCCCACTTGTAATAGTCAAATTGGTGAGAATTTATGTAGTAAATGCAAGACACCGCTTGTAGTAGTGATGTTGTTGTAAATTTGTGCAGAAAATCCATGTCCCCTTCTTGTAATATCACGGTTGTTGGGAATTTACGTACCAAATCCACTTGGCCGCTTTTCATATTCATGTTGTTGTGAATTTATACACGAAATGCAAGTGGTCGCTTGTAATAATTTTGTTGGTTTGAATTTATGTATTAAAAGCAAGTGACCGTTTCTTATAGTTCCGTTTGTGGGAATCGATGTGCCAATGGCAAGTAGTTGCTTGTAAGAGTTCTTTTTGCAGGACTTTTATTACAAATTCATTTGGCAGCTTGTAATGGTCATGTTTGTGGGAATTTATGTATCAAATGCCACAACCGCTTGTGATAATTTTGTTGGTGGTAATTTCGATACCAATTGCAAGTGACCGCTTGTCATCCTTCTGTTGGTTTACATTGAGGTAGGTGATGTGCTTGTAATTGTTTGGTTGCTGGGAACTGGTGTAGCACGTGTAAGTGTCAAGACGTAATAGTTCTGTCGGCGGCAATTTATATACTAAATGCAAATGACCGCTTGTAATCATTCTTTTAGTGAGAATTCATGTGCAAAACGCAAGTGCCGTTTTTAATATTTCTGTTGGTGGAAATTTATATACCATATGTAAATGGACGCTTGTAATTTTTCTGTTGTTGAAAATTTATATACCATATGCAAATGGCCGCTTGTAATTGTTCTGCTGTTGAAAATTTATATACCATATGCAAATGGACGCTTGTAATTGTTCTTCTGTTGAAAATTTATATACCATATGCAAATGGCCGCTTGTAATTGTTCTGCTGTTGAAAATTTATATACCATATGCAAATGCACGCTTGTAATTGTTCTTCTGTTGAAAATTTATATACCATATGCAAATGGAAGCTTGTAATTGTTCTGCTGTTGAAAATTTATATACCATATGCAAATGCACGGTTTTACTTGTTCTGCTGTTGAAAATTTATATACCATATGCAAATGGACGCTTGTAATTGTTCTTCTGTTGAAAATTTATATACCATATGCAAATGGACGCTTGTAATTGTTCTTCTGTTGAAAATTTATATACCATATGCAAATGGACGCTTGTAATTGTTCTTCTGTTGAAAATTTATATACCATATGCAAATGGACGCTTGTAATTGTTCTTCTGTTGAAAGTTTATATACCATATGCAAATGGACGCTTGTAATTGTTCTGCTGTTGAAGATTTATATACCATATGCAAATGCACGGTTTTACTTGTTCTGCTGTTGAAAATTTATATACCATATGCAAATGGACGCTTGTAATTGTTCTTCTGTTGAAAATTTATATACCATATGCAAATGGACGCTTGTAATTGTTCTGCTGTTGAAAATTTATATACCATATGCAAATGGACGCTTGTAATAATTATGTTGGTGGGAATTGATGCACCAAATGCAAGTGGCTGCTTCTAGTAGTCATGTTGGAGGAAAGAGATATACCAAATGCATAATACTTGTAATACTTATGTTGGTGGGAATTTGTATATCAAATGGAAGTAGCCGCTTGTAATGGTTCTGTTTTGGGGAATTTATATATCAAATACAGGTGGCCTCTTGAAATATTTCTGTTAGTAAGAATTTATGTACCAAATACATGTGACTGCCTGCAATATTTCTCTTGATGCAGACTGATGTACCAAATGCCATTTGCCGTTTGTAATTCTTCTTTTCGTAGAAATTTATAAAGTTTATAATTACTCTGTCGTTGGGAATTGGTGTACTAAATGCAAGTGTCTGCTTGTCGTAGATCCGTCTTTTATACCAGTTTATTGAAACCGTTTTATAGAATTATATTTGATACAAATTCAAACTACTATTCTCATAAACATCCAGTCACCAAGATCCAAGATTACTTATTTTCGGATTATTGAAGCCAGAATATAGGAATATAAGTCGTCAAAATTAAAACTCCTATACAGCCACTCGCCAAGACCCGATATTATTTGTTGCCGGTTCATTGAATCCGGATTATAGGATTATATTTCCTATAATTTCAAACTCCGATACTTATAAGCCCAGTCGCCATGACACAAATTTATTTATCCGCAGGTGATTGAAGCCCGATTATAAGATTTTATTCTCTCAATATTAGAACACTTATATTTATAAGACAGCAGGTCGGCATGACACAACATTATTTGTTGCCGGTTAATGGAAGCCGGAGTAAAGGATTATACTTCCTATAATGTCGAACACTTTTACTTATATAACAGCGAGTCTCCATGATCAAGTTTATTTGTTGACGGTTGATGGAAGCCGGATTATAGAATTATATTTCTATAAAATTCAAACTCCTCCACTTATAAGTCAGCCAGTCGACAAGACCCAAGATTATTTGTCGCCGGTAGAGAGAAACCGGATTATATTTTTCGTTTCTAATTGTTCTTTTCGTAGAAATTTATATTCCAAATTCAATTGTCCGTTTGTAATTACTTTGTTGTTGGCAAATGATGTACCAATTTTTTTTAAGCTTTTCACCCCCAAGCAAGATGGGAGTGCCACTAGAATGCAAGGGGTTACAGAAAGTGGGAGCAAGAGTAAAGAGGCGTGATAGATGAAAGGATGACGAGAAGGACGGGGATAGATCAAAGCATCTGGAGATGTCGACTGACATTTCTTTTAAATTCTTGAAGATTATAGCTATCAGGGAAGCAAGTAAGAGGAAGGGAGTTCCACAGACGGAAAGTGCGAGACATGAAGCTATTGGAGTAGAAGAGACGGCTGCATTTAAACGTTTTGACAGTGAAAGGGTGGGACTGAGATGCCGACCTAGTGGCGCGTTGAAATTCATGCCGCCTGAGAACCAGCGAAAGTAGCTCGTCGGAGCAGTTACCGTGAAAGTATTTATAGAAAAGACAGAGGGGGGCGACGGCACGCTTGTGAGAGAGCGACTGCAGACGAGATGCAACTGTTGCTTGTAATAGTCATGTTGGTGAGAATTCATATATCAAACGCAAGTGCCGCTGGAAATAGTTCTATTTTGGGGGATTGATGTACTAAATGCAAATACCTGCTTGTCATTGTCCAGTTTGTGGGAATTTATATCTCAAATGCAAGTTGGCCTTTTTAATAGTCCTCTTTGTGGGATTTGATGTGTGATGGTGCGTGTGCCTCTTCTAACTGTCATGTTAGCCGGAAGTTATAAACTAAATGTATGTTGCCGCTTGCAGCAGTTCAATCAGGAGGGCTTTATGTACCATATGCAATTGCCGGTTAGAATAGTCGTGCCGTTAGAAATTTCTCCCTTTACTCTTTTATTCCCAATGCAAGGTGCCGTCTGCATTAAACGTGCCGGAGTGAATTTCTTTTCATTTACCAAATTCACGTGCAGTCAAAATATTCACACTGGTGAGTATCTGTTAATTAATAAACACGCCGCTTCAAATAAGCTCCTCGCGGGAATTTTCGTATAGATTTATTATGCGTTTAGTATAACACTAGCAGAGACTATATTTGACAATTAATAAGTGGGCAACCCGAAATTATTGTCGCACTGGAATGACCGCTGCATTTGCATCTCGTCTGCAGTCGCTCTCTCACAGACGTGCCGTCGCCTCCCTCTGTCTTTTTTACAAATACTTTCACGATAACTGCTCCGATGAGCTGCTTTCGCTGGTTCCCAGACTTCATGAATTTAAGCGTTCTACTAGGCTGGCATCTCGCTCACGCCCTTTCACTGTTGAAACTGTTAAATGTAGCCGTTTCTTCTACTCCAATAGTTTCATGTCTCGCACCTCTCACCTGTGGAACTCCCTCCCCTTTTGCTGTTTCCCTGATAGCTATAATCTCCAAATATTCAAATGTAATATCAATCGACGTCTCCAGATGCCTTGATCTATCCCCTATCCTTCTCTTCATCCTTTCCTCTATCACTCCTATTTGCTCTCGCTCCAACTCTCTGTAACCCTTTGCGTGCTAGTGGCTTCCCGTCATGCTTGGGGTGAAACGCTTATTAAAAAATAATTGTTTTTTCTTCCATTTTTTTCTTTTTTGTACTCATGTGTACAGATTGTTAGCTATCTGGTTAGTGTAGCCGACGTCGGAAAATTTAACACTGAAATCGAACGGAATAACGAAAGATGTTTTCCAGAAACTAAGCAATATATTAGATAGAATATTTTCGTTCTAAACAAATATAAAATACTGAACTGCTATATAATATCGGACACATCAAACCCCACGTTGCATTTCTATTCTCGTTAGTGATTGTTTACACCAAAACTGGGAAAGGCCCATTGCTCGCTCACAAAGAATCGAAAGATAAAAAGAAGACGCCATTCAGTTTCATTCAGGACTTCATTTGAACGGTGTAGGGTCAGGGGTCAGGAGTTAGACTGGCTAGTCTGGTTTACCATTACTAAGGTACAGTTAACTTCGACACTAACTGAGTGCCCTTTACTTGTGGTGTTGTGCCAGCTCTACGCTAAATATAGTAAATAAATAAATAAAAAGAAAGAAAAGAAAGATAAAAAGAAAGAAAAGAGAAAGAAAGAAAGAAAGAAAGAAAGAAAGAAAGAAAGAAAGAAAGAATGTAAATAATTGAAAGTCAGAAACGAAGAAACACATGAATATTCAAAAGAAAATGAAAACAGATTAAGAATAAAAGAAAAAGATAAACGATTTTGAAAAAAAAGAAAAATATAAATCATATTAGGAAAGAAAGAAAAGCATGAAGAAATAAAAACAGAAAAATAAAATAGATAAAGAAAGAAAGAAAAGATACGACGGATTAAGAAAGAAAGAAAGAAAGAAAGAAAGAAAGAAAGAAAGAAAGAAAGAAAGAAAGAAAGAAAGAAAGAAATAATATACTTATTAAAAGATAGAGAGAAGTTTGTTTATTTTTTCTATCGTTTAAATCATTTCAACCCAAGCAAGGCGATAAAGCCGCTAACACGCAAGGAGTGACTGAGAATGGAAGAATTTCAGATCATTCCCTAAGAATAGAAAACAATAAACGAACAGGATTCAAGGAGTTAGAAGATAACGATTGAAATTGCATTTACATTTTTGAAAATCCAAATTGACTGGAAAAAAAGAAGCCGGTAGAAAGTTCCACAAGCAAGAAGTGCGAAAAAAGAAAATGTTAACATAAAACTTAGGCTTACATCGAGCCATTTCTATTTTAAATTGATTTTAATTAATTTTAAATTGATGAGACCTAACTGCCAATTTAGTACTGTGCTTAAATTCATAAAGTTGAAGTAGCAAAGTGGAAAGTTCATCTGAACAATTAACCTGAAAATACACTTAGAAAAGGCAGAGAGAAGCGACGGTACGGCAGTGGCTCAGGAGTAATAACATCGCAGGTTCTTCTTTGGCATTCGTATTTTTAGAAGGAAAGATGGAAATATTCATATGAAGAGATTTAATGGGTGTTTGAATTATATCAAATTGTACTTAAAGAAAGACTGAAAGAAAGAAAGAAAGAAAGAAATAAAGAAAGAGAAAAAACTAGAAAGAAAGAAAGAAAGAAAGAAACAGAAAGATAAAACTGATTAAAAAAGAAACAAAGAAAGAAACAAAGAAAGAAACAAAGAAAGAACGAAAGAAAGAAAGAAACAGAAAGATAAAACTGATTAAGAAAGAAAGAAAGAAAGAAAGAAAGAGAAAAAACTAGAAAGAAAGAAAGAAAGAGAAAAACAAGAAAAATAAAGAAAGAAAAAGATAAAACTTATTAAGATAGAAGGAAAGTAAAATAAAACAAATTAAGAAAGGAAGGAAGGAAGGAAGGAAGAAAGAAAGAAAGAAAGGAAGGAAGGAAGATGCCAAAATATTTCAGGCTGTGTGCTGCTGATTTCTCACAAGCCTTCAAACGTACCGAACTATGCTTAGTTTGATCCAATTACGCCATATAAAAAAGTCCTGATTAAGATTTGTTACTACGAATAATAATAAAATACAACTACCAAAAAAACAGCTTTTTTACTGTTTACTACTACTTTCCCCTCCCTCTCTCCTCTCACTCTGTCTTTTAATGCTACCGACAAATGAGTTCTGTTCATATTTTTCACTCGCTCTCAAATAGGCTGGCACCCGTCCATAGTTGTGGGGAGTGGCTGAACGAGTAAGGTGATGCTTCTTGTTCAGAAAATGAGTAATTTATCATTAAGATAAATAATCTTTGTACACTGCAAATCGGGGGCAGAAAATCGAGCCAGAAAAACAACTTTGTTTCCTGAAAATATCTGAGGAGGGGAACCGTCTTACTTCCCAACTATCCCAACTTTCCCCCCAACTATCATACTAAAGTTTAAACGATCTCCATTTTTTGTGTGGGGGTGCGGGCATTGGAATGACGCTAAAATGCAGTTTTGTCTATCATCATTTCTTTATAGATTCATTACTTTATACGATTATGTTGCAAACGTATATAACTTGGAAAACAAAATCTGTTAGTCTTGCCAACTGAACGTAGCGCCGAATTGACAGATAACCGACAATGCTGGCGGAATTAGCGAAAGAATATGCCAGGAAGGACGATATCAGTCACAGCTTGCTGTGTCATAAGTAAGGAATTACTTAGATGTTCAAGTTGAAAAGCAAATCGCCGAGAGAAATATTCGTGTAGGTTACATTTATCGTCACACATGTATGGACACGAAAGTAGCAAAGAATATATGCAAAATGGTTTCAATAGTCACTAAGCTCTTCTGAGTATTGCAAAAGAAAGAACGAAACGAGCAAATAAAAAAGGAAAAATGACAGAAAGAAAGGAAAGAAAATAATTATCACAAAAGAAAGAAAGAAAGAAAGAAAGAAAGAAAGAAAAGATAAAACTGGTTAAGAGAGAAGTAACGGTAAAACAGATTTTAAAAAAAAAAGTTAAGAATAAAAGAAAAAGATGAAACTATTAAGAAAGAAAGAAAGAAAGAAAGAAAAAACATCATAAAGAAATAAAAACAGATAAAGGAAGAAGAAAAAGATAAAACGATTAAAAAAGAAAGAAAGAAAGAAAGGAAGGAAAAAGGAGAAAGAAAAAAGAAAGATAAAAGAAAAAGATAAAACTGATTTTACTGTCAAAGAAACAAACAAACAAAGAAACAAAGAAATAAAGAAACAAAGTAAGAAAGAAAGAAAGAATAACAAAGGAAGATAAAAGAAAGAAATAGACAACTGAAAAAGAGAATCAAAGAAAAAGAAAATTATACACTCTAGTACAAATGTCAAAGAAAGAAAGAAAGAAATAAAGAAAGAAAGAAAAAAGAAAGAAAGAAAAAGACAAATGAAAAAGAGAATCAAAGAAAAAAGAAAGTTATGCACTCTAATATAAATGTCAAAAAAAGAGAAAGAAAGAAAAAGGAAAGAAAAATGAATGAAACAAACAGGAAGATAAAAGAAAGAAAAAGGTAAATGAAAAAGAGAATCAAAGAAAAAAGGATTTTATTCACTCTAATACAAATTTCACAGAAAGAAAGAAAGAAAGAAAGAAAGAAAAAAGAATGAAAAAAGAGAGAAAAAGATAAAACTGATTAAGGCAGAAGGAAAAAAAAGATAAAACAGATTAAGAAAGAAAGAAAGAAAGAAAGAAAGAATGTAAATAATTGAAAGTCAGAAACGAAGAAACACGTGAATATTCAAAATTCTTCTACATGCTGAGAATAACTTGTCTCGCTAGAACAATTACGACTGAGTAGTGAGTTCGATTGTCACTGGGTGCCACATACTTTCGGCCTTGTGTCACATCTAAGATACGCTTAAAAAATCACCATAAAGAATGATTATTTTTTCCTCAACTCAAACCCCGGCTACTGTCACTGAAATTTAACATGGAACCGTTGCATGTATTTAACTTTAACAAGAGAGCTCTCAATAGTAAGAAGATTGTATTGCGTCAATTTCTTTAATAGAAAAAAAGCTGTTTGCATCCTGGAATATATATATATATATATATATATATATATATATATATATATATATATATATATATATCTTGAATAAGTTGGAAAATCATCCTAGAATATATATATATATATATATATATATATATATATATATATATATATATATATATATATATATATATGTAAGTTGGAAAAGTTGGAAAATACACATATATATATATAAGTTGAATAAGTTGGAAAATCATCCTGGAATATATATATATATATATATATATATATATATTCCAGGATGATTTTCCAACTTATTCAACTTATATATATATATATATATATATATATATATATATATATCATCCTGGAATATATATATATATATAAATATATATATATATATATATATATATATATATATATATATATATTCCAGGATGATTTTCCAACTTATTCAAGATAATCTTCGCCCTCTCTAACTTTCTGTCCTAGAGTAACAAGGTGGCTCACAGGTTTCATGTAAGATTTCATTTTCTTTTTTTCACTGGAAACTCCTCTCTGACCTACCAAATGTCTTCTAAATTGAATTGGATCTTTTCTAATTAATCTCTTTATAGCTCTAATTTCGTATTGATCCCTCTTTTTGTTGTAACCTTTTTTGGGATAAAGTTTCCAAAGAATATGTTTTAAGAAGATTTTGATCCGGCGGTGCAAGACCTATTCGAAAATTAAAAAATACAATAAAAAATGAAGCAAACAAATTAATTATATATATAAGTTTTATCAAATTCAATATATATATATATATATATATATATATATATATATATATATATATATATATATATATATATATGAAGCAAACAAATTAATTATAAATATATAAGTTTTATCAAATTCAATATATATATATATACATATGAAGCAAACAAATTAAATATATATATATATAAAGAATATAGTCTTAAAATCTGCTATATTTATGCGATAATGTGCTCAATATCAGAGGCGTAAAATAACCGCCAAAATAGATACCCACAATGCACCACTGACTCGTGTATATAAATATCCGAGAAAAATAACAGCACTCGTGGCCTGACGATTGCATCTAGCATGAAACAGACTGTCGCCACTAAGTGTTGACTTCTATGTTCACTTTTATATTTATATATATATATATATATATATATATATATATATATATATCACAGTTGAATTGGTCAGATGTAACTGAAAGTTCTATGCTAGCAGTTCTTCTCTCGCACTTCCATCTTGTGCAACTCTCTTCCGGCTTCTTGCTTTCCAGTCAATATTGATCTTCAAAAATTTAAATGCCATGTCAATCGTTAAATTCTGTCTTCTTTATTACTCCCCTTCTAACAGTGTTTCCCTTTTTTCTTTCATACTCATTAACCCCATTTGTGTTAGGGGAATTACTGCCTTGCATGGTGTGATATGATTAAAAATAATTATAACTCATTTATGGTTACGTTTTCTTGATATTGTGAAAATTCATTGTATGTACACTGTTGTAGTAATCTGACGATGCCTAGCACAAAATGGCGAATAACATCATTATCTTGCGCAAACGTCACGAATTGTCAATCTCTGCGATTGATCTTTCATTTTTTTAAACTCAATAAAAAGTAAACTAATAGCTGAAGATTATGGATGACAACAAATTTATTCGTAAATGTTGCTTGATAGAATTTTTACCAATTATATAGAGATCAGATGCATGCGTTTTTGGTCGGCTTGAAATTAGATACTTCTTTTCGGTACCAAGGGTTGTCGTTTCCGTCCAGGTCACATTACTATTTCGAATGATGATTTGCAAATCAAGCAGGTCTTCTTTACTTGAAAAATTGGAACAACAAAATCTTATTTTAATTACCCCCAATGTGGTCTTCAGTCGGATTAAAGTAAACTTTAGTGAAGATCATCTAAAGAACACAAGTTTTGTAATGCTTGTATCGAACTGACTTCTTTTGCCCTCCAAGTTGAACATACTTCGATCCCGAATTAACTGATTCAAGACTTGTCTATATTACTGAGATGAGCTATTATGTACACTACTTACATTATTCAGACTATTGTCCTCATCTTTGTCGCCATGTTTATCACAACGTTTCGGTCCTTCCGTATCAGTCTATATTTCTGAAATGAGGTATCATGAACACTATTTACATTATTCAGACTATTGTCCTCATATTTGTCGCCATGTCTATCACAACGTTTCGGCCCTTCAGTATCTGTCTATATTTCTGAGAGGAGGTATTATGTACACTATTTACATTATTCAGACTATTGTCCTCGGCTTTGTCGCCATATTTATTACATTTCGGTCGTTGTACGCTCTGGCCTTCTTCAGGTGGATGGAATGTCGAACGGAACCCTTTATTTCGCTCACTGGAGTAGACTGTTCTAGTTCCATGTGCCATGTCTAGTCGATGTCAGTTATCAGTTATCTCCTGTTAATTCCCCTCTCCAAGCTCTCCACCGCCTTAACCAGGTATTGAACTCACACTCTTTAGATCCTGTCACTGGATCTAACTAACGTCTTTATCCACTGTACCATGTGTTCTTGTGTGAGTTCAATACCTGGTTAAGGCAGTGGAGAACTTGGAGAGGGGAATTAACAGGAGATAACTGATAAGTGACATCCATTATACATGGCACGTGGAACTAGAACAGTCTACCCCAGTGAGCGAAATGAAGGGTTCAGTTAGACATTCTAACCACCTGAAGAAGGCCGATGCATTGTAATAAATATGGCGACAAAGATGAGGACAATAGTCCGAATAATGTAAATACTGTACATAATACCTCATCTCAGAAATATAGACAGATACTGAAAGGCCGAAATGTTGTAATAAATATTGCGACAAAGATGAGGACAATAGTCCGAATAATGTAAATACTGTACATAATACCTCATCTCAGAAATATAGACAGATACTGAAAGGCCGAAACGTTGTAATAAATATGGCGACAAAGATGAGGACAATAGTCCGAATAATGTAAATAGTGTACATAATACCTCATCTCAGAAATATAGACATATACTGAAAGGCCGAAACGTTGTAATAAATATGGCGACAAAGATGAGGACAATAGTCCGAATAATGTAAATAGTGTACATAATACCTCATCTCAGAAATATAGACAGATACTAAAAGGCCGAAACGTTGTAATAAATATGGCGACAAAGATGAGGACAATAGTCCGAATAATGTAAATAGCGACTCAAGATTAGTGAAAGGCTGACAAATTATCATTCTTCTTCCAAAATCCTAAAATATGTTTTGTCAAAGTTTTAAGACTACACCACAAAAAGGATAATTCCACTGTTATTGCAGGGCATATTATCATCCACTTCTATTTATTTAGCAATAATTTCAATATAGCCATTGGGACGCAAGAGGTTACTGAGTATGACTGAATATAAGATACACTACCATTAAGGAGAGAGGACAATAAATTGATGTGATAGAATAACCTGCCACCCCCATGAGTGGCGGTACTATAGCTGGTAACCACCTATAAGTATCCGTAAGGACAGCGAATGGGAGAGTCGAGCTTGGATCTGCGAGTCTAGCAGCCTTCCGATAACAGCACGCACACAACTGTACTGACTTGCGACGACTGTGCGCATAACTATTTTACGCTTGCTTGGTGTACTGGTTTCTATAATAAACCTGTTACTATTTATCCAACGTGTTTCTCCATTCCATATTCCTATTAGCACGGAATATAACATAAGAAAAATAAGAAGACAGAAGATAACGATTTACATTGCATTTAAATTTTTATAGATCAAAGTTGACTGGGAAACAATGTGTTGGAGGTGAGTTCTACAAGCGAGGAATGCGAGACAAGAAACACTTAGCATAGAATTTTCAGTTACATCAAGCTATTTCGACTGTAAACTGGCGATACCTCGCCGTCAATCTATTACTGCGTTTAAATTCATAAAGTCTATGTACCATAGAGGAAAGTTCATCAGAACAATTACCATGAAAGTATCTATAGAAAAGACACAGGGAAGCTGCGTTACGGCGGTGACAAAGGGTCTGAAACCGATATGTCAGGTTATGACCAATAACATTGCAGATTCTTTTTTTCGATTTTAACAAGAATCTCTCTATATACAATAGGAGCATCAAAAGATATGTGGCAGCAATATTCAATGCAAAAATGAATGGTAGACTTATAAATATTTAAAATAGATTCTGTTTAAAAAAGAATGTCTAGCACGTCATGGTGAACGAACATTAAAGGCTTAGCAATTGATTCAATATAATTATTGTAACCCCTAATTTGTGTTAGAGTCATTACTGTAATTACAAGCAATATTGGAACATCCTCCGTGAAACGCTGTAATAAAGACTTTTGACGAGTTTAAAAACATTGAATTTGTTCTAAGTAAGTTTTCAAATACGTTAAAAATGGGTAAAAACTAGACATTATCACCCGCTCAATGTTCAAATTTATTGCGAGATCA
Organism: Acanthosepion esculentum; assembly: GCA_964036315.1. Classification (NCBI taxonomy): domain Eukaryota; kingdom Metazoa; phylum Mollusca; class Cephalopoda; order Sepiida; family Sepiidae; genus Acanthosepion; species Acanthosepion esculentum. The sequence goes on along the minus strand of OZ038500.1, from coordinate 4,644,236 downwards.
CTCATCTAACTGAACCAGGACACTCATTGGTTTCACTGTTGTCATCATCTACAAATTATCTCGAATCACTATCTTCTTCACTTCCTTAGTAAAAAGACCCAGTAACAACTAAATTTATCGTCAGTAATTCCATCTATCTGCATCTAAATAATCATTTCTTTCACCGTTAATATCATCTATAAGTAATACTATGCGATACGTGCTTCGCTGGAATCTAAGAAGGCCCGCTGAGAGAAAACGAGACACGTCTTGTTCCTGAGGGAAAGCTTCTGTGCTCTTTCCTTTTATAGTACACCACCTAGCGGAAGTTTGGTGGTTTATTATTAGAATGGTATTTAACGATTTATAGCTGACATTTTAGACTGTTTGTCAATAACAGTATCAACCCCGGATGTCAGATATAAATTGGAGATTCCTAAATCAAGCGAGTTTAAATATCTGTGATATGTTTTAACAGATAACTGAAAAAGTGACAGAAATCCGAAGGTACACTGGAATAGTCAAAGATGCTTTCGAAAAAGAAAAAAAAACAAAGCAAAGAATAGAAAAAAGTAAAATACGTTAGAAAGAAAAGAGTTGTGTCACTTCTTTATCTAACACGATTTAGTGGACATTCTCCTTACAAATTAAGAGCTGATTACAAGCAACAGAGAATTCATTATATAGGAGGACGCTGGGAATAGCATTAGTGATGCATCTGAACAATGATGAAAATTTATATACGAATGATACATAGAGGAAAAACTGTTTGGAGAATCTGACACTGACAAGACGTACTGAAAGCATGAGTGGATTGGTTTGTTTAATTTTACAGTATATCAACCTCAATAGGTTATTTACTGCCGACAAGATTTTTATTGGTGGTACTATTTTTCCCAAAAATGTATTGCTGGTAATAATTATTTACAAAAGTATATTTCTGGTAATATTTTCCCTTCAAAAATGTATTGCTGGTAATAATTTTTCATCAAACAATTCATTGCTGGTATTAAAACCTATTTTTACACTTTCATAGTGCTTTGACCCCAGTTGGGGAGTCAACTATTTGCTCATAGTTGGCCCCCAAACTGGGGTCAAAGTACTGGGACCCTAAAAGGTGTTACCACTCCGGGTCCGAGTGGACGTGGGAATACCAGCAATTAAGAGGTGGTTCCGCGCTCCTCAAAACCTCCTGACCAGAGGCCTTGCTGTTGGACGTAGTTTATCGTCTTACCCAGGACACGGACGTAGTTTATCGTCTTACCCAGGACGCATATAAAGTGGTGATTTCAACAGAGATTTAATTATATATGAAGACGCTAGGAATAGCATTGACGGTTCATGTGAACAACGAAAAAGATTTATATACTAATGATACAGAAAACGTGTTTGGAGAATCTGACACTGGGAGGACATATTGAAAGCAAAAGCGGAAAAGGGAAACGGCGAATAACCTTGTTTGTAAGATTGCGCAAATGTATGGCAGAACAGCGAGAGTAAGGAGAGTTAAAGGACAAAGATTACTAAGATATCTAGACGATAAGAAGTCGTGGAGAGTCATGATTGCTAACATCCCGATAAAGGCTTTCACAGACGTGCCGTCGCCCCCCTCTGTCTTTTTTACAAATACTTTCACGGTAACTGCTCCGATGAGCTGCTTTCGCTGGTTCCCAGACTTCATGAATTTAAGCGTTCTACTAGGCTGGCATCTCGCTCTCACCCTTTCACTGTCGAAACTGTTAAATGTAGCCGTCTCTTCTACTCCAATAGCTTCATGTCTCGCACCTCTCACCTGTGGAACTCCCTCCCCTTTTGCTGTTTCCCTGATAGCTATAATCTCCAACTATTCAAATGTAATGTCAATCGACGTCTCCAGATGCCCTGATCTATCCCCTATCCTTCTCTTCATCTTTTCCTCTATCACTCCTATTTGCTCTCGCTCCAACTCTCTGTAACCCCTTGTGTGCTAGTGACTTCCCGCCTTGCTTGGGGTGAAACGCTTAAAAAAAAAGAATAAAAAATAAATCAATGAAAAATGAATTCATTGTAAACTTAAATATAGGTATGAATATATTTCTATTGATAATTACATGACTATATTTTAAGATTAGATAGATTTATGGTGTTAGACGTGAGCGTTTTAGCAAAAAGGTGTCGCCCTTTGATCTAATGTCGAGTTTCAGAGCAGACGCTTTTTACCTTCATTCAGCAGAACGACCATAGGGCAAAATGAGTTAGAAATACTTCAAGAATGAAAAACCATTGAGACAGAACGTACATTACGTCGGAACAATATTGCGAGAAACATTATGTTCGAGAAAATAAAAACGTTATTCGTCCGATAACAATAGAAACATCACAACGGAGATAATTTTAATTGTCCTCATGAATGGGAGGGAACTCAAGTAGACACATTTTCATGATGGGATCTCTATCAAAGAACCAATATAGACAGCGAAAGGTCAACAGTTTTGTGTTGGGGGAAATAAAGTCACGGAGATGTCATGGATCAATAAAAAAAAAAAGCAAGTAAAAAATACACACACAGATATATATATATATATATATATATATATATATATATATATATATATGTGTGTCATTCACAGACAGTACTGTTTCGCTATATCACAGCTCCTCAGTGGGACTAAACTTTCGAATGCCTCAAGCCAAGATTGAAACACAACTAATTTGGTGTCAGCCAGAGCTATCTTCACTCGGTAGAGTTACACAACTAAATCTAGCGTATTGTTTTTACAAATGTAAACAAATGCCAATCAGCCAAAGTGCTCCAATCATTTTACTGAAGAGCTTTGCATTAGTGCAGGTGGCTGTTGTTTATAGAAATAGCTTATCACTCAACAGTGCTCAAGTGAAATGTATTTTCAAGAGCTAAATTATGTCATTCACAGAGAGTACTGTTTCGCTGTATCACGGCTCCTCAGTCTATATATATATATATATATATATATATATATATATATATATATATATATATATATATATATATATATATATGCGTGTATTATGGCAGCATGTTTTCATTGAGATATGTTTAATTTAATAATTTAGACATGTTCTGTCTGCTTATTTTCAATTGGATCCTTTCATATTCACGGACAAGCTATTTGGCGTCGTTATTTAAGGACGAGAGGAAAATCAATCTCACACACTGACTCAGGCGTTCTTCACTCCACAGGTAAGAAATTTAACTTTCAGATGAACACAACAATTTTGTCTTAGACAATAATGAACACTACAATATTTGTCTTGCAATAAGCAGTACCCTGATGATGACATTGTGCTATGTCGAAAGTACTCGGCAATAAAGGAAATATGTATCAACACGGCGATTTTCTCTCGTCCTTCAATAACGACAGGAAAAAAGCTTATCCGTGAATATGAAAGGATCCAATTGAAAATAAGTAGTCAGAACATGCTAAATTATTAAATGAAATACATATATATATATATATATATATATATATATATATATATATATATATATATATGAAGAAATATAGTCTTAAAGTGTTCTATATTTATGGGATAAAGTGCTCAATATCAGAGATAGAGCGTGTGTAAATATAAAAGTGAACCTAGAAGTCAACACTTAGAGGCGACAGTCTGTTTCATGCTAGATGCAATCGTCAGGTCTGTCGATTGCATCTAGCATGAAACAGACTGTCGACTCTAACTGTTGACTTATATATATATATATATATATATATATATATATATATATATATATATATACATATATATATATATATATATATATATATATATATATTGATAATATTAGTGGTAAATATACACATACATATGAAATCATATATCTAAAAATATAAATATATATACATACATACATACATATACATATATGTATAAAAATAATTCCAAGATGATAGAATCCAGGTAGAACTCAATATCCATGACAGAGTAAGGATATAATAAAAAGGCTTAAACACTAATATTCCATGGTCATATTTATTTAATATAATTATTCAGGAATTTGGTTTGTTTAGGAACACTATTTCTTAAGTGACATGTGAATTCATAAATATATACATATATATATATATATATATATATATATATATATATATATATATATATATATATATATATATATATATATTCTTCCACACTTCTCACTTATGGAACTCTCTTCTGGCTTCTTGCCCAAACAGTTAAATAGGTTATGGGTTAACTATAGTTGGGACCCTAACAGGTGTTACCACCTTTAGTCCGGGTGGACCTGAGAACAAGCATAAAGAGGCGGTTTCACGTTCCTTAAAACTTCTCTATCAAAGGTGTCGGTGCCGGATGTAGTTTATGTAGTTTCGGACTGGTGCACGAGAAAAAAAAATTCACTGTTAATAACTTATTCCCGAATCGCCCTCTCCTTAAAAATTAAATTACCCCAAGTGGGGCGTGCGCCCTTTGTCGGTAATCACGGACATAGAGTGTCTTAACTTTTCCTTCAAATGAAATTTGCATTATAATTTATTTTTTCTTCAACAAATATTTAAAGAGTAACATTTACATTTCCAATCACTTTTATCTACCGGAAAAATACTTTCATCTATGATATAATTTAATAGTGTTCTTGTAAGATTTTCTCAAATACATAATTTTTTCAGATACTCAAAACAATATCATTAGATATCAGGTCATCCCATAAGTTCTGTCCGAATTTTGAATTTTGAAACACGTGACCAAATGTTACATTTAATTACAGATTCAATCAACAATGTATTTTCCCTGATTATCTATGATTCCTTCCATCTATTAACAAGCTTACTAATTCCATTACTGTAAAATTCTTTTGGCTTTGATTCGAAGAACTGACAAATGTCAGTTTTAACCTCTTCCTGTGTTACAAAAGCTGTTTCTTCCAAATGATTCTGTAAGCTACGAAACAAATGGTAGTCTGAAGAAGCAAGGTCGGGAGAATAAGCTGGATGAAGAATTTTCTCCCAACCAAGTTCTTCGATCATTTGTGACGTGATTCTTGCTGTGTGTGGTCGCGCATTGTCCTGATGAAACATTAGCCGTTTTCGATTCACTAGAGCAGGTCTTTTTTTCCTCAAAGCTTGGTTCAAACGCTCTAATTGCTGACAGTATATTTGAGCATTAATTGTTGCATTAGGTGGTAAGAATTCAAAGTGGATTATTCCTTGGCAATCCCACCAGATTGAACGAAGAACATTTTGCCTATGAAGTTCGCTTCTCGGCTGTGGCTGGGATCCTTCCCCTTCACCAAGCCACTGTCTACGATGCTTAACATTTCGATAAAAGATCCATTTTTCCTCGCCAGTCACAAGTCTATCCAAAAAAGGTGAAACAAGTTGGCGAGAATGGAGAGAAGAGCAAATGTCAACTCGGGATTTGAGGTTGTTTTCAGACAATTCATGAGGCACCCATTTTCCAAGTTTAGGAACTTTTCCAAGTTGTTGAAGATGACGATGAACAGTTGTATGGTTTGAACTGAGAACCACTGCCAATTCCTCAAGTGATAAAGCAGGATTTTCTTCAAGGGCTGCTTCAAGAAGCTTTTCATCAAACTCAACTGGACATCCGGTTCGATCTTCATCTTCAAGGGTGAAATCTCCACCTCTGAATTTTGCAAACCATCTTTCATTCACACATTCCTCTCCATAAACTGAGTGAATGTTTCTAGCCGCTTCGGCTGCTGAGTTTCCTTTCTTGAACTCATAAAGCATTATGTGCCTCAAATGATTCTTGGGTACTTCCATGTTAGCAGGGTTTTAATCAAACAAAATTTTATTTTATTGTTCTCTGAAATAAAATTTGATCAGTTTAAATGCATCTAAACATAAAAATAATGTTCAGCTCCATTAGACATTATAAAATACTCTTTAAATTTCGTTCATTTTAACAAAAAGTTAAAATTCGGACAGAACTTATGGGATGACCTAATAAAATTAATTTACTCCATTGTAATTTTAAGCGTAAAGAATGCAACTGACGCTTCCAGAGATTTGTGTAAAGGGTTGGATGTCAGGCACTGTCAAAATGTATACTCCAGGAAATTAAAACAGGGCGATCTTCGTTTCGATAATCTATACTGCTAGGAACACAGACAGACAGACAGACAGATAAATAGTTCCAAATCAATATTATTGGCCCCAATCTAGCTTCTCAGGTTCAGTCACTTTCCCACCGCCGTAAGGTTGCCTCTCTGTGTCTTTTCTACAAATACATTTACGGTTATTATTCTGATGAATTCTTCGTTATGGTGCCTAGACTCTTTGAATTTTAGCGAAGTACTAAATTTACCGTTAAGCTGGCACAATGTAACCGTAAAGTCTATGTTAACGATTTCTTTTCTATCATTTCTCACTTGTGGAACTGGTTTCTGGATCCATGCTTTCGAACCAACTTTAATCGGCAAAAATTTAAATGTGACGTCAATCGCTATCTATTGCCTTCCTGGTTACTCTTTATCTGTTCTCGCTGCTTGGCAATGTTCATGTTTCAAACTCTTGCGCATCAAATATACCCTTGCGTTTCTGTGGCCTTATAGTCATGATCAGGGTGAAATCGATTAAAAAAAGAGACAGATAGATAGATGAATAGATAGAATGGCTGAGACAGATAGATTGATACATATGAAGTGACAGAGATAGATAGATAGATAGATAGATAGATAGATAGATAGATAGATAGATATGAACTGAATGAGATAGATAGATAGATAGATAGATAGATAGATAGATAGATAGATAGATAGATAGATAGATATGAACAGAATGTGATAGATAGATATATAGATAGATAGATAAGTATGAACTTAATGAGATAGATAGATAGATAGATATGAACAGAGATAGATAGATAGATAGATAGATAGATAGATAGATAGATAGATAGATAGATAGATATGGAAAACCTTATATGGTAATTAGCCGTTTCGTTACAAGGAAACATTTCGCCTTCATTGACCAAGCAACCATCACTGCTTTTGGCTGTAATTTTAAAAATATTTTTCTTAAAACAATTTTTCATCGGTTTTTCTCTCAAAGTAGCTGTTATCGTTCTTTTCACTATTGATGGTGTTTTCCTTCCTAACCTTTTATTTGAAGTGGTATGGAATGTCAACATCTTCATTATGTCACTATTTTCACTTCGAGATCCATGTGCTATCCATTTTAGTTGTTGCTGTGGCTGGTAGTCCTGAAGTAATGTGGTTTCTATTATTTGGTAGAGCCCATTGTTTGTGATTCTGTCGAACCAGTCCACGATATTCAAAGTGATATTATCTTTGAAAAGACTCACTCAAAGCCATTGTTAGTCAATGATCTTAGGGATCGGTTTTATACAGCTGCCAGTTTAGATATTTCTGAACGGGTTTGGTGCCATGCATGACAAACATATTAAAGTCTCGATGTGATGTAGCTATTTAAGAACATGAGTCGAGTTTTTAGGTTGATGTTCCGGTATTATAGCAGTTCGTGGTGTTGAGCAAAACTACTTCTAGCACATCCTATTTTGAGCTCAATTTCCTTTTCTCCTACATAAAAGATCTGTTATAGTTGAGATATCTGAAGTGTTTGGTATTTACTAATTCCACATCCTGAAGTTTAATGATCGTTCGAGCTGTGCCATCAGTGCTTTCATTCTAATTCCAGGTCATATTTTCTATTTTGAAATGGTTTGAGTCCAATTTCTTTGAACACTTGATAGAGGATATTAATATTATGTTCAAGGCCATTCTTATTCCAAATATGAATGCCTATAAAAATCAGCATAGAAACAGGTACATTGGCCTCGGGATGGAAAACAGGATCGTTGTTTTCTCTTGGAAGATTTGTTTGGTATGTTCACAGTGCCCATCACTTCACATCTGTGCTTGTATTTGCGCAGGTTATAGTCTAGGAGAAGATCAGTTCTCCTTGTCGTAATCCTGCTGAGGTTTGAAATGCTTCCATATTGGGGGTCCTCGCCAGACGTGTAAGATTCTGTAGTTCCATACAGTTCCTCTATATGATCGATTCATTCAGTGGATACGGAGATTCAGGTTGTTTCTAATGGATGAAAAAAGCAAGCCTCTATTGATGTAGTCATATACTGCTGTGAGGTCGACAAAGCAGCTATACAGTTTCCAATTACAGAGGTAAGCAATTTTCTTGAGTTGTTTGATTACATATATGCTATCATTGTATCCCAGAACGAAAACCAAACTAGGTCGTGAAGAGTTGACTTTCATAAAACAATGAAAGCCTACTTAATATAATGTTCATTAATACTTTCACTATGATACATCCTATTGCGATACCTCTGTATATTTCTGAGGCTTGAGGGGTTGCCTTTCTATTTTTATAATATATTAATGTGTGGTAAACCTCACTTTTTGGCGATCATTTCTGATTCCAAACTTCTTTCATAAAATAGAGACACTTATTGAATTCGGGAAGGAAGTAAGCTCTTTTTAAAAGTTCAGCCTAAATGTTGAGTGATATTTTATTATTCTTCAGTTCCTTAATTTTTTAATAGCTTTCTTAATTTCCTCATCACTGGGTTCGTTATTGTTTAGGTTTGGGGACAGACGTTGGAATGATTGGATGAATATATGTTCGATGTTTGTAGGCATCTTAAGCCTAGTGTTGTCAAGGTTGAAATGCGATTCAGAGTATTTTTGAGACCAGGATATTTCTTCTGTAGCGGTTTTAATTTTATACTATTATTGGGATTTTTCGCTTTTCTCTTCATTTTAACACATTCTCTTTCCTGCTTACCTTTATTTATTTAATTTCCAATTTCCCAAAGATCCTGGTTTCTCAAAGAATTAAGTAGTCGTTTTTTTTTTCTTTGTTATTTGTTTACTATTTCTCTTCCATTTTCCTCTTCTCTTTCTTTCTTTTATTAAATTGTCAACTCAGAATTGTATCTTTTTCCTTTTAGCTATTATTAGTAGGGCATCACGTGCCACGGTTACCGACGATATAATAAACCTTATTTGCCTCCTTTACGCGTTGATCAAGATTTACTGAGACCAATTTGGACTCTAGTTTATTAAGGAACTCTAAATTTACTCTTTCATTTTTAAGCGCTTCTCCGTTATACATCGCTGTTTCTTTTAGTTTATTTGGGCGACAGCGAGGTCTTATGTTGGATAGTGTTGTCAGTTTAGTTACAAGTCGTCTGTAACCGGATTCCAAGTCGATGTATACTCTAACCCTTGTCACAAATTGCCTAATCCAACTGTTTAAGATGATGAAATCTTTTTATTTCATTATCTGAATTATGTCGTATGATACTGTGTTTTATGGGATGATTAAACTGTGTGTTAAGGATGGTGTATTTCTATTTGTAACAATAGTCTAGCAAGAGTTCTCCATTGCATCTTGGGTCTTCCGTTTCAAAGGACGGTCTCTTCTTACCATTAAAGTAGTAGTGGCGTTTTAAAATGTTTGAGGTAGCATTAAAACCTCCCTTAATACACCGTTTTCGATGGTGGGGAACTACTACACCAGTTTTACTTAATCATCTGTAGAGTTTCTCATTTTCCGAAACAACGTTCTTTTCTGTTGGGGCATCAGATGATATCACTCTTGGATCTTAGAGCCATGAACAATAATGTCGGCAGCCATCAGCCTTTCAGACTGGTGTACAATAATATCTATTACAATATCTGATGATTTGCGTATTGCAATTCCAACTCTATGTTGTCTTTTCTCCTTGTGACCCGTCCAAGATAAATTGTATCCCAAATGCGCAATTGATTCACAACCAGTTCGACACGCGCCTCTTGCATACAGACAACGCTTTCTTGTATTCTTCTGTTCTATTTTCCATTTTTAAGTTGCATTTTGTAGTCATTTTTTTTTTTGTTTTTTAGATGACATTGATAAATGATATGGCTAACTAGACCTTTCCTTACCACTAAAAGATTTTTCGATCTCGGCCTGGTGTGTCAGCGAGGGTCGTGTCCCTTGGTAACACGTGTGACGGACGATACAGTATTTAGTTATATTTTTAGTCATTCTAATGAGGTCAAAGTGCTTAGTTTTATGTCAGAATTTCTATCTCCGAGGGAGATGACCAATAAAATGTCTATTGAGTTGTATCTACCTATTTGGTTTCATATCAAAGTTTAATTTTTCCTAGATTATATGCCTTCACCAAGACTGAGGGTGCTTATTTCACCCACATATAAAGAAACATGTATTTTGGGAATTAATAGTAGAGTTTTCTTTTCTACTTTGCCTTCTCCGCGGTGATCTTATTGAGACACAACCTCTAGTTAGTTGGCTGTTGGCTCATCAAGGGTTCTTTCTCCCTTTGATAGGACTTGTTAACAACCCGCCTCAGCCTAAATAGGAGTGGGGGTACCACTTTGGTCACCGACAATTCAACAGTAGCTAGTTTTAACTTAGTCAAAATTAAAAACGTCATTTTTTTTTTTTATTCTCTCTTTTACTCACCTTTTCTACGCACATGAACGATTCAGGATCAGAAAATATAATAAGTAACATATGGATGTGTAGAATCTTACATAGATAGATAGATAGATAGATAGATAGATAGATAGATAGATAGATAGATAGATAGATATGAAGACATTGAGATAGATAGATAGATAGATAGATAGATAGATAGATAGATAGATAGATAGATAGATAGATAGATATGAAGACATTGAGATAGATAGATAGATAGATAGATAGATAGATAGATAGATATGAAGACATTGCGATAGATAGATAGATAGATAGATAGATATGAAGACATTGAGATAGATAGATAGATAGATAGATAGATAGATAGATAGATAGATAGATAGATATGAAGACATTGAGATAGATACATAGATAGATACATAGATAGATATGAAGACATTGAGATATATAGTTAGATAGATAGATAGATAGATAGATAGATAGATAGATAGATAGATAGATAGATATGAAGACATTGAGATAGATAGATAGATAGATAGATAGATAGATAGATAGATAGATAGATAGATAGATAGATAGATAGATAGATCGTGTTTGTAAGTGTTCCCTGGCGTGGCTGGTATTGTGAGTAAGAGCTTTCGTGACGCTACTGGTCATGCAACGATGCCTTCCTAATGTGACAACTCGCTGACGTCCCTCCTGTTATTATGCAACAGTGATGAGACATTTTGTGATGACATCTGTATATGCGATAAATTTCAGCAAGCATCGAATATATTCGTTTCCATTCGCATTTAATCGATCTGACCATTAGCGGCTTCAGCCATGTTCATACGTTCAGATGTCTGAAATGAACCAATGAATTCGATATAAGGACCTGATGGATTCCACTGGTGAATGTTGACAGACTAAGATACACTATGTCAGTAAAGCAAATGCTGGAATAGATTTACTGCTTGTGAGCAAAGAAATATTTTGTTTAACCCATCCAAGAAAGTGTGCTTGCCGTGAAAATCAGCACTCATGTTCTAACAGCGATTGCAAATTACGTAGGGACAAATTACAACGAAAATACAGTTGATATGATAGACTAAAGAATGAATTGATCGATGCAAAGAAAGAAGAAAAAACATAATGTATAAAATGGATACAAATAAAGAGAGATAGAGAGAGAGGAAGAGAAATAATCGATAAGAAAGAAAACTGATATCAAAGAAAGAATGAGAGAAATAATTTAGTTGATCGATACAAAGAAATAAAATTGTAACGGGGATTTCCTAAGAGCAGCTTAAATGTGGCACAAGGCCGAAAGTATGGGGCACCCAGTGAAGATCGAACTCACCACTCAGTTGTACCTATTCTAGCGAGAGAAGCTTGCTATACATTACACTACATCGAAGTGCAATATGGTTTTCGAAACGTAGTTTAGATGTGGCACAAGGCCGAAAGTATGGAGCACAAGATCAGGGTCAAACTCACTATTCAGACGTGGTTGGCGAGACAAGCTTACTAAGCACTCCAACGTGGTGTAATACTTAGCAAGCTTGTCTCGTTAACCATTACACCACGTCGAAATGTTCAAAATGCTTTTTAAGCGAAGCTTCGATGCGGCACAAGACCGAAATTATGGTACAGCCAATGAGAATCGAACTCACTATTCAGTCGCAACTAATCCAGCAAGTCAAGCCTGCAAACCACGTCGAAGTGCACAATGATTTTATAAATGTAGCTTAGATTTGACACATGGCCGAAATTATGGGACACTCAGTGGCGATTAGAACGCCACACTCCATCGTAACTTCTCTGGCGAGACAAGTTTTCTAACTACTACACCACGCTTAGAAGTTGCACAAAACAGATAGTGTGGATCCCCAGTGGGATCTAGAAAACTGTTATGATAGTTACAAAGAAAGAAAAATGGAAAATAATCCGTAAAATAGATAATAAAAGGGGATGAAAAAATAGCAACGAATCAAAAAGAAAGAAACGAAACGAAACGAAAGGAAACGAAACGAAAAGAACAGAATAGAAATGAAAGAATCGATAAGATAGGTTGAAAGAAAGAGAATCAAGACGAAGAGAATCAACTCGAATGATTTCAAGAGAATTAATCCCGTGCTTTTATTACGTGATTTTATCTAAAACTCCAGATGAAGCCAACGTAAGGAAAAAGAAAATCTCTTGTTCTGTTCCGTGCTTAGTCATTTTATTCAGGATTTTAAATCTGTTGGCGAGCTGGGGTGGAGACCAAAGACGCCTTATGTCAAAACATTTCTTTGGGAATTCCAAATGTGCCGACAATGTTCTCGCCAGAATCAAATCCTTAATAACAGGGGCGCTAAAAACCGCAAGTTTTTAAATAGCTCTACACTTCATTCTCTCATGCAGTACATTCAGCCGTCCAATTCTACTTCATACAAATGCTGCTTTTCTAACTCTTCTCTTCGTTCTTTTCGTCCCATTCTCGATTCTTCTTCGTTTTTTTCTTTTTCGTTTTCTTCTTCGTCATTGTTCATTTCCTTCTTCTCTTGTCCTTTCCTTTATTCGCCGATTCTTCTTCTTCTTCTTCTTCTTCTTCTTCTTCTTCTTCTTCTTCTTCTTCTTCTTCTTCTTCTTCTTCTTCATTGTTCATTTCTTTCGTCTTTTGTCCTTTCCTTTATTCACTGATTCTTCTTCTTCTACATTCTCTTCTCTATTGTTCATTTCTTTCTTCTTTTGTCCATCCCTTTATTCACTGGTTCTTCCTCTTCTTCTTCTTCTTCTTCTTCTTCTTCTTCTTCTTCTTCTTCTTCTTCTTCTTCTTCTTTGTCCAGTGCCTTCGTCTTTTGTCCTATCCTTTATTCACCGATTCTTCTTCGTCTTCTTCTTCTATCTTCTTTTCTTCTTCTTCTTCTTCTTCTTCTTCTTCTTCTTCTTCTTCTTCTTCTTCTTCTTCTTCTTCTTCTTCTTCATTGTTCATTTCCTTCTTCTTTTGTCCTTTCCTTTATTCACCGATTCTTCCTCCTCTTCTTCTTCTTCTTCTTCTTCTTCTTCTGCTATCTTCTTTTCTTCTTCTTCTTCTTCTTCTTCTTCTGCTATCTTCTTTTCTTCTTCTTCTTCTTCTTCTTCATTGTTCATTTCCTTCTTCTTTTGTCCTTTCCGTATTCACCGATTCTTCCTCCTCTTCTTCTTCTTCTTCTTCTGCTACCTTCTTTTCTTCTTCTTCTTCTTTTTCTTCTTCTTCTTCTTCTTCTTCTTCTTCTTCTTCTTCTTCTTGTTCTTCTTCTTCTTCTTCTTTGTCCAGTGCCTTCGTCTTTTGGCCTATCCTTTATTCACCGATTCTTCCTCCTCTTCTTCTTCTTCTTCTTCTTCTTCTTCTTCTTCTTCTTCTGCTATCTTCTTTTCTTCTTCTTCTTCTTCTTCTTCTTCTTCTTCTTCTTCATTGTTCATTTCCGTCTTCTTTTGTCCTTTCCTTTATTCACTGATTCTTCCTCCTCTTCTTCTTCTTCTTCTTCTTCTTCTTCTGCTATCTTCTTTTCTTCTTCTTCTTCTTCTTCTTCTTCTGCTATCTTCTTTTCTTCTTCTTCTTCTTCTTCTTCATTGTTCATTTCCTTCTTCTTTTGTCCTTTCCGTATTCACCGATTCTTCCTCCTCTTCTTCTTCTTCTTCATCTGCTACCTTCTTTTCTTCTTCTTCTTCTTCTTCTTTTTCTTCTTCTTCTTCTTCTTCTTCTTCTTCTTCTTCTTCTTCTTCTTCTTGTTGTTGTTCTTCTTCTTCTTCTTTGTCCAGTGCCTTCGTCTTTTGGCCTATCCTTTATTCACCGATTCTTCCGCCTCTTCTTCTTCTTCTTCTTCTTCTTCTTCTTCTTCTTCTTCTTCTTCTTCTTCTTCTTCTTCATTGTTTCATTTCCTTCTTCTTTTGTCCTTTCCTTTATTCACCGATTCTTCCTCCTCTTCTTCTTCTTCTTCTTCTTCTTCTTCTTCTTCTTCTTCTTCTTCTTCTTCTTCTTCATTGTTCATTTCTTTCGTCTTTTGTCCTTTCCTTTATTCACTGATTCTTCTTCTTCTACATTCTCTTCTCTATAGTTCATTTCTTTCTTCTTTTGTCCATCCCTTTATTCACTGGTTCTTCCTCTTCTTCTTCTTCTTCTTCTTCTTCTTCTTCTTCTTCTTCTTCTTCTTCTTCTTCTTCTTCTTCTTCTTCTTCTTCTTCTTCTTCTTCTTCTTCTTCTTCTTTGTCCAGTGCCTTCGTCTTTTGGCCTATCCTTTATTCACCGATTCTTCTTCGTCTTCTTCTTCTTCTTCTTCTTCTTATTATTATTATTATTATTATTATTATTATTATTTGTTCATTGCCTTCGTCTTTTGTCCTATCCTTTATTCACCGATTCTTCCTCTTCTTCTTCTTCTATCTTCTTCTTCTTCTTCTTCTTCTTCTTCTTCTTCTTCTTCTTCTTCTTCATCTTCTTCATTGTTCATTTCCTTCTTCTTTTGTCCTTTCCTTTATTCACCGATTCTTCCTCCTCTTCTTCTTCTTCTTTTTCTTCTTCTGCTATCTTCTTTTCTTCTTCTTCTTCTTCTTCTTCTTCTTCTTCTGCTATCTTCTTTTCTTCTTCTTCTTCTTCTTCTTCATTGTTCATTTCCTTCTTCTTTTGTCCTTTCCGTATTCACCGATTCTTCCTCCTCTTCTTCTTCTTCTTCTTCTGCTACCTTCTTTTCTTCTTCTTCTTCTTCTTCTTCTTTTTTTTTTTCTTCTTCACTCTTCTATATTCTTCTTCTTCTTCTTCTTCTTCTTCTTCTTGTTGTTCTTCTTCTTCTTCTTCTTCTTTGTCCAGTGCCTTCGTCTTTTGGCCTATCCTTTATTCACCGATTCTTCTTCTTCTTCTTCTTCTTCTTCTTCTTCTTCTTCTTCTTCTTCTTCTTCTTCTTCTTCTTCTTCATTGTTCATTTCCTTCTTCTTTTGTCCTTTCCTTTATTCACCGATTCTTCCTCCTCTTCTTCTTCTTCTTCTTCTTCTTCTTCTTCTTCTTCTTCTTCTTCTGCTATCTTCTTTACTTCTTCTTCTTCTTCTTCTTCTTCTTCTTCTTCTTCTTCTTCTTCATTGTTCATTTCCTTCTTCTTTTGTCCTTTCCTTTATTCACCGATTCTTCCTCCTCTTCTTCTTCTTCTTCTTCTTCTTCTTCTTCTTCTTCTGCTATCTTCTTTTCTTCTTCTTCTTCTTCTTCTTCTTCTTCATTGTTCATTTCCGTCTTCTTTTGTCCTTTCCTTTATTCACTGATTCTTCCTCCTCTTCTTCTTCTTCTTCTTCTTCTGCTATCTTCTTTTCTTCTTCTTCTTCTTCTTCTTCTTCTTCTTCTTCTTCTTCTGCTATCTTCTTTTCTTCTTCTTCTTCTTCTTCTTCATTGTTCATTTCCTTCTTCTTTTGTCCTTTCCGTATTCACCGATTCTTCCTCCTCTTCTTCTTCTTCTTCTTCTGCTACCTTCTTTTCTTCTTCTTCTTCTTCTTTTTCTTCTTCTTCTTCTTCTTCTTCTTCTTCTTCTTCTTCTTCTTCTTCTTCTTTGTCCAGTGCCTTCGTCTTTTGGCCTATCCTTTATTCACCGATTCTTCTTCTTCTTCTTATTATTATTATTATTATTATTTGTTCATTGCCTTCGTCTTTTGTCCTATCCTTTATTCACCGATTCTTCCTCTTCTTCTTCTTCTTCTTCTTCTTCTTCTTCATTGTTCATTTCCTTCTTCTTTTGTCCTTTCCTTTATTCACCGATTCTTCCTCCTCTTCTTCTTCTTCTTCTTCTTCTTCTTCTGCTATCTTCTTTTCTTCTTCTTCTTCTTCTTCTTCTTCTTCTTCTTCTTCATTGTTCATTTCCGTCTTCTTTTGTCCTTTCCTTTATTCACTGATTCTTCCACTTTTTCTTCTTCTTCTTCCATCTTCTTTTCTTCTTCTTCTTCTTCTTCATTGTTCATTTCCTTCTTCTTTTGTCCTTTCCTTTATTCGCCGATTCTTCCTCCTCTTCTTCTTCTTCTTCTTCTTCTTCATTGTTCATTTCCTTCTTCTTTTGTCCTTTCCTTTATTCACCGATTCTTCCTCCTCTTCTTCTTCTTCTTCTTCTTCTGCTATCTTCTTTTCTTCTTCTTCTTCTTCTTCGTCTTCATTGCTATCTTCTTTTCTTCTTCTTCTTCTTCTTCTTCTTCTTCTTCATTGTTCATTTCCTTCTTCTTTTGTCCTTTCCTTTATTCACCGATTCTTCCTCCTCTTCTTCTTCTTCTTCTTCTGCTATCTTTTTTTCTTCTTCTTCTTCTTCTTCTTCTTCTTCTTCTTCTTCTTCTTCTTCATTGTTCATTTCCTTCTTCTTTTGTCCTTTCCTTTATTCACCGATTCTTCCTCTTCTTCTTCTTCTTCTTCTTCTTCTTCTTCTTCTTCTTCTTCTTCTTCTTCTTCTTCTTCTTCATTTCCGTCTTCTTTTGTCCTTTCCTTTATTCACTGATTCTTCCACTTTTTCTTCTTCTTCTTCCATCTTCTTTTCTTCTTCTTCTTCTTCATTGTTCATTTCCTTCTTCTTTTGTCCTTTCCTTTATTCACCGATTCTTCCTCCTCTTCTTCTTCTTCTTCTTCTTCTTCTTCTTCTTCTTCTGCTATCTTCTTTTCTTCTTCTTCTTCTTCTTCTTCTTCTTCTTCTTCATTGTTCATTTCCTTCTTCTTTTGTCCTTTCCTTTATTCACCGATTCTTCCTCCTCTTCTTCTTCTTCTTCTTCTTCTTCTGCTATCTTATTTTCTTCTTCTTCTTCTTCTTCTTCTTCATTGTTCATTTCCTTCTTCTTTTGTCCTTTCCTTTATTCACCGATTCTTCCTCCTCTTCTTCTTCTTCTTCTTCTTCTTCTTCTTCTTCTTCTTCTCCTGCTATCTTCTTTTCTTCTTCTTCTTCTACTTCTTCTTCTTCTTCTTCATTGTTCATTTCCGTCTTCTTTTGTCCTTTCCTTTATTCACTGATTCTTCCACTTTTTCTTCTTCTTCCATCTTCTTTTCTTCTTCTTCTTCTTCTTCTTCTTCTTCTTCTTCTTCTTCTTCTTCTTCTTCTTCTTCATTGTTCATTTCTTTCTTCTTATCTCCCTTCCTTTATTCACTGATTCTTCCTCCTCTTCTTCTTCTTCTATCTTCTTTTCTTCTTCTTCTTCTTCTTCATTGTTCATTGCCTTCGTATTTTGGCCTATCCTTTATACACCGTTTCTTCTTTTTCTTCTTCTTCTTCTTCTTCTTCTTCTTCTTCTTCTTCTTCTTCTTCTTCTTCTTCTTCTTCTTCTTCTTCTTCTTCTATCTTCTATTCTTCTTCTTCTTCTTCTTCTTCTTCATTGTTCATTTCTTTCGTCGTTTCTCCTTTCCTTTATTCACTGATTCTTCTTCTTCTTCTTCTTCTTCTTCTTCTTCTTCTTCTTCTTCTTCTTCTTCTTCTTCTTCTTCTTTCATTTCCTTCTTCTTTTGTCCTAAAGACATGTTCTTAAATAGGCTCGTCACGTCGAGACTTTCATCTGGTAGCATGTGTGGCGCCAAAACCTCCGTTCAGAAATATCTAAACTGTCATCAACTGTATAGAACGGCTTTCTCAGATCGATGGCTAAAAATGATTTTGAATGATTGAAGCTTGCGAAGCTTCACGAAGACCATATCTCTTCGACTTGCGAAGCTTCACGAAGACCATATCTCTTCGAATCCTATGGCGCTACAGAATCACAAATAAAGAACAGTGCCAAATAACAAAATCCACATCACTTGACAACTTCCAACAACAGCAATAACTGAAATGGATATCACCTGTAACTTGAAGAGAAAATAATTGCATAATGAATATGTTGATATTCCACACTACTTCAAACAAAAGTTTAGGAAGGAAAGCCCCATCAATACTGGGTAATCTTATAACAGCTACTGTACTTGAAAAACCTACTTTCTTGGAACATTATTTTAAGAGAAAGATTTTTTAAATTCCAACCGTATGTAGTACTGGCTGCTCTGTCAATGAAGGCAAAATGTTTCCTTGTAGGGAAACGGATAATATTAACATTACCCTTTCCTCCTTCACGTCTTTTTCTTCTTTTTTTTCTTACTCTCTTTTCTTATTGTTGCTAATCGAGTTATAATTAAGAGAAGGCAACTTATTAATAATTCACAGACAAGCGTTCGTCCTGGTACAAGCAGCTGAAGACAACAGCAGCAGCAGCCTAACGTTGTCATGGCAACACAGTGAATCAATAAATAGATAAGGCAAGTTGCTATCATTTATGGTTAGTTTCCATTCAAGTCTCTTCTTTCTTTTCCTCTTCTTTCGTTCTTTTCTTTCTTTCTTTCTTTCTTTCTTTCCCATTCCCTTTATTTATTTCACACTCACTTTTTCTTTCTTTCTTTCTTTTTCTTTCCTCTTTTTTCTTTCTTTCTTTCTGTCTTTTTATTCTTTTTCTTCTTTCTTTCGTTCATTCGATTTCTTTTTCATTTTTCTTCCTTCCTTTCTTTGTTATCCTTTCTTTGTGTCTTTTTTCTTTCTTTTCCTTCTTTGCTTCTTTCTTTTTATTCCTTCTATTTCCTTTCTCTCTGTCTTTTTTCTTTTTCTTCTTTTCCTTATCTTTCTTTCTTTTGCATTTTTTTCATTTTCCTTCACCTACCCTTTGTATATCGGTCATTTTCTTTGCATGTTTTTCTTTCTTTCCTACTTTATCTTCCTTTTCATCTTTATTTATTCCTCTTTTATTTATTTTTCTTTAATTTCTTTTCTTCTTTCTTTTCTTTCTCTTTATTCCTTTCTTCCTTAGTTTTCTTTGTCTTCCTTTTTCTTCTTTCTTTCTTTGATTTCTTTCTTTTGTGCTTTTCCTTTTTCGCTTCATCTTTCTTCATATTATTTTATTCAATATGAATAAAATATTTTATTCATATTATATCAGTTTATATATTTTGTGACACGATTTATCCTCATCTGTATCATATATAATGCATAAGCTTACGTTGAAATACCGGCTCCCGTACGTTCAACGAAATTAAGTAATGTCATGCCTGGTCAGTACCTAGATGGGTGACCTGTTGCGAATACAATGTACTGTAAGATTGGATGTGCGGGTGGTGTAATGGATAACGGCTTAAAATCGGAAAACTGAGTTCCAATTCCAGTGGGGTCCGTTATAATTCAAATACGCACATACCCTTGGAAAAGATATGAATAGACCTCTTCTCCCCCGGCTATGGGTTAATTAGTAGGATGTGTACCAGTAAATCATTATTATTCCCACAAAAAATCTTGTATTCTAAAAATAATTTCTGGCTTTAAATAACCTGTAAAAGATTGATAAACCGTAAAAAAGACAAATCAATCAATATATAATGAACAGTAAATGTAAACTTATATACAGATTTATATATATCTGAAAAGAACAAACCCTTTGAAAATGTCTAAAGAAGTGGCTGAAAGCAGTTGGCGGAATAGACACTACGGACATTTTTTTATATTCGCTTACCCACACTAAACAGAAAAATTTAAAAATACTTTAAAAATCAATAAAAATTCATTAAATTTTCCTTGTTTGTCATATTCTACGGAACCTGCTTGAGGGAAAGGTTGCTCTCTCTCTCTCTCTCTCTCTCTCTCTCTATATATATATATATATATATATATATATATATATATATATATTCTGTTTAAACGTTATTTTTATAGATACAATTTATTTAAGTAAATGATCTGTTTTTAATTAAACAGTATTAATTACATTTACCGGTCTGAATGTTCGAGAAATTTCGTAGAAAATGCTTTCCGATTTAAATAAATTGTGTCTATAAAAATAACGTATAAACAGAAAAATTTTAAATAATTCTCGGATTTAATCCATTTCATAATATATATATATATATATATATATATATATATATATATATATATATATATATATATATATATATGTATGTATGTATGTATGTATGTATTGTGTGTGTGTGTGTGTGTGTGTATTAAAAATAGAAGAAAGGACCCATTCTGACAACGAATCTAAATTTATTGTTCTACGCAACATTTTTATTATAACTACAATTTATCTAAGCTTAACATAAAATTTATTATAACTTTTTTTAATCATTTCGCAACAGGCAAGGTAATAAAGCCACTAGGACGCAAGTGGTTACTCAGTGTTAGAGAACATGAGAAAATTAAAGAAGTCGGACAATAAAATAATAAGAATTAAGAAGTCAGAAAATAACTATTGACATTGCATTTACGAGAAACCGGAAGAGAGTTTTAAAAGCAAAAAAGATTATAGAAAAAGCTATTAGCATAGAACTTAAGTTTACATCTAGCAACTTCAACTTTTAAAATGATGAGACGTGCCTACCGATCAACTACTGCGCTTAAATTCATAAAGTCTATGTGCCACATAAGAAAGTTCATCAGAACAATTAGTTTGAAAGTATTTATAGAAAAGGCACAGAGTATCTACGTTACGGCGGTGGCAAAGGGACGTAAACCGAGATGTTAGGTTAGGACCAATAACATTGCAGATTTTGTTTTGAATTTTATCAAATCTAATTCTAAAACATTAAAAGACTTAATACTTGAAGGGGGAATTTACATACTCACTTGTAATAAATGCCGCAATAAATTCATAGGAGAAACCTCAAGGAATTTATATAAAAGATTATATGAACATAAAAGGGACATTTTACAAAACAACCCACTCAATACATTAGATGTTCAATGTAATGAGTCTAATCATAATTTTAATAGAAAAAAATGCTACTCTAAATACAAGAGAAAACAATTTACTAAGACAAAATAATCTATTATGTGCTTTCATTGCAACATCATGGACGGTAAATTTATGACCAGGTTATTATGACACTTCACCTTTCTAGGCAGATCTTCTATTATCACAATGTGTGATATTTAATAATAAAAGCGGTAAAAATATAAACAAAATGAAACTAAATGAAATAGACGCGACAATATACCGAAAACACATATTTCAAAGAAATTAAATAAATTTAAATTTAAAACTTCAACGTCCCATCTCCTCACTTAGCATGTGTAGTTGCATCAGCGTAAATATCTCATCAGTTCGATGAAGTCCTACAGAACGAAATATGTCATACCTTAGTTTTTTTCCATTTGCCATAATTTTTTCTAATATATATATATATATATATATATATATATATATATATATATATAAATGAATACAGAATCCTTAAAAATTAATTCATGTGATAGTTTATTTTGTGGACTCAGACCTCCATCTCTTCAGACCGAATTTTACAAAATAAATGGAGTTCAATTTATTCAGATACAAAGAAAAGAAAAAAAGAAAAAAGTAGAGAAAAGAAAAAACGAAGAAGTTTCAATAATAAAAGGGGAAATTTTAATAAAAAAAAGGAAAGAAAGTCAGAGATTTCAGTATAAGGTTTTTCTAAGAGGAAGAGAAAGAGAGATAGACAAGGGGAGGGGAAAGGAAAAGGAGTGAGAGAGAGTAAAAAGGACTTAAGCAAGTCGTCATGATGACCCAGAATATATTTTATTCCCCGGACTTGACAAGTTAAAAAATAGGGTGGAGGAAGGGAGTAAATATTTTAAAATATATACATTAAAAATGTCTTGTCATTTTAAGCAGCGAAACCATCGTCATCGCATTATAACCGCCACAATTACACACACACACACACAAACACACACGCACGCACACGCGCACACACACACACATATATATATATATATATATATACTCATTATTCTCTGTGCTTGTCTGGGTATTTTGAGAAGACTGGTGGTATTTTTCTTTAGTCTTTTAAATTGATCTTTTTTGTTAAGATTAAAGTCTAGTTTTTCTTATTGTAGTTAGTGTTATTTAGGATAACAAAAGTCTTGAATTCATGACATTTCCATTTCAGTTCCCTATAAGCTTTCTGCATTCTGTTGAGGTTTCTTCTAGACTCGATGAATTACTTTATTATATATATATATATATATATATATATATATATATATATATATACTTTAAAAATCAGGTCAGTTGAATCCGCGAAGAAGAAGAAGAAGAAGAAGAAAAGAAAAGAAGAAGAGAGAAGAAAAGAAGAAGAAGAAGAAGAAGAAGAAGAAGAAGAAGAAGAAGAAGAAGAGAAGAAGAAGAAAGAAGAAGAAGAAGAAGAAGAAGAAGAAGAAGAAGAAGAAGAAGAAGAAGAAGAAGAAGAAGAAGAAGAAGAAGAAGAAGAAGAAGAAGAAAGAAGAAGAAGAAGAAGAAGAAGAAGAAGAAGAAGAAGAAGAAGAAGAAGAAGAAGAAGAAGAAGAAGAAGAAGAAGAAGAAGAAGAAGAAGAAGAAGAAGAAGAAGAAGAAGAAGAGAAGAAGAAGAAGAAGAAGAAGAAGAAGAAGAAGAAGAAGAAGAAGAAGAAGAAGAAGAAGAAGAAGAAGAAGAAGAAGAAGAAGAAGAAGAAGAAGAAGAAGAAGAAAGAAGAAGGAAGAAGAAGAAGAAGAAGAAGAAGAAGAAGGAAGAAGAAGAAGAAGAAGAAGAAGAAGAAGAAGAAGAAGAAGAAGAAGAAGAAGAAGAAGAAGAAGAAGAAGAAGAAGAAGAAGAAGAAGAAGAAGAAGAAGAAGAGAGAAGAAGAAGAAGAAGAAGAAGAAGAAAGAAGAAGAAGAAGAAGAAGAAGAAGAAGAAGAAGAAGAAGAAGAAGAAGAAGAAGAAGAAGAAGAAGAAGAAGAAGAAGAAGAAGAAGAAGAAGAAGAAGAAGAAGAAGAAGAAGAAGAAGAGAGAAGAAGAAAGAAGAAGAAGAAGAAGAAGAAGAAGAAGAAGAAGAAGAAGAAGAAGAAGAAGAAAGAAGAAGAAGAAGAGAAGAAGAAGAAGAAGAAGAAGAAGAAGAGAAGAAGAAAGAAGAAGAAGAAGAAGAAGAAGAAGAAGAAGAAGAAGAAGAAGAAGAAGAAGAAGAAGAAGAAGAAAGAAGAAGAAGAAGAAGAAGAAGAAGAAGAAGAAGAAGAAGAAGAAGAAGAAGAAGAAGAAGAAGAAGAAGAAGAAGAAGAAGAAGAAGAAGAAGAAGAAGAAGAAGAAGAAGAAGAAGAAGAAGAAGAAGAGAAGAAGAAGAAGAAGAAAGAAGAAGAAGAAGAAGAAGAAGAAGAAGAAGAAGAAGAAGAAGAAGAAGAAGAAGAAGAAGAAGAAGAAGAAGAAGAAGAAGAAGAAGAAGAAGAAGAAGAAGAAGAAGAAGAAGAAGAAGAAGAAGAAGAAGAAGAAGAAGAAGAAGAAGAAGAAGAAGAAGAAGAAGAAGAAGAAGAAGAAGAAGAAGAAGAAGAAGAAAGAAGAAGAAGAAGAAGAAGAAGAAGAAGAAGAAGAAAGAAGAAGAAGAAGAAGAAGAAGAAAGAAGAAGAAGAAGAAGAAGAAGAAGAAGAAGAAGAAGAAGAAGAAGAAGAAGAAGAAGAAGAAGAAGAAGAAGAAGAAGAAGAAGAAGAAGAAGGAAGAAGAAGAAGAAGAAGAAGAAGAAGAAGAAGAAAAGAAGAAGAAGAAGAAGAAGAAGAAGAAGAAGAAGAAGAAGAAGAAGAAGAAGAAGAAGAAGAAGAGAAGAAGAAGAAGAAGAAGAAGAAGAAGAAGAAGAAGAAGAGAAGAAGAAGAAGAAGAAGAAGAAGAAGAAGAAGAAGAAGAAGAAGAAGAAGAAGAAGAAGAAGAAGAAGAAGAAGAAGAAGAAGAAGAAGAAGAAGAAGAAGAAGAAGAAGAAGAAGAAGAAGAAGAAGAAGAAGAAGAAGAAGAAAGCAAGGGTATTGTAAATGTATCGGTGGGGGTTAATTGAAATGTACATTACTTGTTTTTTAACCGGCCTTATATGTCCTAACAGGTATTTTTTAATATATAAGCAAGGACTTAAGGTTTTGGATTTCTGGTTCAAAGAATTTTTAAAGTTAAAAGCTCTACATGTTATTTTCACTTTTATTTCATTTCTTCACACATGTCTTGGGCACTCTTTAATACTACTGTTTCCTGGTCTGATTTAACACTGACCATTAACCTTGCATATATATATATATATATATAGTGTGTGTGTGTGTGTGTGTGTGTGTGTGTGTGTGTGATATCAATAAAGACAAAGAGAAATCTTGGACTTTATCAAGGCAAATATAAGGATTTTATTTTGCACCAAAAGTAAAAACATTTTTCAAAAATTTTGATTTAAGAAACGCTTACAGACATTCATCAAGCCAACTAAAAAGTCGAGGTAAATCGTGCAGGCGGCTAAGTGAGACATTTTAATAAAGAAAAGTGAGAAAATGATGCTTTTTTAATTTAATTTTTTTTTTCTTATAATGTAATTATTTATATTATTTTAACTTTGGATTAATTTATGGTCTGGTACCCCCGCGGTTCATCTCGAAGTTCTCGACAAACATCCAAATACAGATATGCAATGTGATCGGTGCTGACTTGGAGTCTCGACTCCAGTCACGTTCTTACCGACGTAAAATCACTTCCCTCTTCTTTTCTATAAACATTTTCATGGCATCTGCTGTGACGAGCTTTTTTTCACTGGTGCCCCAACTGCATGAATTTTAGCGTGTTACTAGGTTGGCATCTCGGTCCCACCCTTTTACTGTCGAAACGGTTAAATGTAGCCGTCTCTTCTACTCCAACAGCTTCATGTCTCGCACTTCCCCTCTGTGGAACTCCCTTCCTCTTACTTGCTTCCCCGATAACTATAATCTTCAAAAATTCAAATGTAATGTCAATCGACATCTTCTGACGCTTTGATCCGCTTTTTCATTTTATCCTTCTCCGTTCTTCGTTTTATCCTTTCCCCCCGCACCATGCCCAGTATTTTCCCACACTTTCACTCTCTGTAACCCCCTGCGTACTAGTAGCACTCCCGCTTTGCTTGGGATTATATGTTGTTGTTTTTTTAAATTACTGTTTTGTTTTAAATTTTTTAACAATTTTCGTAATGCCTGTTTGCTTGGGAAAGGTGCTAATTCTTTCAGGAACGGAGATATTTGAAAAATCCGGTCCTTAGATTTGTATTTTGGTAAGATTCGATAGTGGCACTCTCGTGAATGTTCCGTTTAAGTTACTTTCTCTTTTAATAAGTGTGGCATTCTTTAGAGCAATGCTATGGTTGAATTTATTTCTATGTATGATTCGTGCATTTGGTAAACCCTCGTGTATAATATCCATTCTGCGTTCCTAGTTTTTTTGTATAATTTCTGCAAGTTTCCCTCAATGCAGAGTGCTAACGTCCTGCAGTGATATGGCACATAGGAAAAGAACCAACCGATATTTGTAACATTTTCAGGATAAACATATGTTTATATCCGCAATATATCACATAAGTTTCAGTTGCATTTTTTAAAAAAATATTGATAAAATATTGTGCTGAGTGTGTCGGGATTTTATTATGTAAACTGAGTTTTATTTTTAAACAAATCCCAAAATTACGAACCGTAGAAACATAAATTTGATTAACGCAATATCCCTTATGCCTAAATGATTTTATTGTTTTACATGTTAATATGGACTCCTTGACAATCTATCGCCTTCATTAGTCTTTCATTCTTAAATTTTTATATTGTTTTGTACATTTTTCGCAACAGTTTTATCGTTTCTTTGAGATTTCTGCCCTTGAATATTGCTTTCCATACTCGGAAACATCTCTTTTAACGAAGGATCACTGCTAGATTAATAATTGGAGATGTTATGAACCATTCCATTGGTTTGGTTTGTTTTATTTTATCAACCTCAATGGGTTATTTAATGCCGACAAATTTTTTATTGCTGGTAATATTTTTTTTTTCAAAAATGTATTGCTGGTAATATATTTTTCTTCAAAAATCTATTTCTGAAAATATTTTTCCTTCAAAGAGTCTATCGCTGGTAATATTTTTTTTCAAAGAATTTATAGCTGTTTGTATTGCTGATAATAATTTTTCCTTCAAAAGTTATTTCTGGTAATATGTTTTTTTTCAATGTATTTCTGGAATTAAAACTTATTTTTACACTTTCATAGTATTTTGACAGAAGTTTGGGTGTTAACTATTTGCCCATAACTGGGACCCTAACAAGTGCCACCAACCCGGGTCAGGGTGGACCTGGGAACACTAGCAATTAAAAGGTGGTTCCACGCTCCTCGAAACCTCCTGATCGGAGGCCTTGCTGTTGAACGTAGATTATCGTCGTACCCAGGACGCGAATGTAGTTTATCATCTTACCCAGGACGCGGATATAGTTTATCGTCTTACCCAGGACGCGCATGTAGTTTCTCGTCTTACCCAGGACTCGCATGTAGTTTATTGTCTTACCCATGACGCGCATGTAGTTTCTCGTCTTACCCAGGACGCGGATATAGTTTATCGTCTTACCCAGGACTCAGATGTAGTTTCTCGTCTTACCCAGGACTCAGATGTAGTTTCTCGTCTTACCCAGGACGCGGATGTAGTTTATCGTCTTACCCATGACGCGGATGTAGTTTATCGTCTTACCCAGGACTCAGATGTAGTTTCTCGCCTTACCCAGGACGCAGATATAGTTTATCGTCTTACCCAGGACGCGGGTGTAGTTTATCGTCTTACCCAGGACTCGCATGTAGTTTATTGTCTTACCCAGGACGCGGGTGTAGTTTATCGTCTTACCCAGGACGCGGGTGTAGTTTATCGTCATAACCAGAACAGGCCTTTCCATTAATTTGAAGTCTTTGAGACACTGTGTTGGTTTGAGTTTAAAAGTCTTCATATTTACTAAAGAACTGAATTTATTTGCACATTCGCGTGCAGGTTTTCTATTTGGGAAATGGGCGAACGCATATCTATAAAAATGGGCATAGACAATATTCTCATACAGAGACATTTTGTGAAGTTAAACAAAAAGGATTTTCCATTTCTATTCTGAATTTTTATCTATAAGCATTTTTCTGATTTCCTCCAAAATGCACTCAAACTCTTTTAGCGGCATATCGACGAATGGCTTTACTGTCTTGTTTCGTTGAAATGATTAAAAACAAAATAGTGACAACATTTATATTAAGCTTAGATAAAGTCTTTTCAATTCTAGTTGTGATAAAATTTGTGGCTGATTCGTTGGTTTTGTCATGGTTTACTCTTCGATTTTTTTTATATTTACGGACCTTTTGTTTCTCGTTGACTAGGAAATAGTTCGGGTGTTGTGGCAGCTTGAAAGTATTTTCAATAGACTTCTCCTTGTCATGGAAATATTGAGGGCTACAAATTCTAAAAAACATCCCACTCTGTTATAGGTTTTCTTTAATTCTTCTAAAGCATTTTTGGTGTGCAAAATTTGTCTTTTGGAAACACCTATTTTCTGGCACCTGATACTTTGAATGGATGCCAATAAACAATGTTACTTTTGTATTAATGTTTAAATAAAAGAAAAATTCTATTTTCTTGGATCATGAATGATATCATAATTGTTCACTTTGATCTTTGCTACAAAATTTAAAAAAATCTTTGTCATTCTCTTGTTTCACAAACATTTTGAAAGATTAAAGTAAACATCAGTGTCTTTGCACACAATTGAAACTGGAATCATTCAGATCATCTATGATGTGATTTAACAAATCAAAAATTGAAACTGGAATCATTCAGATCATCTATGATGTGATTTAACAAATCAAAAATTGAAACTGGAATCATTCAGATCATCTATGATGTGATTTAACAAATCAAAAATTGAAACTGGAATCATTCAGATCATCTATGATGTGATTTAACAAATCAAAAATTGAAACTGGAATCATTCAGATCATCTATGATGTGATTTAACAAATCAAAAATTGAAACTGGAATCATTCAGATCATCTATGATGTGATTTAACAAATCAAAAATTGAAACTGGAATCATTCAGATCATCTATGATGTGATTTAACAAATCAAAAATTGAAACTGGAATCATTCAGATCATCTATGATGTGATTTAACAAATCAAAAATTGAAACTGGAATCATTCAGATCATCTATGATGTGATTTAACAAATCAAAAATTGAAACTGGAATCATTCAGATCATCTATGATGTGATTTAACAAATCAAAAATTGAAACTGGAATCATTCAGATCATCTATGATGTGATTTAACAAATCAAAAATTGAAACTGGAATCATTCAGATCATCTATGATGTGATTTAACAAATCAAAAATTGAAACTGGAATCATTCAGATCATCTATGATGTGATTTAACAAATCAAAAATTGAAACTGGAATCATTCAGATCATCTATGATGTGATTTAACAAATCAAAAATTGAAACTGGAATCATTCAGATCATCTATGATGTGATTTAACAAATCAAAAATTGAAACTGGAATCATTCAGATCATCTATGATGTGATTTAACAAATCAAAAATTGAAACTGGAATCATTCAGATCATCTATGATGTGATTTAACAAATCAAAAATTGAAACTGGAATCATTCAGATCATCTATGATGTGATTTAACAAATCAAAAATTGAAACTGGAATCATTCAGATCATCTATGATGTGATTTAACAAATCAAAAATTGAAACTGGAATCATTCAGATCATCTATGATGTGATTTAACAAATCAAAAATTGAAACTGGAATCATTCAGATCATCTATGATGTGATTTAACAAATCAAAAATTGAAACTGGAATCATTCAGATCATCTATGATGTGATTTAACAAATCAAAAATTGAAACTGGAATCATTCAGATCATCTATGATGTGATTTAACAAATCAAAAATTGAAACTGGAATCATTCAGATCATCTATGATGTGATTTAACAAATCAAAAATTGAAACTGGAATCATTCAGATCATCTATGATGTGATTTAACAAATCAAAAATTGAAACTGGAATCATTCAGATCATCTATGATGTGATTTAACAAATCAAAAATTGAAACTGGAATCATTCAGATCATCTATGATGTGATTTAACAAATCAAAAATTGAAACTGGAATCATTCAGATCATCTATGATGTGATTTAACAAATCAAAAATTGAAACTGGAATCATTCAGATCATCTATGATGTGATTTAACAAATCAAAAATTGAAACTGGAATCATTCAGATCATCTATGATGTGATTTAACAAATCAAAAATTGAAACTGGAATCATTCAGATCATCTATGATGTGATTTAACAAATCAAAAATTGAAACTGGAATCATTCAGATCATCTATGATGTGATTTAACAAATCAAAAATTGAAACTGGAATCATTCAGATCATCTATGATGTGATTTAACAAATCAAAAATTGAAACTGGAATCATTCAGATCATCTATGATGTGATTTAACAAATCAAAAATTGAAACTGGAATCATTCAGATCATCTATGATCTGATTTAACAAGTCAACAAATATTTAAATTAAATATTTAGACCTGAATAAAACAAATAAAAACAGTATTGTAAATTTTCATAGAATTTAGGAAACCTCAAAAAATTCGTAGATTTTGGTGAAACTCTATGGATTTGATTTCTATGAATATAAAAGAATTTCTGTAAAGAATAGAATGAAGATTTACTTTTAAAAATTCTTTTTGTCATTTCTGTTTATGGCATTTTTCTACAATGGCATATAATTTTTGTATACTCTAAATTGTATTCTGTATTTTTCATGAGAAACATTGCAATGACTGGAAACTGTTATTGCTTCTGTCCGATAATAGTATCTAAATAGGTATCTATACAAATATATCCTCAATTATGGAACAGGGGTAGAATTAAATTTACTTTTTGTATTAATGTTTAAAAAAAGAAGAAGAAGGTTTCTGATCACCCCAACAGAAACAGACCCTTAAGCAACAAACAGTATGGATTTCGCCCCTGTAGGCCCACTAGTAATCTCCTGCCATTACACACACATTCAGTGAGATTCTGGATAATAAACCCATCACGAGACAGATCACCTTGCAATTCACAAAGGCCTTTGATAAGATGTAACATAGGTGGGTGCTACAGCAACTCTCCAGTGATGGCTTCTCTGGAACAGTATTTGCAATTATCAAGTCCTTCATATCGGGTAGGTCTTTGAAGGTCATCGTTAATAACCAGTATTCTGTAGCCAATCAATTGAAGTTGTCAACTGTATGCCATGTTTTCAAGAATCCGCGTTGCAAATATCACTTCATCAATTTCCTTCGTGTTATTGGCAAACTCATTGCGCTTATCAATAAGAAGGCTGCTGATCGCCTCAACAGAAATAGATCCTTGAGCCACAAACAGTATAGATTTCTCACCTCTAGATCCACTGCTGATGTCCTGTCATTACACACGGAATTAGCAAAGCACTCGATAATAAACTCTTTACAGGAGAGATTGCTTTATATATCTTAAAGGCTATTGGCAAGGTGTGATATAGGTGGTTGCTACAGCAATACTCTAACTTGAGCTGGCTTACGGCCACATCATATTGGATCACCGGTTCCGTACGATCACCTATGTTAAGCAACGTTGAGTTTGGTCAGTACCTAGATGAGTGACTGTATTAGAATACAAGATACTGTAAAGTTGAATCTGCGAGTGGTGTAATGGATAATAGCTCGGAATTGTTTATCGAAGTACCGAGTTCCAATTCCAGTCGGGTTCGTTATATTCACTTAAGTGCAAATACCATTGGGAAAGGCATGACTCCCAGCTATGGTTAGCTAGTAAGAGTTGTATCCCTAAACCAATATTAGCTAAAAAAATTCTTATAATCTAAAAAATATTTTCTGGCTTTAAATAACCTGCAAAAGATTGATAAGACGTAAAAAACGAATCAACAAAGAAACAACAAATAGCCAGCTATAGCATTTCTGGAATAGTATTTGTAATTATCAAGTCCTTCTTATCTGGTAGGAACGTGAAATCGTCGTTAAAATCCAGTTTTCTGACGCCAATATATGCAGGCACCGCCAAGGGCTCGTTTCTCGGTCCAACTTGCTTTCTACTTGATTTTAACGATCTGCATAAAAGAAGACTCGGACTATCAGTAGATATTTACGCATATGATACCACAGTTTATGGATGTACTAACAAAAATCTAGATTATCAGAGCCTGGTAGTTGATCTCTCCTCTGATCTTGATCTAACAGCTCAATGGGAGAAAATTAGGTTTGTAATATTCAATACCTCCAAAACCAAATTTGTAACCTTGAAATGAATTTTCTCCTATCATTTTAAACAGTTGTACTCTCAAAGAGAGCCTTGGCCTTGAACATCTGTTGGGCCACAGTTTCACCACGGATCTCAAGTGAAACTCATATACGATCCATTGCTAAAGATGCCGGCAAAATTGTGTTCCCTATGCCTCTACAGAAAGTACCCGCCTCTTCCTGACAGGCGCTATCTATACAAGAGTGTTATCTGACCAACTGTTGCCATATCAGGGTTGAAGTTACCCAATCAGAACTTTCCAGCCTTGACAGCGTTCAAAAGCATTTACGCGGCCTTGAGGGCGATGAATTATTTTCCACTCTATAACCCCTTTCCGACAGACTAAACGTTGCAAATCTAATTTTCATGGAAAATGTTTAAACAAGTCACATCCTTTAGGTCATACATCGATGGATACATAGATATGAACAGATTTAAATAAAGAGATAATGGACATATATGTGTGTGTGGGTGTATGTGCGTGTATATATATATATATATATATATATATATATATATATATATATGTAATGAAATGGATTAAGTCCGACAATTATTTAATATATTTTCTGCTTATACGTTATTTTTATAGATACTTATAAACAGAAAATATATTAAATAATTGTGGGGCTTAATCCATTTCATTATAGATTGTCATTGTTTACGTTAAGTTACGTTTTGTGAGCAGATATGATAGATCGAGAAAAATCGTCTAAGTCTGTATGTTTAAAAGAAGTAATTTGCACTTTGCTAAGCACGTCAGATCAAATGACGGTTTCCGTATAGGTATGTCGCAGTTATCTCCTCCTCATTTCCTTAATCCTTCAACAGGGGTCTCTCTCCCACGAGTATAAATACTGGCTGACCTTTCGCCTCTTTCTGTTTTTACGGCTTACGCACACGTGCGGCCAGCTGTCTCGACTCAGGCCTCGGGCCGTAACCTCGCGCGTGAGGCGAGGTAAAAAAACTTTCTCTTTTTCTTTTTACTTATTCCAATATGTGACCTCTAACACATACAGCATTTCCCATATTCTGGGAACACGGTAAAAACAATATATGCGTTCGTACGGACACTCAACACACTCACCATAACTTCTCCATACAACACTCTGTAACCCTTCATGTCATTGTAATTTGTTATTAATATATATTTGTTTGCATACATGTATATCGGTCTTGTTTGTTTCTTTATCTTCTTTGGACTCCATTAAAGTCCAACATGCCTATGTAGCTGGACCGGCCAGCAGGAAATCTTAACTCAGAGATATCTCATCATCCTCACTTTGACACCCCGCACGGTCCACTACAGGTATACAGGTTCGATTCCTGTCGGAAAACGCATATTTTCTACGAAATTTCTCGAACATTCAGGCCGGTAAATGGAATTAATAACGTTTAATTAAAAAAAAAGAGCATCTACTTAAATAGATTATATCTATAAAAATAACGTATAAACAGAAATATATATATATATATATATATATATATATATATATATATATATATATATATATATATATATATATATATATATATATATATATAGGAAATGGATTAAATCCTACATATTTTTAATTTATTTGTTTAAACGGTATTTTAAATTAATACTCATATTTGAGTAGATGCTATGATATTATTTTTTTTCAACAGTATATTTAATTATTTACATCGACCCGCCTGAATTTTCGAGAAATCTTGTTAGAAAAATATCCACCCTCCAGTAGGAGTCCAACCTGCGTCCTTTAGGGAAAACCGTCATTAGATCTGTAGTGGACCATGCGGTGTGTGAATGTGAGAAGAGAAGATGAGTTATGTCTAGGTTAAGACTTCCGCTGGCCGGTCCAGCTACATAAGAATGTTGGACTTCAATGGAGTCCAAAGAAGGCAAAGAAACAAACAAGACCGATATACATGTATGCAAACAAATATATATTAATAACAAATAGATTAATACACGAATTACAAATACATTGAAGACATGAATAAAATGTTACAGTGTTGTATGGAAAGTTGTGTGAGTGTTGAGTGTCCGTACGAACGCGTAAGCGTGTTCCCAGAATATGGGAAACGCTGCTTGTGTGAGATCACATAGTGGTGTAAGTGAAAAAGAGAAAGTTTTTTTTACCTCGCCTCACGCGCGAGGTTGCGGCCCAAGGAGAGGCAGTTGGCCGCACGTGTGCGAAGCCGTGGAAAGAGGAAGAGGCGAAATGTCAGCCAGTATTTATACTCCCGGGAGAGAGAGACCCCTGTTGAAGGGTTAAGGAAATGAGGAGGAGCTAACTACGACAGATCTGTCGTGCCTTAGACCATTCAATCACATAGGACCTCCTGATAAAACAAAGCCCAAATAATGCTTTTGAACACATATCTTTCCCGATTCTCAAAGTATATATATATCTGCACTGTTTCGTATCCTAACGTAAACACAGACAGTTTATGGGAAATGCATGAAATCCGACATGTTTTTAAATTTATTTTTTTAAACGTTATCTTAAATGGATACCCATATTTGAGTAGATGCTCCGTTTTTATTTATTTATAAAACAGTATATTTATTTATTTACATCTACCCTTCTGAATATTCAGGAAATCTTGATAGAAAAACATACACCCTTCGACAGGATTCGAACCTGCGTCCCGTAGGGAAAACCGTCATTAGATCTGTCGTGCCTTAGACCGCTTAGACCTGAGGTACTTCAGATCTAATATAGATAATGAGCAGACTGGCATAGATAGATAGATAGATAGATAGATAGATAGATAGATAGATAGATAGATAGATAGATAGATATGAATCGACGGAGATACATATGTAACAGAGATAGATAGAAATGAACAGACGGAGATAGATAGATAGATAGATAGATAGATAGATATACGACTCGGAAATGTCAACATTGACATAAAATCTTATTCAATGTGCACTCGTCTAGAAATTAATTACCACAATCCGCTTGAAAGAATCGATCCAAGAAGCGAATAACGACAGTATTTCTATAAAACATGTATTTCTTTTCCCATGGTGTAGTGAATCTGAACCATTGTCTCTGGTAATGTGTGCGGAAATTTTCATGAAATCCAAATCAGTAAAACAGAAGCTTTCTAGCTCCTTAAAAACGAATGACTTCACCTAATTTTACTTTATTTTCGTCTGAAACTAGGACATTATAACATATATATCCCGTATTATATCGTTTAGAGAATCCAACCGTTTTAGTCGCCAGCTGTATGGTCCGACATTGATGCCTAAATGCATGCAGGGAGTATGAAACGCCTTTTGTATTAAGAGTTGAGGACACAGCTGGAACAAAATGTCGGTTACTGCGTAATAGTTTTAATCAAATGGACTCACAACAAAGTCTCTGTGACCATATGTGGTTGGCTCGCGCTCACACACACACAAACACGCAAATGTCAACAGAGTCTGTCCATAGATAAGAGAGTTCTTTTTATAAACAATCTCTGGATAAAAAAACGAAAGCCTTTATTAAGACCCGACGTTTTATTTTAGATATTATTATTTTATTTTGTTGGGATTGAGTGAAGATGTTAGAAGATATCAGAAGGTTTGGATGATCAGAAGGCTTAAAATTGTGCCTGTTCAATAATCTTCCATCCACAACAATTAATAAAAGACAAAAATAATGATTCGAAACATAACAATTGAATTTATTAGTGTTTCATGTACATGCATATAAACTGAAAGGTTTGATATAGTTGTATCTCTTAGATTAGGAAATATTTGTACCTGAGCTCATAAGAGTAGAATTAATTATTAAACTGTAGTTTATAAAAATGAGTATGTGTTGAATGTTTGAAATTGTGTATTGTACAAGTTGGTAAGAGTTCAGAGATTGTACTTGCGTGAAATGTTCTAAAGTTCTTTTACGTCTGACTGCATT
Source organism: Acanthosepion esculentum (assembly GCA_964036315.1). Classification (NCBI taxonomy): domain Eukaryota; kingdom Metazoa; phylum Mollusca; class Cephalopoda; order Sepiida; family Sepiidae; genus Acanthosepion; species Acanthosepion esculentum. The sequence goes on along the minus strand of OZ038500.1, from coordinate 4,608,836 downwards.
AGTCAAGACGGGAGTTCTTTAAGGATCACATTTTGGCAGCAGAGGTGAGACGTACGAGTGAGTAAAAAGAGGAGAGAGCGAGAATTACTCGTGTTTTGGTTTTTATAATCTGTTGTGTCACGTGATTGGCTCAAACTTAGTTGGCGCGAAAACAGACCTGTCGCGTGTAGGTGATTTGATTGGTCGAAACTGACCAATCAGCGAGCTAGATTGAAGGTGATTGGCCAATGAATGCTCGTTGTATATTTTGTAAGTATGGTGTTGGTGATAATCATAACAGGAAGAGTGCATTTCCCAGCGGAGGGTAACTGGCAGGCGTGGAAGATTCCACAATTTCCTTTGATTTCTGATGTGTACTCATTTCTTTCTGGGTCCCGCCCAGGGACCTAAGGTTAGAAATGGCATCATGACATTTTCCACTGAAAAAAAATATAATATTTTACAGAGACAGAGCCCTTCGTAAGGTGTGGGCTGTATTCGTGAGAACAATTTTTTGTATTTCTTTCAGGCATGGGCTTCCAGGAATCCTTTCAACTGGAATTTTTTCCGACCAATCCGAGGGCTCCAACTACAACTGGGATTGTTGATGTTCCCATGTGCCACATTTTTGAGATTTCGATTTCAAAGTCGTTGTATTTTGATAGCTTTTTGAAGATCTGGAAAGATACATTGCAGTCTGCAGGGACTGCATTATCAATAAGGAGGCACTTTTTTTGCGTGCGATCTCTAGCAACAATGTCTGGCCGGTTAGCTTTGATTATTCTGTCTGTGTGTATTGTGAAGTCCCATATTATTATTATTATTATTATTATTATTATTATTATTATTATTATTATTATTATTATTATCATCGTCGTCGTCATTATTTTTATTATTTTCTTCTTATTATTCTTCTTCTTCTTCTTCTTCTTGCCGTTCCCCTATAGACCATAGGTGATCATGACTCTTTACAATTTCCTATCTCGTTTGGATCGTTTAGCTGTTTACACTTCGCTAAGGTTCTTGCTCCACGTTCCGACGTCCATTCACACAACCTCGCCAGTTAAGTGACTCGCTGTCTTCTGCTATCTCTGTTGCCCTCACCAGTGAGGATTAAGATTTCCAATTCCTCCTTCCTCTATGTCTAAGGAATTTCATCAGTCTTTTCCTGATTCTGAGTATAAATGTTCTTTCTGTTGCCATTTTGTAAGACTTCCTTGTTGCATACTGGCACTGTCCATGAAATTCTCAGTATCCTTCTGTTGAACCGCATTTCTTCTACTTCTAGTTTTCTGCTCATCTGTGACGAGATTACCCATCACTCACTGTCATATAAGAGGATGGATAACACAGAGCAATCCAGCATACTTTTATTTATTTTTAAAAAAAGGTGTATATCTATAGGAACATGACATTTGTTCTCGTTATCCTCTCTAAGACTCACCGTCAACGTGAAGTCCACAACTGAAACTTATGTGATATATAAATATATGTTAATCCTGAAAATGTTACAAATATCGGTTGGCTAATATTCTCTTCCTATGCGCCATATCACTGCAGGACGTTAGCACTCTACGTTGGCGGAAACTTGCAGAAATTATACAAAAAAACTATCTATGAAAACAGGGCGGATTTTATGCACAACAATTTATCTGCTGGATTTTAATCAGACATAGAAATATATTCAACCACAACTTTGATCTAAAGAATGCTACATTTATTAAAAGAGAAAGGAACTTAGACGGAAAATTCTCGAGAGTACCACTAGTGAATCTTATCAAAATACAAATCTAGGGACTGGATTTTTCTTATATCACCGTTCCTGAAATAATTACCTCCTCCCTGACCACTTGGATGTGTATGTATATATATATATATATATATATATATATATATATATATATATATATATATATATATATATATATATGGGGGGGGTGAATGATTATATATATATGTGGATGTCTACATATATATATTTTAAGACATTTTTTATGTTTATACGTTCTTTTTATATATACAAATATTTAAGTAAATGTACTTTTTATAATAAACAGTATTAACGACATTTACCGGCCTGAATTTTCGAGAAATTTCATTGAAAATATGCGTCGTCCGACAGGAATCGCACCTGTATCCTATAGGAACCGTGATATAGCCTGGTGTGTTTTACCGATTTAGTCACAGAGGGGCGTTTCGATTAGCAAGGTCGATTTTACTGTTTTTTAACTACAATTGTCGATGATTTTCTCTCGTACATTCATATCTGCTCGATGCGTATATATATATATATATATATATATATATATATATATAAGTATATGTATATATATATATATATAGTGTGTGTGTGTGTGGATGATCATATATATATATATATATATATATATATATATATATATATAAGAACCACCGACAAAAGTTTGGTCCACATTGAATTTTTTCTCTAAAATTAAAAAAATTCATGTCTTTGAAGAAATATTTTTTTCTATGTTTGCATGTAATTATGCAAAAATTTAAATCAAAACGAATATAAAATAATTATAATTTCAATTAAAGCAAATTTATATTCTCTTTTCCTCAAAGAATCCACCAAGAGCATTTATTACAGCAGAGCAAATTCTTGGCTTCATTTCTAGTAACTTGTAAAAAACTTTTGGTGGAAGTGATTCCCAAGCAGGGTGTAAATGTGAAAACAACTTCTGCTTATTCTTAGGCAGTTCACTTCGAACTTTACGGTCAATTTCGTGCCAGACTAGTTCAGTTGGTAAAAGATCTGGAAACTGAAGCAGGAAGTCATGATTCGCAAAATTCCCTTATCTTCCGCTGATTTTAGATAATTTGTACACAGTTTTGAGCTGTGTTTTGGATCATTATCTTGTTGCAAAACAAAACTTTGTCCTTTAATGCTGCACCCAGAAGGAATCTCATGCTTCTGCAGTATTGAGTGATACTCTTCCTTTCGCATAATGCCTTTAATTTGAAGAAAGTCTCCAGCAATCTCACCTCCACGACATCCCCAAACCATTACAGCACCACCATCATGCTTAATCGTTGGCACAATGCAATTTTCTCTCATTCGTTCGGAATGAATTCGTCTGGCAAACACACTTCGTTTATTTCCAAAAACCTCAAATTCGGTTTCGACAGTCCATAGTACTTTTATCAAATCTTCTAGAGGCCAATTCTACTGTCGTGAACATTTCAATCTTTTCAACATATTTCCTTTTTAATATAAGTCTCTTAATTCATACACATCCTTTAAGGCCAATGGAAAGAAGTATTCTCTTGTCTCATACAGATCCTTTAAGGCCAATAGAAAGAAGTATTCTCTTGTCTCATACACATCCTTTAAGGCCAATAGAAAGAAGTATTCTCTTGTCTCATACACATTTTTAAGGCCAATAGAAAGAAGTATTTTCTTGACTCATAGACATCATTTAAGGCCAATAAAAGAAGTATTCTCTTAACTCATGCAATATCCTTTAAGTCCAATAGAAAGAAATATGTTCTTGTATTATACACATACTTTAAGGCCAATTGAAAGAAATATTCTCTTGTCTCATACACATCTTTTAAGGCCAATAGAAAGAAGTATTCTCTTAACTCATACACATTCTTTAAGGCCAATAGAAAGAAGTATTCTCTTCACTCATACACATACTTTAAGGCCAATTGAAAGAAATATTCTCTTGTCTCATACACATCCTTTAAGGCCAATAGAAAAAAGTATTCTCTTAACTCATGCAATATCCTTTAAGTCCAATTGAAAGAAATATTCTCTTGAGTCATACACATTCTTTAAGGCCAATAGAAAGAAGTATTCTCTTCACTCATACCTTTAAGGCCAATAGAATGAAATATTCTTTCAACTCATACACAAAGTATTTGTGCTTCTGCTATATATCTAAAGAGGCTGCTTACCGAGACTGCTGACGCGGGTTTCTGGCATTTTTTGTATCTTTTCAAACCAGCATTTGACCTCACGAGAAATTTAATTGTACATTTTTAGAGCAATTTGGATCTTGCGCGGATCGTATTGGAATTTTTTTTTTTTTGTTCATTTTTTTATATTTGTTTTTGAAAAAGTTTGTTTCCTTTTCTCGATTATATTTTTCGGTTTCTTTTTCACTTTCTTTCAGCTTCGGTCGAATTTGTTTGAATTTTGGTTTTTAAGTTTGTGTTTATTTACGTATTTTTCTTTTTACGTCGGACTTGTTTTTTACGTCGGACTTGATTTTTACGTCGGACTTGTTTTTTTGCATCAGATTTGTTTTTTCCGCCTGTTTTATTATTTTTTTAATTTTGTTTTTTTGTCCTGCATTTTTATTTTCGATTTTGCCTTTGTTTGAACTTTGTGTTCGGGAAAAAAGAAAAATCTCTGTGTGTTATGGGAAAATTGTCACAGGATGGCCGACCATAGTCGGACCATCAAAAATTTATTTGGATCTACCACTAAGGCAGATCCACCAGACAAAGAAAAGGCGTTCCATTTTCTGCCACAGTTAACCACTGAATGGAGGTCCTTTTCAAGAGCAGCGGTCAGGTTAACTGTCAGCTCTAAGGGATTTACTATTGAGACATGAGTAAATGGCAGTGTCATCTGCATAAATGCCTACTTGGGAACTGTTGACATCAGGCAGGTCAGCGTAGGACCCAGGATAGAGCCTGGGGTGGGGGAACACCCGCGTTTGTGCGAAAGGATCTGGAAGCGATCCCGTTTGAAGCAATCTTCAATAAGTTCAACTGGATTTCGAACTCGACTCTCCGATTCTCCGAAACGTTAATCGGTAGAGTAATGGGTACATTACTCCACCTGACTCCAAGCTCTGTCTTACTTGCTATTAATTCAAATTTTGTCCGGGACACTTAATAAGGCTCGAACTCACGACTCAGTAGTAATGGTTAACTAGACTAGCCTTGATAACCATTACTCCACACTTGGGTGCGTTTTCATATATTTTGTCGCTTAATCACTGTTCTTTCTAAACGATGATTTCAAAGCAGGACAAAAAACTGTTCTACAACTTTCTCTCGTCTATCATACCGTTGGTTTGTAGTTACAAATTGTTGGGACAATGAGCTGCTAAGGGGCAACCAATCTGTGAGAAGGACGACACCAAATTCAAAAGCAGTACAGTGGGAAAGGCTACAGGAAACCACTACATCATCTTCCCTAAGAAGTCATACCAATTAACATGGTATAAAGTAAAAGGGGATTATGGCGAATCATCTCCGTCTACCTTCTGAAGGGATACAGCATTAAAAATGACAGCGGAAGATTTTCAAAATGTTTGGCAGACTTAATATGAGAATAAACAATTAAATTTTTAAATTAAAAAAATACATAAATAACAGAAGAAATAAATAAAATATTTAAAAATTAGAAATTTAGAAATATTTAGAACACTATTTCCATTCTTCGTCCTATTGTCCTCATCTTTGTCGCCATATTTATCACAACGTTTCGGCCGTTGTACGCTCCGGACTTCTTCATCTGGATAAAGGCGTTAGTTAGATCCAGTGACAGGACCTAAAGAGAGTGAGTTCAATACCCGGTTAAGGCAATGGAGAACAGAGGGGAATTAACAGGATATAACTGACAACTGACATCCATTAAAACATGGCACGTGGAACTAGAACAGTCTACTCCAGTGAGCGAAATAAAGGGTTCAGTTCGACATTCCAACCACCTGAAGAAGGTCGGAGCGTACAACAGCCGAAACGTTGTAATAAATATGGCGACAAAGATGAGGACAATAGTCCGAATAATGTAAATAGTGTACATAATACCTCATCTCAGAAATATAGACAGATACTGAAAGGCCGAAAAGTTTTGATAAATATGGCAACAAAGATGAGGACAATATTCTGAATAATGTAAATAGTGTACATAATACCTCATCTCAGAAATATAGACAGATACTGAAAGGCCGAAAAGTTTTGATAAATATGGCAACAAAGATGAGGACAATAGTCCGAATAATGTAAATAGTGTACATAATATCTCATCTCAGAAATATAGACATATACTGAAAGGCCGAAAAGTTTTGATAAATATGGCAACAAAGATGAGGACAATATTCTGAATAATGTAAATAGTGTACATAATACCTCATCTCAGAAATATAGACAGATACTGAAAGGCCGAAACGTTGTGATAAATATGACAAGAAAGATGATGACAATAGTCTGAATAATGTAAATAGTGTACATAATACCTCATCTCAGAAATATAGACAAATATTTAGAAATTATAAAATATAAATAAATAAAATAAACAAAAGAATAAATAAAGCATTAAATTTCAATTCATTTTTAAGATTTTCCTATTTTAGCATCTTGATTCGTGATGTGATTGTAGGTAGGATAGAAGGAATTTCTTTACGTTTCTATATTTGGTTATCGAAACAAATCACAAGTATAACGACAAAAAAATATGTTATACGCTAAATCTACTAAACATTTTACAACAGAATAAAGTAGAAAGAAAAATAAATGGATCCATAATCAAAATAACCAAACACAATGTTAGGCTAAAAATAATGTAAAATATTAGCCTCAAACGAAAAAGAAAAATAACGTATCGGACAGTGACACGTGGTTCGAGGATTTTGATTTAAATGTAATTTATTGTCTGTGAAAAGAAAGCGGTCGGATGGTTTGATGACATTCGTCCATTTTAGAATGAAAATGAACGATTTTCAAACATGATAAAATTTGTTTTATTGCTTTTATTTTCACTCCAACTTTTTTTTCTGAGTTTTATGGAGTCCGTTTGCAGTTACAACCTGTTGATACAATGACTTGCGCGTTTCTAGCCGTGACAGTGAAAAAAATATCGGTCCAGGTTAGAAGGTGTCCACTGAAAATTACTACGAATTGCATACTGTTAAAATTAGGATTCTTTGTAAAGATCGATGCTTGGTTTAACTGTGGCAACGATATCGGACAGAGACACACAGAGAAGATCTGATTATCAACATAGTCACGAAAGAACTGCGGGTAAGTGCAGACGTCGTAGATGATTAGGAAAGTCAGATACTAACAACCCCTGCAGTCTCCATTAACGAAGCTATCGACGGTTTTTGAATTTTCCTGGAGGAAGCACAAGACGAAGTCGACGCCATTGATGCATCTTCGTCAAATGCTATCGTTGGTAAAAACAAAGACAAGAAAGTCATTATAATCAATATTTTTTCTCGCCAAACAATCATCGATCACAGAGTCAATGAACTTTATTGAGATGAACTTAAACGTCTTCTCTGGACCCTATGCACTTCCTGTTCACGTGTAGGAAGCTATTTTTTTCCTATAATTTCGTCACGATTCCTTGCTTTGTCAATTCCATATTTCTATTATTTGAACGAGATAATGTAATTTTATTTGTAAAAGAAAATATCCCAATTTATGAAAGCAATACCTTCTTTTATTACGCCTTTTTTTCATATTTGAATGAATTTCATTTCTTTTAACGCCATATTTTGACATCTTCAATATGAGGTCATTATTTACATTGAGATCAGTTATCCTAACAAAACACTATCTGAAACTCTCGTTCGGATAACAGCTGTTCCATTATATATATATATATATATATATATATATATATATATATATATATATATATATATATGTATATGTGTATGTGTGTGTGTGTGTGTGTGTGTGTGTGTGTGTGTGTGTGTGTGTGTGTGTGTGTGTGTGTTCTATTACTTTAAATGTTCCATTTAGTGCATACACGTGTTCTTCTGGCTTGCGCATTTGAGAGTCTTAATAAAGGTAATTTGCCTACTGGTAGGGTCAGAACTTGAGACATAAATCTTAGGCCACATTCGACTGATTAATCATGGCAATGGCCACATGCCTTTTTTTGCTTTTGAAATTAAATAATCTTTCACTAGCCACTAGTTTAAAATGGCATTAGGAGACACATTTGTAGTGCTGAAAAAGAATTGCCATTATGTAGCGATTTTCAGCATGAGTTAATATCCTAAAATAAATAATATTTAGGTCTACTCTGTATTGAACCCACTTTTGAATCAAATATCACGTACAGTGGCATTACACTCCATCTGTTCTCATGCACACACGCACACGCACACACACACACACACACATATATATATATATATATATATATATATATATATATATATATATATATATATATATATATATTAGAGACGGCTGAATTTTCATTAAAGACGATTGAGAAGGTAAAAGTTTTCTTTTTCTTTTCTGGACATAAAGTGTGTAAAAATTGGCTAAAAGCCAAAAGCGCTCGGATATGTAAAACATTCAGATAACTTTTGGATACTTTATTTTCAGAAAAAACTTGTACGAACCCAAGAAAAATTAAATACAAATTTAACCGCACTACCTTGTCAGTCGGCTTTAATGCAACTTCTATAAAAGAAGGGTTGCTGCCTAAATACACAACTGAATATATATTGTATTTGGGTTTACTGAGAGAATATAGTTCATACGGGGAGCACTCTAACCAACAACGACAACATTCCCGGGGAGAGTAAGTTCCATTTATTTGTTTATTTCTCGTCTCGTTGAAAAAGGACACAGGCGCGTCCGAAAATTCCGTCTTTAAAATCTGTTTCTTCGTGCTTTAGTTTAGTCAAAAGGCGTACTAATATAAAATATATATCATATCATTCATATATATATATATATATATATATATATATATATATATATATATATATATATATATATATATATATATATATAATAAAAAGACTTAAACACTAATATTCCATGGTTATAATTTATTCCATTGGAATCGTAAATACGATCCAATTCATCAGACCTACAAATTCAGAAAGAAAACAGAAAAAACGACTCCGGGAATAAAAAATTAAATTTAGTGAGAGTGTATGTATGAGAGTGTCGGGCGAATGCTAGAGTGAATGAAAGCCAAAGGGAGGGGTAACAGACGAGAGAAGAATAGGAAGGTCTAAAGATGAAGGGGGGATTAAAATTTAACAGAGAGAAGTTTTAAAAAGGGGGAGGCAAAGACGGTTTAAGTGAGAAAAATATGCATATTTTCAAATGTCTGATACATTAAAGATACACCGGAAGAGTGTATCCATTTCTTGGTGACATACACACACAATAGACGATAAAATCTTAAAGCTCAGAAGATGCGAGATAGAGAGGAAAAGAAAAAGGCGGGTGGGAGGTGGTGGGTTGGGGTAACTATGTGTATATTTACCACTAATATTATATATATATATATATATATATATATATATATATATATATATGGGTGTGTGTGTATGTGTGTGTGTGTGTGTGTGTGTGTGTGTGTGTGTGTGTGTGTGTGTGTGTGTGTGTGTGTGTGTGTGTGTGTAATATCATCAATCTTATTGCTGATATTGTTATCATTTTGTTGTTTTTTTATTCCTCAAATTTCATTAACAGGACTATTACATATATATATATATATATATATATATATATATATATATATATATATATATATATATATATAGATAGATACGTCAACATCCAGAGGCGACAGTCTGTTTCATGCTAAACGCAATTGTCAGGCCATATGCCTGTATACCAAAGTGGAATTTTGGTGATGAACAGAAAAAGAATCTAAATGAAATCAGTTAGATTTTTTAAAAAAATGAAATTTAAAATTCCCAGTTTTCCTGGTTCGTGCGCATGTGTCGTCGCACCAACAAAACAAATTTAGCCTGATGATGCCCTAAAGGAAGAAACGCGTTACAAGAAAATTTTTGGTTAATTTGCGGCGTAACACCCGCGCTCTGGCTTGATAAATTTGATAAAATCTACCGTTTTGGATTTATCGACAGTGAAATTTGGGATTCAGTCGCGACGTTGGCAGCAGCCATTACTCGCGTTGTTTGCATACATTCGCTGCGGAAAGCAAAAAGCGGAAGACTACGGAAAACTAAGCGCAGAACGGATCTTTCTTGTCTAAATTTGTCTCAGTTACTGCGCACGAGAACTATTTACGTAGACACGCTCAGTTTGCGCAATGATACCTGCACTGATAGCTATTCTGCAGCGAATGTATGCAAACAACGCCTGTAATGGCTGCCCGCGATGCGAATGAATCCGAACTTTCACTGTCAATAACTCCAAAACAGTAGATTTTATCAAATTTATCAAGCCAGATTCCATTGGAACATGTACAGTTACACATAAATGTAAGTTTTCTGGATTTTTTTAATGCGAACTGAGCGCGGGTGTTACACTGCAAATTAACCAAAAATTTTCTTGTGACGCGTTTTGTCCTTTACAACATCGTAGGACTAAATTCGTTATGTTGGTGCGACTACACATGCGCACGAAGGAAGAATAGTGGGAATTTTAAATTTCATTTTTTTTTAATCTAGATGACTTCATTTAGATTATTTTTATTTTCATCACTTTTATTGTTAGATATCCCACATTGCGATAACAGAAATTATGCCAGGAATTATGCAATGTGGTAAGAACCAGGGCGCAAATTTTGTGCGTCTGACCTTGTGATTAAAGCCCTCTCTAAGCATTTTCGTCGTAGTGTTGCATTTCACCATTTCTGGTGGAACTTCTATTATCACAGTGTGGGATATCTACCAACAGAACAAATTTAGTCCGATTAAGTCCTAAAGGGCGAAACGCGTCACAAGAAAACTCTTTCAAGTCTATCATATATTTTTCCCAATATACAGGCTGGTCCAAAAGTCGGTGGAGAGTAAATAATTACATTTATTTTGAGATTACATATACATACAATTATATTTACTAACAAAATTATTGCATTGACAATTAAATTTTATTGTGAACAATAATACAAAAGCCCTTAAATTTTATTGTGAACAATAATACAAAAGCCCTTAAATTTTATTGTGAACAATCATACAAAAGCCCTTAAATTTTATTGTGAACAATAATACAAAAGCCCTTAAATTTTATTGTGAACAATAATACAAAAGTCCTTAAATTTTATTGTGAACAATAATACAAAAGCCCTTAAATTTTATTGTGAACAATAATACAAAAGCCCTTAAATTTTATTGTGAACAATAATACAAAAGCCCTTAAATTTTATTGTGAACAAAAATACAAAAGCCCTTAAATTTTATTGTGAACAATAATACAAAAGCCCTTAAATTTTATTGTGAACAATCATACAAAAGCCCTTAAATTTTATTGTGAACAATAATACAAAAGCCCTTAAATTTTATCAACGCAGGTGCTCAAACTGTTTTCCATCACAATTTACACAGCTTTGAAGTCTACCTCTTCGACAAACTTTTTTGCACAAATCTTTTTGGGGATTCATTTCTTGAAATGCATCTCTTATGTAATTTTTCAAATCACCGACACTTCATGGTTTTCGACTATAAACTTTGCCCTTGAGTACTCCCCAAAAGAAGAAATCTACTGGGGTCAAGTCTGGTGAAGGTACCGACCAATCAACTGGACCTCTTCGGCCAATCCATTTCTCAGGAAATGTTTCATCAAGATACTCAGTTGTAATAATATAACCGATACATAAACCTATTCCACATACAGTCCACCTACTTTTTGACCACCCTGTATATGTGTGTGTCTGTCTGTCTGTCTGTATGTGTGTCAGTGTGTGCGTGTCTGTGTGCGTGTATGTGTGTGTATGTGTAAACTGAGAACAAGCATTAACCATAGAAATAGTAATGCTAACTAAAGGACTAAAATTTACACCAACAGACCAAAAACCAAATGTAGCAGAAATCAAAGATTATCTTTCAAAAGACTAAGGCTAGCAGAATAACTCTTTGAAGAAGACAATGACAAATCATTAGTGAGAAACAAAAGAAGAGAAAGAAAGCAGGAATCCATCCCTTGATGTATCCCGTGATGACATCTTGAACTTCCCATTCAACAAGCTGGAAATGCCCCAAAGTGCAACCTCACCAGACAACAATGGAAACAACTACACTGGCTAAAATTAAACAGAAATAGCATTGTAAAAGAAATTGATAATGGAGGCGAGGTTATTATTATAGATGCAAACCTCGACACAAATATTATAGAGTATATGCCGCCAGAAAATAGATACTATGAAAAAGCTGAACAATGAAAACTTCATAAAGTAATAAAACAACTCACTGATTTCATACAGTCATGACAAAACCGTTTAACTTGTAAGGAATTTGACCATCTCACCAACGTTAAGTGTAAAACAAACAATCTCTATTGACTACCTAAATTACGTAAAAATAAACTAATCTATGAGACAAGCAATATAAATCCCATTCATGGAAATGAATTCGACATTTTCGAATTGTGGTCTTGTATTTTTTGGAAAGTTAATAAGTTGTATGAACTTTGGAGCGGGGCAGTCATGGCTGGAGATATACATAAATTCGACCTTTTTCTAATTATAATAGCAGTGGACTTGTATGTTTGGAAAGTTATAATATTGTATTAACCTGGCAATGGGGCAGTTATGTATTGAGTTATAAATGAATTCGACCTTTTTCTAATTGTAATAGCAGTAGTCTTGTATTTTTTTGAAAGTTAGAATGTTGTATTAACCTGAGAATGGGGCAGTTATGGTTTAAGATATAAATGAATTCGACCTTTTTCTAATTGTAATAGCAGTGGTCTTGTATTTTATGGAAAGTTAGAATGTTGTATTTACCTGGGAATGGGGCAGTTATGGATTAAGATATAAATGAATTCGACCTTTTTCTAATTGTAATAACAGTGGTCTTGTATTTTTTTGAAAGTTAGAATGTTGTATTAACCTGAGAATGGGGCAGTTATGGTTTAAGATATAAATGAATTCGACCTTTTTCTAATTGTAATAGCAGTGGTCTTGTATTTTATGGAAAGTTAGAATGTTGTATTTACCTGGGAATGGGGCAGTTATGGATTGAGATATAAATGAATTCGACCTTTTTCTAATTGTAATAACAGTGGTCTTGTATTTTTTTGAAAGTTAGAATGTTGTATTAACCTGAGAATAGGGCAGTTATGGTTTAAGATATAAATGAATTCGACCTTTTTCTAATTGTAATAGCAGTGGTCTTGTATTTTATGGAAAGTTAGAATGTTGTATTTACCTGGGAATGGGGCAGTTATGGATTGAGATATAAATGAATTCGACCTTTTTCTAATTGTAATAACAATAGTCTTGTATTTTTTTGAAAGTTAGAATGTTGTATTAACCTGAGAATGGGGCAGTTATGGTTTAAGATATAAATGAATTCGACCTTTTTCTAATTGTAATAGCAGTGGTCTTGTATTTTTTGGAAAGTTAGAATGTTGTATTAACCTCAGAATGGGGCAGTTATGAATTGAGATATAAATGAATTCCAGCTATGAGAGAAAAGGTCAAGGAAAATCACAAACCTCGTTGTCAGTTTCAACTACGTTTTTATTACGATATATATGGTATTTATTTTGGCTGCAAGTATTCATCCGAAAAAGTTTAATCAAAAAGAACCGACAAGCTTTATCTGTTTAATTTTTTTTATTGTACTTTTCCAATTTTCGGATAAGATGTTGAGCAATATAATCCGAATTTGTGGATAAACTGTCTGAAGTTTACATTTTGTTCAAGTCCTTCCGACTTTCCAGTGATTATCAGGAACCGATGTGGTGCCTGTGAGTTTGTTTTAATTCCTTTGTCTGTATTTTGGTATTCCTTAAGACGATGGACGCGTGATTTGGTCTAACGTGACGTCATCTGTAACTGCTACTGGGAACGAGGCTGTATAAAATGAATGCTATTTATTTATGGGAAAAATTAATAATTTCAATTGTCTGTTTTGAAGATAGGTTTTCCTAGTTAGGAATATTCACCAATCAGAATCTTAGAAACTCTTTGGCTCTGCTGGCGGAAGTTTTTTAATATAAACAAGAAATTTGCTATCGCAACTTGATATGGTCTAACGTGACGTCATCTGTAACTGTTATTGGGAACGAGGCTGTATAAAAAGTATGCTATTTATTTATTTTATTTTATTTTGTAAGTAAATTAATTTATTTGCTAATTTTTAATACTAATTTATCAGTGATATCATATGCACTTCAAGATACTATCTACTGTGATGAATGATATCTTATTTAATGTGGTCTGTCTATTTTGTATAATAATAGCTTCTGTACTTCGCATATGTGTGTGTGTGTGTGTGTGTGTGTGTGTGTATTAGGTAAAAATGAATTGATTAAATATATAACTTCTTGTTTTCCGATTTGTTGAAAATCCTATTCAGCAGTTTCAGTCCTTAATAACTCAGGCGAACCATCTGATTCTTCTAAGTATCAGTCTATTAGCCTTTTACCTCTTTTTGGTAAATTACTAGAGGCTTTAATCAACTCTGATTTGGTTAAACATCTTACATCGCAGGGCCTTCTTTTAGATAAGCAATATGGCTTTCACTTCTCTAGGTCAACAGCTGATGTCTTAACGATTATTGCTGAAAGCGTCTATCAAGATTTAGTCTTCATTCGGATATCTCGATGGCATTTGACAGGGTTTGGCATACTGGTCTTGTAAAAAAAATGGAAGGTTATGGTAATTCTGGACAAAATTTTGCACTGAGTCAGTCTTTCATATCAAATCGCGATGTCTTGAATGGCCATTCTTCTACGTTGTTTCTCATTTTCATAAATGACTTTCCTGGTGTCATCAGTTCTCAACTAGGTTTCTATGATGATACAACTATTTACTCCTGTCTGAATAGTATGTCTGGTCGGTTAGATAAGATCCAATTGGTAACTGATCACTAAAATGACGCACAACCTGTTGTTAAATGGTGCAAGGAATGGTTTGTTAATAGTTAACGCCTCACAAACGAAACTGCTCTCTTTTGATCACCTGAGAGAATCCTTTTTATCTTCCATCAGCATGGCTAATGCTAACCTCCAGGAAAGTGACTCGTTGTACCTTCTCGGACTATCGTTTTGCGATGATATGAAGTGGAAAGATTATATTGAATCAAGTGCTAAGTCTGCAACTAAGAAAATTTGTTCACTATGTCCTGCTAGACAATTATTGTCGCCAGAATCTATCGTACATATTTATAAGCCTGCCGTTTACCCTTGCCTTGACTGTTGCTTCCAAATATGGTCTGGTGCTTATACGAGGGTCATTCAATAAATAAGGTGAATTTTTCAGTATAAGGACTTCTAATACAGATAGAAGCTTACTTTTTTTTAATTTTTCAACGTAGTCTCCCGGCACTGTCACACACTTTTCCCATCTGTGCACAAGCTTCCGTATTCCCTCAGCGTAAACATCTTTGGACTGATGTCTCAGCCGGTCGCTCACAACACTTTTGACTTCATCGTCACTTTTAAACTTCATGCCTCTCGTGAACGCTTTCAAGGGACCAAACAGGTGAAAGTCTGAAGGGGCAAGGTCTGGGCTGTAAGGGGGATGAGGTAGCAGTTCCCAGCCCAGCTCGTTGATGGTCTGCACCGTTTGGGCTGCTGTGTGAGGCCTTGCGTTGTCATGATGCAAGATGACTCCTTCTGACTGATGACCCCTGCGTTTGTCTCAACAGATAAGCTCAGAGTCCTTGCAATGTCATCCGCTGTCACCCTTCTGTCAGACTGAATCAGGTCATTGACTGATTCGATCACCTCAGGAGACCTCACTTCTGTAGGCCTCCCAGGTCTGTCTTCATCCTCAACACTGCTCCGTCCTTCTTTAAACAATTTAGCCCACTTGTAGACATTTTTTTGCCTGAAACATGTGGCACCATACACAGTTGACATTCTCCTATGAATTTAAACTGGTTTGCACCCTTCAGCAACCAAAAACTTGATAACTGACCGCTGTTCAATCCTGGAGCATGCTTCTTGGTCGGCCATCTTTGTTCATCGGCAAAACTCTCAAAGATTTTTTTTAATCTGCAAAAGAAATTAAATCCGTGTGAAAAAGAAGTAAAACAAAAAAAAATAAAAAAAGAGTAAGCTTCTATCTGTATTAGAAGTCCTTATACCGAAAAATTCAACTTAGTTATTGAATGACCCTCGTACTACATATTTAGAAATTCTTCATTAAATCCAGAGAAGAATCTGCAATGTTATTGGTCCTGACCTGTCATCTTGGCTTCAGTCACTTTTCCACCGCCGTAACGTAACTTTCCTGTGTCTTTTCTATAAATACTTACATAGTAATTGTTTTAACAAACTTTAAGAATTTAAGCGCATTACTCGATTGGCGGCAAGATCTCATCAATTTGCAATAGAAATGGCGAAATGTAACCGTAAGTTCTATGCAAATAGTTTCTTCTTGTGGAACTCTTTCGGCCTCTTACTTCTCAGTCAATTTTGATCTTCAATAATTTACATGTGATGTCAATCGTTATCTTTTGTCTTCTTAATGATAAATTATATATTTAGGGTACGCTATATTTATGGATTAAAGTGCTCAATATCAGGAATAGAGCGCATATAAACATGAAAGTGGACATTGAAGTCAACATCCAAAGGCGGCAGTCAGTTTCATGCTAAACGTAAACCTCATGCCTGGCGATTTCATTTAGCATGAAACTGCCTGTCGCCTCTGGGTGTTGACTTCAATGTCCACTTTCATAAAATCTAAAGAATCTGCAATGTTATTGGTCCTAACCCGGCATCTCGTTTTCAGGCCTTTACCTATCGCCGTAATGTTTGCTTTTCGGTGCCTTTTCTGTAAATGCTTTCACATTAATAGTTCTGGTGACCTTTCCTCTTTGGTACCTAGACTTTATGAATTTAAGTGCAATACTGGATTGACGACAAGATCTCATCATTTTACAATTGAAATGGCTAGATGTAACCGTAAGTTCTATACAAACAGTTTCTTCTATCGCACTTCTTGCTTGTGGAACTCTCTTTCGGCTTCATGCTTCTCAGTCAGTTTTGATCTTCAATATTTTAAATGCAATGTCATTCGTTACCTTCTGTCTTCTTAATTATTGTTCTTTATCTTTAATATTAGTTTTAATAGCCGTAGGGAATCATTTTATTACTTAGTAACAATGGAAAAATGATCCCCTACTTTATGTCACGTAAATTCTTATATTAATAATAGTTTACCCCTGCTGTTAAAATGACAACACATTTTCATGTCTTTATTATTATTAACAGGTTTTGATATGTAAAACTTTAAATATATTTTCTAATTAGTATGTCGTAATTCTATGGGGGGATTTTATTACTTAGTAACAATAGAAAAGCAATTCCTCGCTTTATGTCAATTAAAATCTTATGTTAATACAAATATACCCATGCCATAAAGAATGAAAGCATATTTTGTTAAGTTCTTACTACGAAACTATTCGGAAGTTCTCTATGTTTGCGCTAACACTAAATCATAAGTCGTCGTGACCGAGGTTTTGAGCGTACTTGCCTAGTTCAGTTACTGATCATGCCAGTTTATGCACTCTCAGTATAACTGTAACTAAATTATATGGCAACATAAACCTGAGTCCATCTCAATGGGCGTTTAAGAAACAAACGTTAACGAGAGCAGAGGGGCACCCTTAGTAAACACTCCATAGTCACCCGAGACTGATGGATACTTATTTACTTATTGATTATTAGAACATATGTGATTACTTACATTATTTACATTATTCCGACTGTTATCCTCATCTTCATTGCCATATTCACCACGGTTCGGCCTCTATATCTCTGAGATGAGGTATTATGATTACTTACATTATTTACATTATTCGGACTGTTATCCTCATCTTTATTGCCATATTCACCACGGTTCGGCCTCTATATCTCTGAGATGAGGTATTATGATTACTTGCATTATTTACATTATTCGGACTGTTATCCTCATCTTCATTGCCATATTCACAAAGTTTCGGTCTCTATATCTCTGAGATGAGGTATTATGATTACTTGCATTATTTACATTATTCGGACTGTTATCCTCATTTTCAACGTTTCGGTCGTTGTACGCCCCGGCTTTCTTCAGGTGATTGGAATTTAGAACCTAACCCTTTACTTCGTCCACCGGGCTAGATTGTTCTAGTTCAACGTGCCATTCCTCTTCCGGCATATATCAGTTATTTCCCTTTAACTCAACTTTCCAAGTTTTGGTTCACCGCTGCTGTAAACTCACAACTCTTTGGGTTTAGTCACCGGATCTAACCAACGTCTTTATCCACTGGGTCATGTGTTCTTGAGGACATCTGTGTGTGAATTTTTGGAACTGATAAACCTGATGCCTCAGCAACCATTTTTACGAGGCCGAAACGTTGTGAATGTGGCAATGAAGATGACTATAACAGTCCGAAAAATGTAAATAATGCGAGTAATCATAATACCTCATCTCAGAGATATAGAGGCCGAAACGTTGTGAATATGGCAATGAAGATGAGAATATGGCCGTCGAAATGCCAATGCAACTTCTAGGATCCTTGTGTAAGATTTGGATGTCGGCATTGGAAGAGTACAGTTCCGCATCCCAATTCACCTGAGGGAAGCAGGGTCAACCACTTCGCTGCAATGGTACTACCACTGATGATACACGCCATACACCGCATCATTTTATTACGTGATAATAATAGAAAAGCGATTCACAATTTGTATATATTTGTTGATATATATATATCTATATATATATATATATATATATATATATATATATATATATATATATATATATCAACAAAGACATTTAATACTAATTTACTCTTCCCGTAAAAATGACGCCCTATTTCGTCAAGTCCTTACAATTATTAGAAATCTTGCGCGTATGAATTTATAAATAGATTTTTCCAATTATATTACAATTGGGGCACTTATAGACGGAACGTTTTATTGCTTAATAACAACAGCATATGGGTTCCCTACATTGTGGCCAGAAAAAAATTATATTAATTCTAGTTTACTCATGCGATAAAAATGACAGAATATTTTTTACGGTGATGAACTCTCTACTTAGTCATAACCGTTCTAGCGAAACAAGGTTACTAAACATTACACCACGTTGATTTGCCCAATAATGTTTTACTAAGCGTAGATTAGATGTGGCACAAGGTCGAAAGTATGGGGCACCCATTAAGGATCGGAGCCACTACTCACTCGTAATTAATCTAGCTAGACAAGCTTGTTGACCATTACACCCAAGTGTTCCGGTATGGTAAGTGGTGTACAGTAATTATTAAAAGTGTTGTCCCACTTGTTTACAACACGCTGATAAAAGTTTGCATTTTATACCCGCAATATAAGTCGACCATTTTTTCGAAATATTTTTTTAGGTTCGACTTGTACGCCGCGACTTACGGTACGTGCGTTAATTTCTGCGTGGATATTCTAACAATTTCAGAAGAATTCAAGAAGTTTATCTTAAAACAACAAATAAGTGATAAGATTTTGAAAAAAAAAGAAAAGATAAGTTTGTGCCAATATTTCAAGCCTGGGGATCTGCCATTCTCAAAAATCATCAATTGTGTTTTTGGTTGTTCATTAGGTTCGAAAACTGACCAATGATACCAGCTGTAGTCAAATAACGATTCCAGCCACAAGTAGTACAGGAATCAGTCGAACAAAAACACCCACACAGCAAATAATTAACAGCTTTTCATCCGTGTTTAAATTCAAACAACCTCTTACGACTTAAGAATCCTTACGAAAAAGCATCGGTTTTGTGTATAATGAGCATTCATTCAACTTTGTTTAAATCTATACGACGCACAACACACGAGTGAAAATAAGAAGCCTTAAGTTGCTTCAACAGCATCAATGAAAAGTATCTGTTCATTATTCACAACGTTACACCTTCTAACAATGAAGACCTCCTTCTTTTTTCTTATACACAAAGACGTATCAATTACATGCACTTTAAAAAGTGAACGAATTTTTGCGCTGACAACCCACAAATTTTTATCTCTACACTGACATGTTAGTTGCAAAACGACTGTTAGTCTCTGAGACAATGCTGATAAGTACAATTTTCATTCAGTGATCTACTAATGTAGTCTCGTACCATAGTAAAGTAAGCGGATTATCTCCCCCTTGCGGCAGATTGTGCAACCCTCATAACTTAAGAATTTCAGTCACTGTGCGTTTTTATGAGCCGACACTTATCCAAGAATGGCTCATGGTGTTTTTAACGGGCCATCTTCTCTGGGACGGTTTATAACCAACGCTAGAAACCCTAGTTATTTAAACTACATATGGTAGGGGAAGCTAAGGATTTATACCTTTCTCAATAGTATATTTGCGAAAGTGAAGACACAATCCCGGTCGGAATTAGAACTCTGACTGCTGAATTTTCTTTCTAATCCGCCAAACATTACACTTCCAGCACATCCGGGCACTATAGCAAATGTGTTTATATATTCCATGTATTCGGTGTAGAACTTTAAGTCTCGTAGATCATTATGACTGTATGACTTTTCACTAGATGCCCCACACTTGTAAGTATGTTCACGACGACGCTCTTACTCATAGATAGATAGATAGATAGATAGATGTGAAGTGCCATAGATAGATAGATAGATAGATAGATACGGAATATTGACATTTATCTACCCACCTGTTCGAGCAGAATATTGCTCAAGACTGAATTTAATCCCATTGGTATTAAGAATGAGTAAGACACAAAATTTCTTCGTTCATTTGATACTTCCCCATAGGGACGCTTAATGGAATGCAAGTGTTGCTGCTGAAATATTAGAAAAGTTTGATCTACAAGAAATGGATGATAGAATACTCTGCAATCTGTATTGGAAATAAACAACTTGTATTTGAAGAGACAATGAATTAAGTGCGTACACCATAAATGGAAATGCCCTACCCACTCAGGGATCGATCATAATAAGTACACATAAAAAAAACTGTGGGACATGCCCTTTCAGGACATGGGCGATCATAACTCTCTACAGCTTCCTATCTTTTGCTGTTTTAAACTGTATTTTTTTCCTAACGGGCTACTGGTGTGAGCTTGTGTAAATGGCTGACAGGAAGATGGTGGAAAGAGCGGAAAAGAGATAAACACTAATAAGTGTTGCATGGAATAGGAGCTTAAGGAGAGCCACGTTCTGAAGGGAAACGGCCCATAGAAAAAGAAAAAGTGTTTATTCGTCCAAGATTCTTCCCACTCCTTAATTTTGACTGCGAATATTTTAAGACAAAGCCTTTCATTTGAATATTTAATAAAAGGTGTGAATGGAATAAAGATTTCTCGATTTCTCCAAGAAAAGAATAATCGTCCCGATCCGTTAATTTGAAACTAAAAGTTTTATCTGTTTTGAGAGCGTCGAATTAGGAATGGTCGCTAATCCGATGCTTCGTGTAATACAACCGAATGGAACTACAGAATGGCCAAATTTACGATAGAAAATGATGAATCACGGCTCTCCACAGCTTCATTTTCTTTAATATCTATAAATCTACATTTACAAGCTTTATGTGCCTTCTTTCTTTTTTTTTCTCATTAAAAACTACGATTTTTACTCTTTTTACCTATTTTTATTTATCTTTTTCTTGTAACTTCAAAATGACTGCTTTTCTTTTTTTGTGGTTTTACCTGAAGATAAAGTAAACTGCGTTATTTGGTTGGTTGGGCTAAAATATCTCGCTGGTGTCCAAAGAAAGTCCAGAACTCATTACAATAAAGAAACGTCACACAGGAATTCAATATCCAAATGGATGAAGAACGTTCTAGAAACAGATTCTAGCAGACCAATGGTTCTCAGCCTTTTTTTGCCCAATGCACACTTTTCACCATATGTCAGAATTCATTTACCCCCACCCCGTTCATATGACAGAATTCATTTACCCCCCATTCATGTGTCAGAATTCATTTACCCCCTCCCCCTTCATATGTCAGAATTCATTTACCCCCACCCCGTTCATATGACAGAATTCATTTACCCCCCATTCATGTGTCAGAATTCATTTACCCCCTCCCCGTTCCTATGTCAGAATTCATTTACCCCCTCCCCGTTCATATGTCAGAATTTATTTACCCCCTCCCCATTCATATGTCAGAATTCATTTACCCCCTCCCCGTTCAAAGATTATCCGATTCAAAACCTGCTTTATTAAATAATATCCCCATACTATAGAAATTATTCATTCTTTTCCATTTTAGTCCGTTCATGTAGAAGAATAGACATGCGAAAAGCGATGAAAACACAGCTGCACAAATTTAAATATTTTTATTGAGTATAAAAATTGTTTTTCTTTCAAGTTGAAAAAAACAAGTTACAAAGTTCCTCACAAACAAAGTTCAACGAAAAATATTTTCTTTTTCTTTTTCACAGCACAAAAGAAATAAATTACGTTAGTGTGAGTGAAAAGATATATGTGACTACTTCATATCAGAATCATTTATTTACGTTGGTTTATCTATGCGTGTTAATATGTGTGTTATTACAGCAGCAGGCATAGCTATGGATTGACCTGATTTGTACGATTCGCTTTGATTACATATCTTCGCTTGTATGTTTTTCATGTTGCATAATTTACTTTAAAAGCGAGAAGATATTGCAAGAATGTACTTAAATAACTTAATAATTATACTGTTATATCTCGTGCAAGATATAATAAACAAAGTAAACCCCGAGTGTAGGTTTTCAATAATAACTTTATAATCGGATGTAGTACAGAGACAGAGTCGAGAGTATGCTAACCTCAATAGGTGTTACAAACGAAGTCGCTCCTACAAAGGAAGTCCCTCTCACGACCACCTGCTGTGGTCGCACTTTATCGGCAACAGTCCGTCCATCATCGTGACTGGGGAAGTTGGGTTATACCATCACAACATATACGAAAGCCGATTAATCAGTATTGTATACAATCGTTGTCAATGGTTTACCGAAAAACTGAAAACGTGTTTTGTGAATTTAAGTTATTTATAAGAAAAAGATGTATCACAGGAAGTTAAAAGTTAAATTTACTAAACTCAGAAGTTTCTTAGTTAATAAATATATTTCCCAATTTTTAATTTATTTTTTTAGGAGGGAAAATATTCTTGATCATTTTCTACAGTGAGCCTACGGATGTAATGGAATAACCTCTCACCTCCATGAGAGACTACACTATAGGTAGCAACTACCTATAAATATAAGTATCTGATCCCGTTTATGCGGAGTCTGCTGAGATTATTTGACCGAGCCTACGGGCTCGGGAACCCCATATTAAATTCGGCCTTGTGCCACATGTGACTGCGTGGGGCAGTTGCTAGATACTCCAGCTGAAATCTTTTCATCTGTTATGTTGAACTATCTGCCTTCGGGCAGAGAGGAACCCGGACGAGGCTGTGCCGAAGGGCAGAGTCTCGTCCGGGGAGGTAGACAGACCCGAACCCGTTTATGCGGGTTTTACAGGGAATTGTTGGCCAAGCCTACGGGCTCAGATGACCCACGTTAAACTCGGCCTTGTGCCACATCTACCCTCGTTCTAGTAAATATTGACTAGCTGGAATCTGTTCCAGCTGTACTGGTCAAACTCTCAGTCTCCGGGCAGAATGGATCTCCAGACGAGGCTATGACGACGGACAGCCTCGTCTGGGAAGATAGACAGACCCAAACCCGTTTATGCGAGGTTTACGGTGAATTTTTGGCCGAGCATACCGGCTCGGATTGCCCCACATTAAATTCGGCCTTGTGCCACATCCTACTTCGTGGGGAGGCTGGTAAATATTGTCGAATTGTGATCTGTTGAGTACGACTCAGACTTACGCGAGAACTACCGACCTTTCAATAGTAGCACTCACTGGATTGACTTGCAACGACCTTGTGCATAACTGTTACCTTTATTCTTATTGTACTGGTTTTTTCTCTCGTTTTTTTTTGTTTGTTTTACAATAAACCTTTACTTATTTTATCCACCTTGTCTTTCAAGTATATATTCCTATTAGCACGGAATATAACCAGACATAACTGAGGTTTTTAGGGATATTAAATCTATTGAATTTTCTACAGTTTTTAACGGGGTCCTATATATATATTTAACGGGGTCCTATATATATATTTAACGGGGTCCTATATATATATATTTACATGAACTATTTTTATAGAGGAGATTGAATTTTCAATCTCAAGATAGACTCCCAGTTCTGTAAATAAAAAACAAGAAGTAAAATGTGTCCCCTTGAAAGCCTTAGATTCTACCTGGGCAGTTCCCCTCCCGGAATTACCCCTTGGTTGAGAAACTCTTTGAGAGACTAAGTGCACATGAAGAAAATGCAGCACCATAACAAAAATTGTTAAAAAATACCTTTTGTATAATACATTTTACAAATTATCCTGTATAGTTAAAGAACTAGGTTTTTTTAGTTATTTAACAAGCAAGGCAATAAAGCCACTAAGCATCAAGGGGTTACTGAGTGTGAAAGAATATAAGAAAAAGTAAAACACTATTAAGAAGAGAGTACAATAAAAAAACGGGAATTGATAAGACAAAAGGTTACGATTGACATTGCATTTAAATTTTTGAAGGTCAAAGTTTACTGTCAAGCAAGTGGCCAGAAGATAGTTCCATAAGCGAGAAGTGCACGTGAAGAAACTATTAGGATAAAACTTGCGGTGGCATCGAGCAAATTCAACTGTAAATAGATGAGACCTTACCGCCAATCTAGTACTGCGCTTAAATTTATAGAGTCTAGGTATCAAAGAGAAAAGTTAATCAGAATTTAAGATTGGGTTTCCGCTTCCTTCTAAAGTATTTTCAGTCTCTTTCACTCCCAGTAGACACCCTTGCGTCTCACTGGTGTTATCAACCTTGCTTGGGCTGAATTGATTAATATATATATATATACACACACAAGATATTTATTTCACGAAAAATCCACACTAGCAAATGGAGAAGAAGTTGTTCCGCCACAGCGATTATCAGAAATAGTGCGACTCGTAAAAGGCAGCGTCAAAAATTCCGTACTGTGTTGGAAGTCCTCAAAAGTTTGAACAGCACTAAATTCGGATGTGCGTATATTTGATCGTATGGATGCGTGTGCGAATTTTCTAAGTAAATGAAAAAGAAAAAAAGAAAAAGAAAAAAGAAATAAAAAAGAAATGGAAAAATGGAAAAGAAAAAGGAAAAGAAAGAAAGAAAGAAAGAAAGAAAGAAAGAAAGAAAGAAAGAAAGAAAGAAAAAGCAAAGACTGAAGGAATTGGTTCGCCCACGTAGACCAACAAATATTGAGTATTTTTATTTTTTGCAATAAAAGACTTAATTAGTGTCCCAGGAACAATAACGTTTTTCACATAAACAAAAATCTTGACATTTCTTCCATCTGCTTGTGGATTAAAAAGAGAAAATGGGAGAAAAAAAGAGAAAAATAGAATCGTAGGTTGATTCAGAAAGATTTAAGCTGACTTTCCTACAATCATTTTTATCGTCATTAAATAATAATAATAATAATAATAATAATCAAAATACAAGAATCTTGAAGAGTATATCTAAAAAAAATATGGCGCATGAAGACATCAATAATTCCAGTTGTGGTTGGAGTCCTCTGATTGATTGGAAGAAGCTCCGATAGACTCACTGAAGAGATCCCTGGTAGCCCATGTATTAAAATAAATGCAATAAATTGTTCTCACGAGTACAGCTTAGACCTTAAGAAGGGCTTTATCTATATAAAATGTGTGTGCTCTTACATTCAAAAATGTTCAATGAAAGTGTTATGATGGCATTTCTGACTTTAGGTTAATGTGGCCACAAACTTAGAAATTGAGTTATTAATTGAAATTAAAATAAAAAAAAGTATGCAAGACACTTTTTCCCGTGAGAATCTATCTTTTTTAATCATTTCGCCCCATGCAAGGTAATAAAGCCACTAAGACAGAAGGGGTTACTGAGTGTGACAGAATTAGAAGAAAGAGAAACATTAGTGAGGAGCGAGAACAATAGCAGGGTAATCAAGAAGACAGTAGATAACGATTGAGCCTTACTTTGCTGTGATGGCTTCCCGTAGATTAATAGAAAATCATGACTGGCTTGAAGTTGCTTTCTCAAATTAAAAAAAAATCAGATGCTTTATTAAATACTCATACATAGGACTTCAAAACAACCGAAAAATAGGAAGGTTGTAATTAGAAAGCGTATCAAAGGAACAGCAGACTAGGCAGGAAAAGCAAAGAAAAGGTTTATTAAATAACCATACATAGAAAGAAAAACTTGAGTAAATCAAATACTACTCAAATCCTAATCTAATGTGGCTACTTGCCATATTTATAAGAGCAGCCAATTGTCACAGTAGTAGGGAAGAACAAGAAGTACGCTGAGTTCTACTCTACAACAAAAATGTACTTAAAGCTTTGTGTGTAAGGAATGGTAAACTATAGAGGTCGCTAATTGATGTAATTTATTACCTAATAATAATTTTTCTCGTTGTTGAATTTTTATTTAATTAATTAAATTATTAATTATCTCTATGTATTTATTTTATTTTGTTTAATTATCTATATAGTCATTTATTTATTTTAATATTTAAGGGTCTTAAGTTAATCATTTTCTTTTAATTTTTTACAATTTTTCTTTTCATGGTCATGGCTTCAGAAAGGAGTATTTCTTTTTAAAAAGGATATATTTGAAAAAATCTAGTGCGTAAGTTAACATATTGGCAAGAATCAACAATTGCACATTCAAAACCTTTTCGTATAAGTAAGTAAATGAACGCTTCACATTTACCCTGATGAAGTTTCTCAAGGGTGTTTTCCTTTTCTCTAAAGGCCAAAAGTTTGTGTCCACCTTCTAGATTTCGCCTAAAAATTAAAGATTGTGTGACTTTTCAGAGCCTATTTCCACGCTCACTTTTCTTTCCTGACGGCTTTTATCATATATTCAGTAATCATAATATCAACAAAATTAACCCATTCCTGCATAGAATCTCCTTAAAATTTCAGCTCTTAATGTCAGCTGGTTAATGGTAATTTTAGAGATGGCCGATTTTAAAGTTTAGGTACCCACCTCTCTCTAAAATGATTAGACTCCATACAATAATGGGTTAAATAGTTTGAGCATTTTGGCTCAGTAGAAGTTAATTAAACCAAAAAAAGGTATTAAATATACTAATTATTAAATCCAGAAATTGGCCCTAACTTTTTGGCTAATAGTATATGTTGTAGAGTTTGGTAATAGCAACAGACAGTACTCAACTGTAATTGAAGTTGATTCTGACTGACTCAAGTCTGCTGGACAAATTGGTCGATAGTTTATAAGCCTGGGAGATTCCATTCTGTTACGGGCAAGTCTATTCTGTAAGTTGTAATTGGCTGATGATTCCAGTGTGGCTATTGTTCTCAATAAATATCCAGTACAATATCCGCCCTGTGATTTTATTCAAGAAATGGGAGTGTCGAGCGGCCTTGGGGGCCTTTCCTCGGTCCAGTGACCTTTCACGGCCTCGAAAGGTTTTGTATCGTGAATTAGTGGAGGGGGTCGCGAAGGATCCTCTCTGTGAGCGGCTCGGCTTGTCGTTGGCCGAGTTGCGCTCTTTCTGGCCTTGGGCGCCAGCGGCGAGTTACCTCAGTAACCCTGAGTTTTCGCTTATCTGGCGATTGATTCGGAACATGCTATCTCTCAATGACTGTTACTTCAGATGGGGCTGGGCGAATTTCCCAACCGTCATCGGTGTGATCTTGGCTTAGAAGAAACGGTTTCGCACGCCTTCTACCATTGTCCTCAGGTGCGCCCTTTCTGGGATTATGTCGGCGAGATGACGGCTCGGATGGGGGGATTCTTTCAATACGAACGATATTCTCATCAGGCTTTGGTCAGATTCTTTCAGCAGCAGCTGAAAGTGAAGATCAGGCTGATAGAAAGCGTTTGATGTCAACAGATTTCAGCGAAAGGTGGGTGAAAGTAGCGAGTTTGTTTTGTGTGAAAGAGGCTAACATTGTGCTTCTTCTTTAAGTCCACTTGATCACAACGGGGCGGTTTACTGTGATCCCTCCCCCTAGACACTCTTGGTTTTCCTAGTTAATGTGAATAAGTGTTGCTCCTGACCTGTTCCCGGCACTCTCTTTTGTCATGATCTATATCGAGATTCCCAACCTCTCCAGTTTTTTTTTGGTCCCTGTTTTCATCTCGGCTGGATCAGACTTTGATTTTTCCATTCCGTCATTTATTCTTACCCTCCCCATTTCATTAGTGAGGGTGCTACTTGATTCTGTCTATCAGCAGAATACAGCAGCCACTCTGATTATTTTGAGGGGTGAACGGGTCTTACTAACATCTGTTTTGTTTTAGTTTGTTTTTGTTCCAACTTTAGTTTGTTTTCGGGATTCATCCCCCCCCCTCATTTCATACTTCATGAAATTTTTATATATTTTTGTATTTAAGAATTTGAAATTTTTATGGGGTGTTTTGTAGGTTCCCTTGGTGAATATGTGGTATTGTGGTATATGTAGGATTGAATGGTGATGAATGAGTTCTTGTGGTAAATGGATAAATTGTATTGGATGAATGGGTCATGATCACGATTAACTAGTAATAGGAGAGTTAGTGGAGACCAGCCTCTCCCCACTTCCACTTTTGTCCATGTGCCACAATTATTGTATATTATATACAGTAATAAATAAATTATTCAAGAGGGTGACATGTATTGAGTTACAACCCGGTTTATTTTTGTCAGCCAACTGGACGCTAGCTGGAAACATTATTGCGAAGGTGAGTCTCACACTCTTGATTGGACAATCACAATAAATTTAAAAAGTTAACTAATAACACCACCTCCCAACTTAAAAAACATATCAATAAACTTATTACTGCTAACAATGCTGGAACAGGATCTTATAAACTTGAAAAGATTATAGGTGATTATCAACCTGGTTACCTTTATGGAAATGTAAAATTCCCTAAAAAAGATCATCCCCTCTGACCTATCATTTCACAAATACCTACACCAGTATATTACCTTTGAAAAACCATTAACAAATTAATTACTCCCTACCTCCCAAGTAAATATTGTATTAAGTCCACAAATGAATTTATACAAAGTCTTCATGCTGTAAAACCAAACAATCAAATAATAGCATCTTTGGGCAAAATTTATTTACTAATTCCCCTGTCCATGAAACAAGTAAGATCATTATCCGTGATGTACACAATCACACTTCTCTCCCACCTATCAATATTAAACCCACTATTTTTTTAAATTATTATTAGCATGTAATATTTATACTCAAATAGATGGTATTGCGATGGGATCTACTTTAGGCCCATTTTTCCTAATTGTTATAGGACACATTTAGAAAAAAATACGTAATGACACTAATAGATGACATTTTCGTTTTAGCTGAAAATATTCAAATTCAGTCAGTGATACACTCCTAGGCGATCATGTAACTGTCGATACATGACTGACAAGGCAGATTTTTCCCGCAGTAGGTTACCATTTCTTTCTGCAGTAGACCAGTTGCTATAGAAACCAGTCCGTCCTGCTATTTACCCATATCTGGGGGAGAGAAGAGGATTCATACCTTTCCCAATGGTAGCACGTAAGTGAATGTAATGGATTCGACTGGGATTCGAACTCGGCTCTCCAATTCCTCAGTCCGAGTCTCTATCCATTACTCAGAGTTAGCTCCTCCTTACAATTAGCGAATTAAGGAGGAGCTAACTCCGACAGTCGTAAAGAATTTAAATAAATGATTATATGAACAGAAAAGCGATCTTTTACGAAACTAAAAACTCAGATCTTTAGTTGCTGACCTTAATACATCTGAAAATAATTTTTGATTTTAAAAATGCTACTTTAATTAAAAGAGAAAGCAATTTGTTGAAACGAAAATACATAGAAAGTGCTTTAATCGCTAGAACATCTACAGATAAATTTACATCTAAGTTCTTACAACATTTCTCCTTTCTTGGCAGATAATCTATTATTATAAAGTGGTATACTTAAGAATAAAAAGGGCAAAGGTACCCACACAAAATCGCTAAAAAATCAGCATACGGTGATGAAAACAAGCTCCAAACGTAAACATAGTTTTATCGTCAAAATCTTTATGTTATTACTACGAGGAAGAATCAAAATATTTTTTGAATTTTTCATAAAATGTTTTAATTCTTTTTAGAACATTCGAAATTTTGATTCAAAAATTGTTTTTTCTTGCGTCAGCTGATGTACTAAATTTTAGCATAGCAACTTTTCGTCTCTTTTTGCGGTGACAGACACATTAATTTGGAAATTCTTGCAAAAATCAAATAATTATCGGATTTTAATTAAATTTTTAGGACTTATTCACAAACGAATTAAATTATTTTGAAATGTTTTTATTAGAAAATCTTGGTAAAAATATTTTTTATTTCACATGTGTTTCTCCTTCCTACTTAATTTTATGAAAGCTTAAGAAATTCATCGAGATAATTTTTAGTGACTGTATTACTTCAAAGCAGAATTCTTTGAAGAATTTAAATCATCGATTTTTTTTTTGTTCTGAATCGAAAAATAAAAAACGCAATTAAAACTAAGACATTATTTAATTAGAGAAGCTTTTAAATGGTTTTATGAATAATATATATTAAAGACAATAATTGTCTGAAGAAAAACAAATTTTCTATGAAAAATGAATTTTTGCAAGATTTGTTTTCATTTTTTTACAATTATAAATTGAATAATTTATAGTTTTTAAATTTTTAAAATTCAGTTTCAATGGTAAAACTCTTAGGAAATACTGTTATTAAATAAATCTATATTTACTAATCATAGATCGTAAAGATACAATCTGACGACTCCAAATATTTTTAAAAACAATTTTGATTTTTTTGTGTGTTTAAACGTCCTAATTTTTCTAAGTATGCGAATTCGTATAAGACATTAAAAGGCCATGTTTTTTAAGAGTTTTTCCCCCCTTACGGAAAAAAAACCCTCATATAAAATTTATCGTCTGCTAGCAATTCTGCGTCACAATACATAACTTGTTAACACGTTAGGAGGTCGTTAAATTGATCGATACGGCAGAAAAACAAGATATTTTACGCTATAAGGAATATTTGTTGAAAAATCAGATTAATTTAACTTTAAATTTGCTAATTTAACTCAAATAACGTTTCAGAAATATATATTTTATTTTTGCAAGATTTTTAAGCCGAGAATTAACTTATGATTACAAACGTGTCAAAATGGCCGATTTTATTGATTTTACTGAAAAAGGAATCGATTCTGATCAATATAATATCCGACTGAAATACACCACAGAGTATTTTGCTGACTACAAAAGGTAAAATTGAAATCCTCTAGCTTTTAATTAAAGCTAAAATGAAATCTTTACGAAAACTTTCTTCATTTTTAAAAATTCACTTTAAAGCTTACGTATACCGAATTAGTGGAGGTACCTAGATAAAAACAAGAACAATAGTATAAGAAAAGTAAATGAAATTAGCTAGACAGACTATATATCCAGACACATAAAAAAAAGATTAATTTAAAAGTTAAAATTTTAAACGTTCCAACCTTAAGCATATCCCATTTATTCATAATTATAGCCAACGTTTGCCTTCTTATGTTCGCCCTAACCTTTAGATTTTAGAAGCATATAATGACATCAACGAAATATACTTTTTACTAGTCTGATAAAGTCCTAACGGACAAATCGCATCACATTTTTCCACTTTCTCATTAACTTTCCTAATAGATAGTTAGCTAGCAGGAAGGAAGGAAGGAAGGAAGGAAGGAAGGAAGGAAGGAAGGAAGGAATGAAGGAAGGAAGGAAAGAAAGAAAGAAATAATCACAGTAAGAGATATCGTAAACAGAAATGTTGCAAGGGAGGTTACTCTAGTAGGAGTTATTGGCCTTTGGCCAATGCGAACATGAACTGTTTTAAATATTTTCATTCTCAAACAATTATGTATCAACAGAGACAGTAGTGTTTCCATTTCATAAAACAATGTCATGAATATTTTTAGAACCACAATTACATCAAGTATCACTTTTGATTTTTATTTCAACATTATTTTGAATATATTTTCTCATCTGAATATTGTGCCTTTTTCCATATTTCTCTCATGTCTTTATGGTGTTTTAAATTGATATAATGGTATTTCAATTTGTGTAGTAAAAATGATTTCATGGATTATTTAGGACCATAATAGCTTCAAACATTACTTTTGATGCTTATATCAACATTATTTTCAATATTTTTTCTCATCAAAATATTGTGACTTTTTAAATGTTTTCGTAACCACTCTTTTTTACTTATTTTCTTCATTGTTTTTTTTTTAATTTAATGGTGTTGTCTTCAAACGGATTTGATGGCTTATTTAGGACTTAATTAGTTTCAACATTGACTCTTTCCGTCAACAGTAATTACAAAACATTCATGCATGTATCATTTTGCACAGACAAATATTCAAATGTATTTTAAATGTAAAATAAAAATGCCAAACAGAATTGTTCATAACCATTTTGGTTCTCACCAATCAAAGTGCAACTAAATGCACCGAAACGAAGTTGCATCTTTGTAGTGAGTAAATTGTTTTTGTCTATATAGAAAAATTATAATATATATAGATATATATATGTATATAAAATATATACATACATATATATATAAAATATATATATATACATATATATCTAATATATATATGTATATAATGTGTGTGTGTGTGTGTGTGTGTGTGTGTGCGTGTGTGTGTGTGTGTGTACTGTAATTAGTGGAAAGTGCTCAATATCTGTGATAGAGCTAACATAGATCCACTTTTAAAAAAAAAAAAAGTTTGTCTGATGATCACAAAACATGAAATCCTGGGTATAGACTAATATCCATACAACGGAATATATATATATATATATATATATATATATATATATATATATATATATATATATATATATATATATATAGACAATATTAGTGGTGAATATACACATACATATGCAATTATGTATACACATACATATATGTATAAAAATAATTCCAAGAGGATATGATCCAGGTAGAACTCGATGTCCAGGACAGAGTAAGGATATAATAAAAAGACTTAAACACTACTATTCCACGGTCATAATTTATTCCATTGGAATCGTAAGAACGATCCAATTCATCAGACCTACAGATTCAAAAGAAAACTATATATATATATATATATATATATATATATATATATATATATATATATATATATATAGTACATGTAATAAATCCGTTGGTATATAATACAAGTGGATCCTAATAAAAGAGCATATAAATATTATTACACAACAAAATAAATCCAATATATATATATATATATATATATATATATATATATATATATATATATATATATATATATACAAAATCCAATATATATATATATATATATATATATATATATATATATATATATATATATATATATATATAATATGTAATAATAGCTGGCCACTCGTATTCGAGGATACCTATCTACTAACCAATCCCTATTGCAGACGCTTGCTCTGTGGTTTATTCTGTAACTATGCTGAGCAGACCTTAGTCACAGTTTCTGGGAAAGAGCCTGTTATCTAGCATGATAATCTGAACAAGGCCAGCCTATTTGACCCCTCCAGTCACTCGGACATGTATATATGAATGTGTGTGTTTGTGTGTGTGTGTGTGTGTGTGTGTGTGTGTGTGTGTGTGTGTGTGTATGTGTGTGTGTGTGTGTGTGTGTGTGTGTTTGTGTGTGTGTTTGTGTGTGTGTTTGTGTGTGTGTGTGCTTGTGCTTGTGCTTATTGCTATATCACGTTGAAAACACCAGTTCTCATGCGATCACCAAAGTGGATTTTAACAAGAAACTTTAAATACAGAGCAGGAACACCAGACTAAATGTGACAGCATTTATGGATTTTATCTTATCTTCTTCCATCCTCAGTAACTCCTTGCGTATTAGTGGTTTGTATAACTTCCATAACTGGAAGATTTTTGTCCTTTCCAGAAGTAGGGTCATAAAATCATGCCTGTGACCAGAAACCCTTTCATCACAAGAAAAATGAATTTTTTTCTTTCTTTTTTATTCTTTATTATTATTTAATTTATTGGTTTCATTTCATTTTCCAACGGGAGAAAGAACAACAAAAGAACAATTTCCAGAGAGACAGAAGACGTTATATTTACATTTTTGAATATTGTAAGTCACAGTGAAGCAAGGAATCAGAAAAGAGTTCCACATGCGTTAAGTGTGAGAAATGAAACTATTAGAAAAAGCTTACGGTTACATCTAGCTAGTTCAATAATAAAACAACAAGACCCAGTTGCCAACCTAATTGATCCATCATAGTCTGGATCATCGAGTCAATGCAAATGATCCTTTCCTTAGCTGGATAGTAAGTGCTTCACCAGTGCTTCATACAGGTTTGAATTCAGAGTTTTCTTTTTCCTAGACTGGTTGTCACCTAAGGCTACAGAATCCAGTCTGTCCTACTATTTATCCATAGCTGGAGGGAGAAGAGTTACATTCCTATGTTTCCCAAGAGTATTAGCATGTAATTAAATGTAATGAACTCGACTGGAATTTGAACTCGACTCTCTGATTCCTCAATCTTGTAGTCTGCTTCAATTCATGTAGTCAAGGTACAAAAAGAGGAAATGTCATCAGAACAATCGCCATTAAAATATTTATATGAACAACAGTGGCAAGCAACACTGCGACATTCTGAAAATGACTGAAGTCAAGATGTCAGGTCAGGACCAATAATATTGCAGATTCTTCTTTTGATTTTGTCAAGAATCTTCAGATATATCACAGGAGCAGCAGACCAGTTGTGGCAGTAATATTCAGCATACAGATGAATGGTAGATTTATAAATGTGCAAGATGGATCCTGGAGCAAAAAATTGTCTGGCAGTCAACCAACTTTCCTAGCAGCAGAACTAATATATATAATCATTCCAGTATCTGTCTATATTTCTGAGATGAGGTATTATGTACATTATTTACATTATTCGGATTATTGTCTTCATCTTTGTCGCCATATTTATTACAACGTTTTGGTCTTTCAGTATCTGTCTATATTTCTGAGATGAGGTATTATGTACATTATTTACATTATTCGGATTATTGTCTTCATCTTTGTCGCCATATTTATTACAACGTTTTGGTCTTTCAGTATCTGTCTATATTTCTGAGATGAGGTATTATGTACATTATTTACATTATTCGGATTATTGTCTTCATCTTTGTCGCCATGTTTATTACAACGTTTCGGCCTTTCAGTATCTGTCTATATTTCTGAGATGAGGTATTATGTACATTATTTACATTATTCGGATTATTGTCTTCATCTTTGTCGCCATATTTATTACAACGTTTCGGCCTTTCAGTATCTGTCTATATTTCTGAGATGAGGTATTATGTACATTATTTACATTATTCGGATTATTGTCTTCATCTTTGTCGCCATATTTATTACAACGTTTCGGCCTTTCAGTATCTGTCTATATTTCTGAGATGAGGTATTATGTACATTATTTACATTATTCGGATTATTGTCTTCATCTTTGTCGCCATATTTATTACAACGTTTCGGCCTTTCAGTATCTGTCTATATTTCTGAGATGAGGTATTATGTACACTATTTACATTATTCGGACTATTGTCCTCATCTTTGTTGCCATATTTATCACAACGTTTTGGTCTTTCAGTATCTGTCTATATTTCTGAGATGAGGTATTATGTACATTATTTACATTATTTGGACTATTGTCCTCATCTTTGTCACCATATTACAACATTTCGGCCATTATACGCTCCGGCCATCTTCAGGTTGTTGGAATGTCGAACTGAACCCTTTATTTCACTCCCTGGGGTAGACTGTTGTAGTTCCATACACATATGTCCTCAAGGACACATGGCACAGTGGATAAAGGCATTAGTTAGATCCAGTGACAGGACCCAAAGAGTGTGAGTTCAATACCCAGCTAAGGCAGTGGAGAACTTTCAGAGGGAAATTAACAGGTGATAACTGATAACTGACATCCATTAAAACATGGCACGTGGAACTAGTTCGACATTCCAACCACCTGAAGAAGGCCGGAGCATACAACGGCCAAAATGTTGTGATAAATATGGCGACAAAGGTGAGGACAACAGTCCGAATAATGTAAATAATGTACATAATCATTCCACTTCATATCAGGGGAAAACGAGAGGCTAAGAAGGAGTAATTAATTAATTACTCACCTGGACGTTAGTATCAGCCATGCTGATAGAAGCTGAAAATGGTTATTCAAGTTGACGAAAGCAGCTGTTTCATTTTGAAGAAAGGTAATATGAAATAAATTAAACTCAGATGTACTTTAAGTAATTTTTATTCCCACAGTGTAATTATGATATATTTGACAAGCAGTTGTCTAATTATGCAGAACAACAAAAAAAACATTGATTTGCATGGGTGGACTGAGAAGTTCATAATCTGGCTATGAAGGGGCAATGCTAGAACTGTGAAACCTTGTATCCATTAATTTAAACTCCTCCTACAAATAACTGCATTGTTTCTTTTCAGATAAACTGACATCTTACTGTTCAAAACATTGTTCATCTTGTTGGTCAAAAAAGTCATCAACTGCAGATATGATGTCATCCTCATAGCGATACTGGTTCCAGCCAAATATTTTTTTTCATGTTGAGGAATATATGATAGTCAAATCAGAAGAATAGGGAGAGCGAACAACAAGTTCAAAATCACAGTCACAAACATCAGCTATTGAATCCAAGGACTTGTGTGCTGGAGAATTGTCCTGGGAATAATAGCCTTTCATAAATGCCTCATCAAGTTAGCATAGTACTCTCCATTGATGGTGTGGCCCTTTTGAAGAAAGTCAAACAAAATGGTGTTTACATCCTAAAAACTAAGGCCATCATCTTCCCTGCAAATGAAATTACTGTGGCCATCTTTGGAGCAGGTGTGGAGGGCTGTTTCTACTGGATGGATTGTCTTTTTGTCTTTGGCTCAAAGTTATGGACCAAACACTTATACTGAGTTAGAAAACATTCAAGGAAACCAGTTTGATCTGCTTCAATGTTATATTTTCCCATGATGTGCTCAGTTGGATGCACTTTTGATTAGGTATCAGAAAACGGGGCATCCATCGGGCTGAAAGCTTTGTCAGTTTATTTTGCAGGATGTTCTCAGTGATTTCACAGGATATGCTAACAGCATTGGCTTATTTATAATCAATCGCCTTTCATCCGTCACCATGTTGTGAACACAATCAATGTTTTCCACAGTGGTGTCAGTTGCAGGACATCCAGATATTGGGTCATCTTCAAGACACTCAGTACCCCTCCTAAATTCAGCTGCCCTCTTTTGCACTGTTGATAAAACTGGAGAGTCATCCTTAATGTAGCAACCCTGTCAGAATGAAACCCATTTTCTGCAGGTACTTCATAACACCACGATGCCAAATTTTGTCAATTTTCAAAATAATTTGTTACTTTTGAAATCTTCTTTGAGTAGTCAGATGTCATTTTAACTAGAAAGAAACAATACAGTTATGAAGAAGAAGAGTTTAAATTAATGCATGCAAGATTTCAGTTCTAGCATCACTGCTTCATTGTCAGCCTGCAAGTTTTCAGCCCACCCTTGTATATGTTGATAAAAAGACAGTTCATAATAAGTAATGGGCAGTAAGTCAACATATAAGGTTATTTTTCCCCCTATTCTAGATTTGTTACAAATGTTATTACTAGACACAGGGAAATGCGCAGTCTTTTACAAAAATCAAGGAATAAAACTTTATTTAAAAGAAAACATTTTAGAAAAAAAAAAAATAATCATATTTTGGTAATGTTTAACCATTAGACTCAAAAGAAAGTGTTTGTCAAAAGGACAATTATTCTCGAGACACCATTGTTATTATCGACACTTTTCACTCCCTCAGCAACATTTATTGTTTTAAAAAGCTAGGATTAGAATTTTGATACAGCATCCAAAATATGAAAGTGGAATTATACATTTTCTTTTTTTTTTTGAGAACTGACAACAAAGATGTTAAACACTATTTATTAGACTGCTATATTTACAAGAATAATTTTATATTTTCAAGATTAAAAGTAACTGAACTGTAATGAAATACTTACTATTTTCTAAAGAAATAAATATGAAAAGATTTTTTAGTCATGAATTTATAAAATTAAATCAAACGTTTATCTGAGATATAAAATATATTATGCTCAGAAAATCATGTTTATTCAAATTTTCTTATTCTATTGTTCATTGATATTTTTATAAAACTATGAATAAAAACTTGTTTTCATAGTTATTTATAAAATGGTAAATAATGAATATTGCATTGTAGTTGGTTTACATATTTGGATAATTTTGTAAATAAAAAGATTTCTTGACAAATTTATTTCTTTATAAAATGGTAGAAAATAAATTATGAAATCTTTATTTATTATTTTATAAAGTTCAAATCAATTGGCAATTAGCCGACCATAGATCACGATAATGAAAAAATTGGTAAATGAAAACAATTTGAGAGATAAAAGAAGAAGAAAATGTGTTATGTATTTTCTTCTATAATTCATTGATATTTTTATAAAATTATGAATAAAAAGAAAAAACAAACAAACTTGTTTTCATAGTTATTTATAAAATGGTAAACAATAAATATTGCCTTGTAGTTGGTTTACAAATTTTTTAATATAAAGATTTCTTTTCAAATTTATTTCTTTATAAAATGGTAAATAATAAATATCACACTGTACATAGTTCACATATTTTTATAATCTTTTGAATAAACATTGCTGAGAGAGTCAAAAGTGTATACAGTAATAGCAGTGTCAAGAGAATAACCGTCCTTTTGACACAGTGGTTTTTTGCTCATATTTCTTTGCCTTGGAACTAATTTTAAACCCCTGCCATAAAATATATTATGAAATTCAATTCAAGGAATATTTAAAAATACAAAATATACATAGCAGTTGGCTAAAAATTCACAAAATAATTTATACTAAAATATAAGGCAATTTTCACTTAAAAATGTGGCTGGATTAACTGGTCAGTAGGCGGGCAAATGCCGCAGTAGTAATATTTCCGTTAGTCTTTCATCCGTTTATGTATATTGTTGAAATAAGTAAATGCTTTTATTTCGAGCTCATTCTTGTTTTTAAAAACAGATGTTTCATCTTCCACAGCTTCGTGGCTCCTCTTCTCTTCCAATAAGATATCAGATCTGATGGTAACAGATCTGGTGGTGATCCACCCTGTCAATCAGAGATCTTCATGTTCAGCTCAGCTATTCCACTTTCAAGATGGACGACTTTGACAAACGAAAGATGTAATAACTTTCGTCTTCTACTGCTGCACCTGAACCTTCCGACAATTTCAGAAGATCTTTTTTATGATTTTTTATATTCCATTGAATTTTGACAAAGTTCTCTTCAAGAACAATCTGAAAGAAAAGAAAAATAATGATAATCTTATTAATTAAAGAAATTTTATTACTACTGGAGTAAAAAAACAAACATTCTAATTGCCACAAGGCCACAAAAATCTCCTAAACTGGTTTTGGAAGTACGATGGAGTAATGGATAACGGCTTGGATTGAGGAATCGGAGAGCCGAGTTCAAATTCCAGTCGAATCCATTACATTCACTTATATGCTAATACCCTTGGGAAAGTATGAATCTTCTTCTTCTCCCCACAGCTATGGGTAAATAGCAGGACAGGCCGAGTTCTATAGCCTTGGATGGCAACTGGTCTACTGCAGAAAGAAATGGCAACCTACTGCAGGAAAAAATCTGCCTTGTCAGTCACGTATCAAAAGATACATGATAGCCTAAGCACATATCACACATGGTATATAAATGACTGAAACCAGTCAAGCACAGATATGAAATACAGAGAGCTCGAGAAAAATAACAACAGAAACTGTAATATGAGCTCTGGTAAAAAAACAATTACTGAGACATTAGGTTTATAAGTCCCCAAAATTCGATCACTGATGTCCCCAAGCACAGTGGATAAAAGTGTTGCTTAAGTAATCCAAAGAGTTGTGAGTTCAATACCTGGCCACAGTATAGGAGGAACAAAAACTTGGAGAGTTCAGTTAATAAAGGAAATTAACTGAAACAGAAATATCTAAAATAAAGGCATGGCACGTGGAATTAGAACAATCTACCCACATGAGCTAAATAAAGGGTTCGGTTCAAAATTCTCTATAGTTTACCCAGAGTGACCCACACCTGATAAAGGTCAGAAGTCACAACAGCTGAAACGTTGCGATAACAACAACAAAGATGACTGCGCATGTAAATAGTGTAAATAAAATTATATACAAATAAATATGGACAAACTGAATATCTCATTTGAAGAAGGTTGGCGTGTACAACAACCGAAACGTCATGAATATGGCAATAAAGATGAGGACAACAGTTGGAACGATGTAAATTAGGTTGTTCAGTAAATAATCTCCGATTTTAGAATCGACTTTTATCCCTGAATTAATGTATTTAAATGTGTTTAAATCAGTCAAAACAGGAACCCTGAACATCGAGACATTTCTGCCATTGAATTACAAATATATTTATGACTTTATGATATTTTAGAATCAACTTTTATTCCTGATTTAATGTACTTAAAGTGTGTTTAAAATCAAAAAAAAAAAAAAATAGGAACCCTGAACATCGATACATTTCTGCCATTAAGTTACAAGTTTATTATAAAATTAATGCAGGCATAGTGTAGTAATGGATAGTGGCTCGGATTGAGGAATCAGAGAGCCAAGTTTGAATTGCAGTTGAGTA
Organism: Acanthosepion esculentum; assembly: GCA_964036315.1. NCBI lineage: Eukaryota > Metazoa > Mollusca > Cephalopoda > Sepiida > Sepiidae > Acanthosepion > Acanthosepion esculentum. The sequence goes on along the minus strand of OZ038500.1, from coordinate 4,568,213 downwards.
TGTGCAAATACCCCTAAGAAAAGTATGAATCAATCTCCCCCCCCCCCAGTTATGGGTAAATAACAGGACAGAATGGCTTCTATAGCTTTGGATGGCAACCAGTCTAGGAGAATGACAACTCTGAATACAAAGCCTCCAACCATTAAATAATAGTTTAACAGACTGTTATTTTTAGAGGAAGTGTCTCTCAGTTCCGAGTTCTGGAAGTTGACATGCGGGGTCAGAGGTGAACCATAGTAGGGAAGTTGATTTTGATTGGCTGAGCTACCAAAGGGAAAATAGATAGGAGAAAAGGTTTCAGTGCGTTGGTTCTTACATGTCAAGAGATGTAGACATGTTCTCTTTTGTGTCCGAAACTGCTCCCCAGGAAATGTGGGGGGGGACCCCACGGGATAGTTAGATAAAGTACATGTCAACATGATTAGTAAAAATAGCTAAGTTAAAATTCTCTTGTGTGAAGTTTTCATTGCTGAACCGAAATGATTGACGATTGCCAGCCAAGAGAAAAAGCCGAGCTGAGGCCATGTCAGAATGCAGCACAACTATGGTTTAAATAGTAGGGTAGTCTGGGTTCAAGTGAATACTACATATATATATATATATATATATATATATATATATATATATATATATATAGTTTTAAGGCATGCTATATTTATGGGATAAAGTGCTCAATATCAGAGATAGAGCATATGTAAATATAAAAGTGAACATTGAAGTCAACACTTAGAGGCAACGGGCTGTTTCATGCTGTTATTTTTTTATCACATTAATAAAATAGCACTGCCTATAATGTTAAGGCATCCACCTTTTTTTTTCATTTTTTTTGGGGGGGGGGAATTATTTAATCTCTAATTATGAACTATATGAGTGCTGTCATATCCTACTATGGCAACAAGAAAATGACTAACAGAAAATCAAAGATGGCGTTACTGCAGTCGTGTGGCCACTTATACTCAACAGAACTCATGAACTAAAGCTTCTTGCTATAATAATGTTGTGGGGATAGACTAGCTGACAAAGACATCAGTGCTGTGAGTTCAAGCCTCATACTGTGAAATCAAACATTTCATAGTAAATATTCATGATAATCTGATTATAATAACAATGACTATCTAATGCATAAAACTCAAATATTATGTGTGTCAACTCAAAATTCTGAAAACTCAATAAACAAGGTGACGTAAAAGTCGCACACTATGATTTATTAAAAGTATAATTACACATGTAAATTTTATTTACTAGTTATTTGATTGTTATATGTTCTGTTCAAAATGTCATCCTTCTTTTTCAGAACAGATTTCAATTCTGTGCCTGCAGGATTCATTAACAGGTCAGAGAGTTTCCTCTGTCATTTTACAGAATTCATATTTCATTCTTTCTTTAAGTTCCTCGAACACTGAGGGATAAGTAACTGATTTCAAATGACCCCGCAGAAAAAGTCCAAGAGTGTCATGTCTGGTGACCTTGGTGACCTTGACACAACAAAACCTCTTCGATCTATCCATTAACCCCGATGGTAAGCAATTTTTGCTTCACCCTGTATATGAAACCAATCAGTGCATGTTTGCATACACACATGTGTAGATATGACTTACAACGGAATCAAAGAAATGTGGGTTGATTATCTTAAAATTACAGCACTGTGTCCTGCCAAACTTAGCAACTCTTGCTTGATGGCAATAAGTCATTTATATATTGAGCTTTTGAAATCATTTTTAAATAATTTCTGTGATTCCTTTTCAATCTGATATTTTTTTCACTATTTACATTATTCGGACTATTGTCCTCATCTTTGTCGCCATATTTATTACGTTTCGGCCTTTCAGTATCTGTCTATATTTCAGAGATGAGGTATTAGGTACACTATTTACATTATTCGGACTATTGTCCTCATCTTTGTCGCCATATTTATTACAACGTTTCGGCCTTTCTGTATCTGTCTATATTTATGAGATGAGGTATTATGTACACTATTTACGTTATTCGGACTATTGTCCTCATCTTTGTTGCCATATTTATTACAATGTTTTGGTTGTTCAGTATCTGTCTATATTTCTGAGATGAGGTATTATGTACACTATTTACATTATTCGGACTATTGTCCTCATCTTTGTTGCCATATTTATTATAATGTTTCGGCCTTTCAGTATCTGTCTATATTTCTGAGATGAGGTATTATGTACACTATTTACATTATTCGGACTATTACCCACATCTTTGTTGCCATATTTATTACGTTTCGGCCTTTAAGTATCTGTCTATATTTCTGAGATGAGGTATTAGGTACACTATTTACATTATTCGGAGTATTGTCCTCATCTTTGTTGCCATATTTATCACAGCGTTTCGGCCTTTCAGTATCTGTCTATATTTCTGAGATGAGGTATTATGTACACTATTTACATTATTCGGACTATTGTCCTCATCTTTGTCGCCATATTTATTACAACGTTTCGGCCTTTCAGTATCTGTCTATATTTCTGAGATGAGGTATTATGTACACTATTTACATTATTCGGACTATTATCCTCATCTTTGTTGCCATATTTATTACGTTTCGGCTTTTCAGTATCTGTCTATATTTATGAGATGAGGTATTAGGTACACTATTTACATTATTCGGACTATTGTCCTCATCTTTGTTGACATATTTATTATAATGTTTCGGCCTTTCTGTATCTGTCTATATTTATGAGATGAGGTATTATGTACACTATTTACATTATTCGGACTATTGTCCTCATCTTTGTTGACATATTTATTATAATGTTTCGGCCTTTCTGTATCTGTCTATATTTCTGAGATGAGGTATTATGTACACTATTTACATTATTCGGACTATTGTCCTCATCTTTGTCGCCATATTTATTACGTTTCGGCCTTTCAGTATCTGTCTATATTTCTGAGATGAGGTATTATGTACACTATTTACATTATTCGGACTATTGTCCTCATCTTTGTTGCCATATTTATTATAATGTTTCGGCCTTTCTGTATCTGTCTATATTTCTGAGATGAGGTATTATGTACACTATTTACATTATTCGGACTATTACCCACATCTTTGTTGCCATATTTATTACGTTTCGGCCTTTAAGTATCTGTCTATATTTCTGAGATGAGGTATTAGGTACACTATTTACATTATTCGGACTATTGTCCTCATCTTTGTTGCCATATTTATTATAATGTTTCGGCCTTTCTGTATCTGTCTATATTTCTGAGATGAGGTATTATGTACACTATTTACATTATTCGGACTATTGTCCTCATCTTTGTCGCTATATTTATTACAATGTTTTGGTTGTTCAGGTGGTTGGAATGTCGAACTGAACCCTTTATTTCGCTCTAGTTCTATGTTCTAGTTCCACGTGCCATGTCTAATGGATGCCAGTTATCAATTATGTTCGGCTTAATTCCCTCTCCTAGTTGTCCACAGCCTTAACCAGGTATTAAATACATACACTGAATTTCTGGGTATTATAAACCTAACGTCTTCAGCAACCGTTTTTTTACTAGTGCTCATATTGCAATTTTTGCTGTTACCATTCCATGTTTTTACCAGAGCTCATATTGCAATTTTTGTTGTTATTATCGCTTTTCTCTGGAACTCATTATTACTGGTTCCCATATTGTATTCATTTCTATGCTTAGTCTGTTCAGGAGATTTTTGTGGCCTAACATATGTGCTGATTCCTTAAGTTTACGAATTTTCCAATGGTGTTCTTTGTCGATGATCTCAACCTGATCCCACAGAATACCCAGAAATTCATACACAGATGTCCTCAAAGACACATGGCACAGTGGATAAAGGCATTAGTTAGATCCAGTGACAGGACCCAAAGTGTCTGAGTTCAATACCTGGTTAAGTCGGTGGAGAACTTGGAGAGGGAATTAATCAAGAGATAATTGATAACTGACATCCATTAGACATGGCATGTGGAACTAGAACAGTCTAGCCCAGTGAGCGAAATAAAGGGTTCAGTTCGACATTCCAACTACCTGAAGAAGGCCAGAGCGTACAACAGCCAAAATTGTTGTAATAAATATAGCGACAAAGATGAGGACAATAGTCCGAATAATGTAAATAGTGTACATAATACCTCATCTCAGAAATATAGACAGATACTGAAAGGCCAAAACATTGTGATAAATATGGCGACAAAGATGAGGACAATAGTCCGAATAATGTAAATAGTGTACATAATACCTCATCTCAGAAATATAGACAGATATTTTTTTATCTTCATAAAAACTATATTTTGTTGATGGGTTTTCTAATTAAATTGATTTGTTGTTCAAACAAAGAGATTTTCTGCTCTAGAAGTTCATCCACGTGAAACTCCAAGCAAAAAAAGAGAATTAAAAATATTAAGTAAAAAAAAAACACGGATAATCACCTTACAAAGGAAATTCCAAAGTTTTCTTGCTATGCCTTTGTTTCTGAAAGCAGGTGTCACATATAAATCCTTTGGTAACATTATTTTACCAGACCATGAACAGAAGATCATGTTATAGAAAAGATAACCAACCAGTCTTGAACCTGAAATAAATAAAATCTCGTCAAGGCAATAAACAATTAGAAAAAATAATATGGCTCAAGCTGAAAGATCAATACTTGCACTATTTGCATTCAGAGTAATGCCATCATTTTTGTCTCTTGAAAATTTTAAATCTTAATTTCCTATGGAACTAGAAATGTTTTCCTTAATTTCGAAATATTTTAAAATTCTCAAATTTTAACCTTTAGCCCTCTGTATTAAGGAGACTTCATTTGTTAAACAAAATATTTGTACAGCCACTGCATTCAACTCTGATCATCAGACAATAGTATGGTTGAATTTTTCACTAGTGTTGTCATATCCTACTATGGCAACAAGAAAATGACTAACAAAAAATCGAAGATGATGTTACCACAATCGTGTGGCCACATATGTGCTTAAGGTTTTCAAAACTTGGGAACTGTTAGGTTTTTATATTTTTGTTGTTTTTTAATCATTTCATCCCAAACAAGGCAATAAAGCTGCTAAGACACAAGGACTTTACTAAGTTTTTGAGAATATGTGTAAATGAAAATATTATTTAGGATAGAGAACAATAAAAGAACATGAATCAAGAAGAGAAAAGTTTACGATTGACATTGCATTTAAATTTTGAAGATCAAACTGGACTGGAAAGCAAGAAGCTGGAAGAGGGTTCCACAAGTGAGAAGTCCAAGAGAAAAATCTGTTAGCATAGAACATACGGTTACATCAGAACAGTTACAATTAAATTATATATAGAAAAGACTGAAGTGAAGATGCCAGGTTAGGACCAATAACATTGCAGATGCTTTCATCAAGAATCTCTAAATATGTAGCGGGAGCACCAGACAAGATGTGGAAGCAATATTCAAAACAAGGCAAATGGTAGACTTAAAGAAATGTAAGATAGTCTCAGGTAGATATGAACAGATTGAGAGATAGATAATGAACAGGCTGTGATAGATAGATAGATAGATAGATAGATAGATAGATAGATAGATAGATAGATAGATAGATAGATAGATTAATATGCCACGTTAGGACCAATAATATTGCACATTCTTTCATCAAAAATCTCTAAATATATAGCAGAAGCACCAGACCAGATGTGGCAGCAATATTCAATGCATGGATGAATGGTAGACTTATAAATATGCAAGATAGATTCTTCTTTGGATTTTCTCAAGAATCTCTAAATATATAGTAGAAACACCAGATCAGATGTGGCAGCAATATTCAAAGCAAGGATGAATGGTAGACTTATAAATATGCAAGATAGATTCTTCTTTGGATTTTATCAAGAATCTCTAAATATATAACAGAAGCATCAGACCAAATGTGGCAGCAATATTCAATGCATGGATGAATGGTAGACTTATAAATATGCAAGATAGATTCTTCTTTGGATTTTCTCAAGAATCTCTAAATATATAGCAGAAGCACCAGACCACACCTGGCAGCAATATTCAATGCATGGATGAATGGTAGACTTATAAATATGCAAGAGATTCTTCTTTGGATTTTCTCAAGAATCTCTAAATATATAGCAGAAGCACCAGACCAGATGTGACAGCAATATTCAATGCATGAATGAATGGTAGACTTATAAATATGCAAGATAGATTCTTCTTTGGATTTTATCAAGAATCTCTAAATATATAGTAGAAACACCAGATCAGATGTGGCAGCAATATTCAAAGCAAGGATGAATGGTAGACTTATAAATATGCAAGATAGATTCTTCTTTGGATTTTCTCAAGAATCTCTAAATATATAGCAGAAACACCAGACCAGATGTGACAGCAATATTCAATGCATGAATGAATGGTAGACTTATAAATATGCAAGATAGATTCTTCTTTGGATTTTCTCAAGAATCTCTAAATATATAGTAGAAACACCAGATCAGATGTGGCAGCAATATTCAAAGCAAGGATGAATGGTAGACTTATAAATATGCAAGATAGATTCTTCTTTGGATTTTATCAAGAATCTCTAAATATATAGCAGAAGGACCAGACCAAATGTGGCAGCAATATTCAATGCATGGATGAATGGTAGATTTATAAATATGCAAGATAGATTCTGTAGAAAAAAATTGTCTTGTACTGAAGAGTGAACCAACTTTCTTAGCAGCAGACCAAGCAATTGATTCAGTGTACACCTTCCACTTCATGCCAGTGGAAAATATAAGCAATGAGTTGCTCTCCTGTAGGTGAACATCAGGCACGTTAATGCAAGGCAAAAAAAGCTTAATTCAAAAACTTGACCCAAACATCTCTATTGGCAAAATCCAAAATATAATTGCTTTTGTGCTTTTCAATGTTGTCCTTCTTGGGTGCGTATGGGTTAACATGTAAATATTCTTGTTGTTTTTTTACACTGCATGGGTAGGTGGGTGCTATACCAGTATCAATAACAAAATTCAATAGTAAATATCTATGTATCTCATAGAAAGAACAAAACAAAAATTTGGGAACAGTCTGACTCACCCACCCACCCCCGTCCCTAAATAAAAGAACAGACAACAAATATCTGGAGATTGCCTAAGTCAAAGGTCAAAAAACACAAATGACGTGAAAAATAAAGGTCAGGTTTTTATAAATGACAAGAATGCCAAATTTTTCTTCACATTCAATTCTCTTCAGTTGAGTAACCTAATTTGTCACAGATCTGATAATGTATACTTGACACTAATAAAAAAAATACCTTATTCTTTATTGTACAAGAACACTAGTGCCTCTTTATTCGTGGAGAAATTAGATATGAAAAGGCAAAGAATTCAAATTAGATGGCTTCAATATCAGATGTATACCTTCTTAATCAGCACTTGGCAAACTTCTTTATTACTTTTTAAACTTATGGCATTGTGCTGATTACTATCTATCACAGTCTGCTCATTATCTATCTATCTATATATCACAGTCTGTTCATTATCTATCTATCTATATATATATCAGTCTGTTCATTATCTATCTATCTATCTATATATCACAGTCTGTTCATTATCTATCTATATATATATATCACAGTCTGTTCATTACCTATCTATCTATCTATATATCACAGTCTGGTCATTATCTATCTATCTATCACATTCTGGTCATCATCTATCTATCTATCACAGTCTGTTCATTACCTATCTGTCTATCTATATATCGCAGTCTGTTCATTATCTATCTATCTATCACAGTCTGGTCATTATCTATCTATCTATAAATCACAGTCTGTTCATTATCTATCTATCTATCACAGTCTGGTCATTATCTATCTATCTATCACAGTCTGGTCATTATCTATCTATCACAATCTGGTCATTATCTATTTTTCTATATATCACAGTCTGGTCATTATCTATCTATCTATCACAGTCTGGTCATTATCTATCTATCTATATATCACAGTCTGTTCATTATCTATCTATCACAATCTGGTCATTATCTATATATTACAGTCTGTTCATTATCTATCTATCTATCTATCTATCTATCACAGTCTGGTCATTATCTATCTATCTATATATCACAGTCTGTTCATTATCTATCTATCACAATCTGGTCATTATCTATCTATCTATCTATATATCACAGTCTGTTCATTATCTATCTATCTATCTATCTATCACAGTCTGGTCATTATCTATCTATCTATATATCACAGTCTGTTCATTATCTATCTATCTATCTATCTATCTATCACAGTCTGTTCATTATCTATCTATCTATATATCACAATCTGTTCATTATCTATCTATCTATCTATATATCACAGTCTGGTCATTATCTATCTTTCAATCTCTTCATATCTATCTACCTATCTGAATCTGTTCATATCTATGTATCTATCACAGTCTGTTCATTATCTATCTGAATCTGTTCATATATATATCTATCTCAATCTGTTTATATCTATCTATCAATGAATCTATCTCAACCTGTTCATATCTATCACAGTCTTTTCATTGGCTATCTATCTATCTATATGAATCTGTTCATATTTATCTATATTTAATATATATTTATATATATTTGTATATTTAGCTTCATACAAGTTTACTCTGGTCTACTTTAGGTGTCATAATTTTCAACAGAAAATGGGTGTTTAATTCAAAGTTATTTTCTTTTCCAGAAAAAAACAACAGCTGAAAGGTAAACAAAAATATAAAGTATAAAAAAAATGTCTACCTTTTTCAGAATGTTCAGTGGTAATATCTTCAGCCACAATGATGTAAAAGAATTTTCTAGCACCAAATCCATCTCTCTTCAGAGCTAAGATAAAGAAAAATTAAAAGAAAACAATTTTTTGTGTAAATACATCAAAATATTAGGTTAAGGCATAAATAATTTCCGTTTTTGTTTAACAATTTAACCCTTTAAAAAAAATAAAGTCCAATTACATTTTATTCAATTCTATATTCACCATTATTAGCAATGACTTCTGTCTATATTTCTGAGATGAGGTATTATGTACACTATTTACATTATTCGGACTATTGTCCTCATCTTTGTTGCCATATTTATTACAATGTTTCGGCCTTTCAGTATCTGTCTATATTTATGAGATGAGGTATTATGTACACTATTTACATTATTCAGACTATTGTCCTCATATTTATTACAACGTTTTGGCTGTTGTACGCTCCGACCTTTAGAAAGTCGAACTGAACCCTTTATTTCACTCACGGGGGTAGACTGCCATGTCTAATGGATGTCAGTTATCAATTATCTCCTGTTAATTCCCCTCACCAAGTTCTCCACTGCCTTAACCAGGTATTGAACTCACACTCATTGGGTCCTGTCACTGGATCTAACTAATGCCTTTATCCACAGTGCCATGTGTCCTTGAGGACATCTGTGTATGAATTTCTGGGTATTATAAACCTAATGTCTTCAGCAACCATTTTTACCAGTGCTCATATTGTGAGTTCAATATCTGGTTAAAGCAGTGGAGAACTTGGAGAGGGTAATTAACAGGGGATAACTGATAAGTGACATCCATTAGACATGATACGTAGAATGTTGCACTTGTTGGATTTTGGTATCCCCAATTTGTAATTTGTAATGTTGGGCTGTCCCTTTTGCTAACAACCCTGAATTCTGTCCTCTTATAATTGATGTTTAGCCCTACCATTAAAAACCAGGATCGAGATTTATTAAATATTTAATTAAATTTCGATATTTTCATTTTGCAATATTGACGACAGAAATCGGCGTTTACGGATTATTAATTTGGCTGTAAAAGAAACATGAAAAAGTTACGTAAAAAAACAAATGGCAACACACACTCGTTAATATAATGATTAATAAAAAACAAAAAAATCAGTGCGTAGAGGCTAACTTTGTGAGTTACTCATTCTCCTACTCTTTCTGTCTGCATCTCTCTCTCTCTCTCTCCTCTTTCTTTCCTTGTCTCCATCTCTCACTTTCTACTACTTTCTATCTTTCCTTCTTTTTCTCGCCCTCCTTTTCTCTCACCCTCTTTCCTACTTTTTCTTTTCACTTTCTCTTTTCTTTTTCCTTCTCTCTCCCCATTCTTATTCTTTCTCTCTTCTCCCTCTTACTTCACCTCTCCCTCTCTCCGTCTCTCTTTATCTTTCTTTCCATCTCTCTCTTTCTTTATTTACATCCCTCTCCCTCTTTTTGTCTCTCTCTCTCTCTCTTTACCTATCCATCTCTTTCTTATATAAGTGTCTTTTTTCTTTTCTTTTTCTCTAAAACTTCATGTTCAGTCCATGATATTCTCAGCATCCTTCTGTAGAACCACATTTTTATCTTTTCTTCATCTATCAGGAGACTGTCCAACATTCACAGCCATATAGGAAGACTGATATTGGGTAACAGTTCAGTACCCTTTTCTTTGTTTCTAAAGAAATTTTTGATCATCTTATTACTTTGCTTAGCTTTTGTAAGGCATCTTTTGCTATCCTAATGTGCTTTCATATTTCTGTGTCACACTTTCCATCCTCTGTTAAAACACACCCCAGATATTTAAATTGCTGTACTTATTTGATTTTGGTATCCCCAATGTGTAATTTGCATGCTGGGGTGGCCTTTTTGCTTGCAACCATGTATTTTATCTTCTTGCAATTAATGTTTACTTTTTTCTTTCCTTTACTACCTTTTGGAGTACATTCTTGTAGATTTCTTTCTCTTTCAGCTATCAACACTGTCTCATGTGCATATCGCATGGGGTTAAGATTGTGTCCACCAATTCCTGATAGGAATTCTGTCAGAATCAACTTGCTGTATAGTTTGAATAAGTCCAGTGAGAAGACACAACTTTGTCATACACCCCTTTCTAATTTTTTTCATATTTACTAAATTCATTTTTTGTCCATCTGCTGGTAGTTTGCTACTAAAATGTTATATTCCATGCGAATAGGAATATATACTTGACAAACATGGTGAATAAAATAAGTAAAGGTTTATTGTAAAAACCAGTACAATCAGAAATAAGGTAACAGTTATGTGCATGATCGTCGCAAGTCAATCCAGTGGTGAGGGCTACTATTGGAAGGTTGGTAGTTCTCACATAAGTCTGAGTTGTACTCAACAGATCCCAGCTAGACTCCTATAGTCCATTGCCTTACAGATACTTATAAGTAGTTACTACCTATAGTTTAGTTACTCATGGGAGTGACAGGTTATTCCATTACATCATAAAACTTTGTCGTTGCTCACATGTTCAGACCATGGTATTCTCAGCATCCTTCTGTAGAACCACATTTCTGTTGCCTCAAGTCTCTTCTTCATTGGTGCAGAGATTGTCCAGCATTCACTTTCATCTAGCAGGAGTGATAGTATTTTCTTTGTTTCTACCAAACCCTTCCTTTTTTTCTTAATACATTGCTTCGCTTATGGAAGGCATCTTTCTCTATCTTAATACATCTTCTGATTTCAATGTTGCATTTTCTGTCCTCTGTTCAAACACTTCTCATGCATTTAAATTGTTGTACTTGTTTAATTTTGGTATCCCCAATTTGTAATTTGCCTCTTGGGCTGTTCTCTTTTGCTGACAACCATGAATTCTGTCTTCTTGATGATTAGTCCTGTCTTCTCACTTACAAAAAGGAACAATTTCATTCATGGAAAGATATTTTATAATTTTAACTAAGTTTGGTACAAGGCCTTATTAGAGGTTCTTTAAAATTTAAATTATGATTTGATACTTGCAAGATTAGCATTAAAATCAATGTCATAAAATAAATATTATTTATTTTTTCTAAATATTATTGTAATGAAACTATATATAACAGGCATTGTTAAAAGTCATGGAAGGGAGAAGGGCACTACTAGGTTTTAAAAGACCTTAAAGCATATGCTTCTTAAACAATCTAGTTTTAAAAGACCTTAAAGCATATGCTTCTAAAACAATCTAGTTTTAAAAGACCTTAAAACATATGCTTCTTAAACAATTTAGTTTTAAAAGACATTAAAACATATGCTTCTTAAACAATCTAGTTTTAAAAGACCTTAAAACATATGCTTCTAAAACAATTTAGTCTTAAAAGACCTTAAAACATATGCTTCTTAAACAATCTAGTTTTAAAAGACATTAAAACATATGCTTCTTAAACAATCTAGTTTTAAAAGACCTTAAAGCATATTCTTCTAAAACAATTTAGTTTTAAAAAATCTTAAAACATATGCTTCTTAAACAATCTAGTTTTAAAAGACCTTAAAGCATATGCTTCTAAAACAATTTAGTTTTAAAAGACCTTAAAACATATGCTTCTTAAACAATCTAGATTTTAGCAACAATAAAGATTTCGGCTCAGTGCTGTTTTAAACTGTAAGTTCAATATTTCTGCCTCAGGGAAATGAGATTTTTTTTTAAGCATTTTATCCCAAGCAAAATGGGAGTGTCACTAGCACACAAGGGGTTATAGAGAGTGAGAGTAAGAGTAAAGAGGAGTGTTTGATGAAAGGATAAAGAGAAGGTCAGGGATCAGGATCAAGACATCAGAAGATGTCAATTGACATTACATTTGAATATTTGAAGATTATAGCTATCAGGGAAGCAAGTAAGAGGAAGGGAGTTACACTGTCGGGAAGTGCAAAAGAAGAAGCTGTTTGACTAGAAGAGGTGGTTACATTTGAAAGGGTGAGACCGAGATACCAACCTAGTAGCATGCATATGGGGCACCAATGAAAGTAGCTCGTCATCACAGTTGCCATGGAAATATTTATAGAAAAGACAGAGGGAAGCCACATCACGTCTGTAGGAAAGTGACTGTAGACGAGAGAATGGATAATAACATGTTTTTTATAGTGGCCATATACTTTCTTTTAATGAAACGATGGGATAGTTTCTGGCTGAATTTATGGATGAGGAGTTATCATTATTTGCATTATTTACACTCGGACTATTGTCCTCGTTTTTGTTGTCAACACCAAAACGTTTCCACTTTCCAATTACGCACTGCCCGGCCTAGGGATTGAACTCAGAATTAATATATGCATACTTGGAAATGGGGTGAGCAATAACTGAGAAGACGAGATATCCCTTTACATGGACAGTAGAAGGAGAATAATCTGCCTGGTATATTAAATAAAGGGTTCAGTTCGAAATTTGGTGGTTATCCAGATTGACAAACACCTGATGAAGACCGGAAGGCATAACGGCTGAAATGTTGTGATAACAACAACAAGAATAAGGACAATAATCTGCATGTACACTGTTGTGTAAATTAATGGAAACAAAATGAATAATTCCTTTATAATTTACTCTCTTTTTGTATTGTTCCAATGAAACATGACCTAGTGCACATGTTATTAATCGTATGTCTATTCCACAGATTCTCGATTGGATTTAAATCAGGAGAGTTCCCAGGCCAGTCTATAGTACTTTGATTTGCTCACTTTTGCTTACAATTTTAGTACAATTTTAGTAACGTCTATCGCAGACAATAGCCATAGGACAGTGTTGTGGATTCCGGAATGAATCTGATATCAATGAATAACAAACGCCAGGAATGGATAAGGAAAATAAATGTATTAAATACAAACTGGTAATACGGGTTAGTAGATCCAGGAATGCGGATTAGTAGCAATAATATATATACAGTCTTGGTATTGAACTATGACGGTATGACTCCTTACTGAGTCTACATGCTCGCTAACTGTGACACTTGTGCTACCCTCCTCTATTACAGACCGCCCGGGTATTCACTGGTAGTAGTATATGTATACCTCGGGTGAGTCCATTTGTGTAAAAAGGGGAGACCCCTCAATAGACAGTCCAGACAATAGTGTTTCTCACAGGATGAAAATCTGATGCAATCACGGATGACGCAATATTATTCAAGGCCAAAAGAATTTCCTCATACACCCTGAAAATAGATTCATATTATGACACACTAATGCAAATGACCTAATCTCAGTGAAAAATAGAAATTAATCACACCCTGTCACTCCAGTGTGTCTAAAAATGACCGTACAGTGAAAGTAGGGAAACTAAAGCAGTTGTTTCAATTCATTTGCACAATCTATCTATCTATCTATCTATCTATCTATCTATCTATCTATCTATCTATCTACCCCAATCTGTTCATATCTATCTATCTATCTATCGCAGTCTGTTCATATCTATCTATTTATCCCAATCTGTTCATATCTATCTATCTATCTATCTATCTATCCCAATCTGTTCATATCTATCTATCTATCTATCCCAATCTGTTCATATCTATCTATCCCAATCTGTTCATATTTATCTATCTATCTATCGCAGTCTGTTCATATCTATCTATCTATCTATCTATCTATCCCAATCTGTTCATATTTATCTATCTATCTATCTATCTATCTCAGTCTGTTCATATCTATCTATCTATCTATCTATCTATCTCAGTCTGTTCATATCTATCTATCTATCCCAATCTGTTCATATCTATCTATCAATTAAACACCTGATGAAGGCCGGAAGGCATAACAGGCAAAACGTTGTGATAATAACAGCAAAAAGGAGGACAATAATCTGCATGAAAATGGTGATGAAATTTGTTTTAAGGGCAAGATGACTTTCTGTTCATGGCATGATTGATTCACTCATTTTCTAACCTTAAATATTTAAATAAGGATACAAGACTTACTATTTTAATCCATAGCTGGAGGAGAAGAGGTGGGTTCATACCTAATCGGAATTTGATAAACAAAATATTATAATGTGCATATAAAGGCTCAATTCTGTATATTACAATCAATATACAAACTGATCCCTCACTTTGTGGCTACTGTAGTTTCCATACATTTATATTCCAGAGAATGTAAATAAACCTAAAAGAAATGCCTGTATCGCTAATCAGTTTTTCATTGACTTTGTTTTCTACGGTTTATCAACCCTTTGCAGGTTATTTAAAGCCAGAAAATATTTTTAGATTCTAAGAATATATTTTGGCGATAATAATGCTTTACAAGTGTTAATAATTTCTTCTTTAAATTTCTTTTGCTTAATCAGTAGATTGATGGATTGATTCGTTTTCTACGGTTTATCAACCCTTTGCAGGTTATTTAAAGCCAGGAAATATTTTTAGATTCTAAGATTTTTTGTAGAAATAATAATGGTTTAGTGATACAATTCTTACTAATTAACCAATCACTGGTGGCGGGGGGGTAGGTAGAAGACGTGTATGTTCGTACTTTTCCAATGGGTACGTAAGTAAATATAACGAACTCAATGGACATCCGCGCATCCAAACTTTACAACACCAGGTCTTACCAAATAGTCACTCATCTGCATATTGATTAGGGTCCATTTTTTTCAGTCACTTTATAACAATTTAAGTGTGTTTCCTTCTACAAGATGGCTTGATGAATTTTTCGATTCAAAACCTCGTAATTTCTATCGTCGTGGCATTGAACCGTTGGTGGATCATTGGCAGGAGGTCTGTCAGAGTTAGCTCCTCCTCGGTTTCCTTAATCCTTCAACAGGGGTCTCTCTCTCTCCCCCCCTGGCTATAAATACTGGCTGACCCTTCGCCTCTCTTTCTTTCTCGACTCAGGCCATGGGCCGCTACCTCGCGCGGAGGTGAGGTAATATCTCTCTTTTTCACTTAGGCCAATAGGTGACCTCTCACAGATACAGCGTTTCCCAAATTCTGGGAACGCGCTAAGAACAATACACGTACGTACGAACACTCGCAACACACGCACATAATTTCTCCATACAAACTCTACATAACTGTTCATATCTTTGTGTAACTCGTTATTAATATATATTTGTTTACCCATGTATATCGGTCTTGTTTGTTTTCTTTGTCTTCTTCAGACTTAATTAAAGTCCGACATTCTTATGTAGTTGGACCGGCTAGCAGGAAATTTTTAACCTTTTCTGATATCTCTTCACATCTTCACACCACGGTCCGCTACAGTCGTAAACAATGACGAGGAATACATTACTGAATGATTCATCAGTAGTATTAATAAATAATAAGTATTAAAATAAATATATATTTCATTGAGTCTTTTTGCTATCTATCTATCTATCTTTCTATCAAAGCATTGAACAGTTGCCAGGATGCCGTAAACATTGACGAGGAATACATTACTGAATGATTCATCAGAATTATTAATAAATAATAACTATTAAAATAAATGATAAAGAAAAAAACGAATGAATTTATGTAAAAACCTAATAAAAAAAAATCTGACCAAATAAAAAAAAACCTGATTTTATTTTGTAATTCTTGTTTGAACTTTAAGTCACTCCCTCGTTCATATCAGCAAATCTCTTCTAAGGCTGCACCTTGGAAACGTTTGAAATACCTTGAGAAGTGACTGAAAATATATTAAATATATAATCTATGCTTATTCATACAAGTGGGCCTCTATAAACAATAAATTAAACCTTGAACTTTTTATAAAGAGTCATATAAGAAGGAAATTCAATAAAATAGCTCAAGTCAAAGGCCTCACTTACTGACCGGATTATAACTGAGAAATGGGTTACTCAAACTTTGATACATGAACCAATTCCTGATTGCAGCTCCGTATTCAGTTCTAAATATAATACTTGATATCATTCCATGGCTATGAGTGGTCATTACTTTACAATTTAAAAATGTCTGTATAATGGCCCACTTGTACCTAAATGACAGGATTCTTCAACTTGAAAATCTTCCGTTAAATATATTAATTTATATACTGTTCATCTTATCACTTTAAATGTTGTTTTTAGTGGTTACTCATATTTGAGTAGACGCTCCATTTATTTATTTATTAAACGCTATATTTATTTATTTTCGCCTACAGTCGATAAATCTTATTTTTGTGGCGTACGGTGGCCGTTAATAATTAAGTATAACTCAAGACTTCAATGTTAAAATAAAACAGTATTTAATTACAACTGCAAATAAATACTTAACAAGAACAAAGAAGTAAAAGTCAACCAAAAACAATTAACCCTTTCAGTTAATACCTTTTTAGTAGTGCGGCTCGGCTTATCATCCAGTAAATCCTAAATTAAAACCCAAATCATCAGCGCCCAATAATTCACACTAATTCGACTAGATAGTTCCATTCAATAATCACTACAGTCAGTAGCCTGACACCGCTATTTATACACATGGCGGAAAACATATTCATAAGTCCAGATCATCACGTTCAAACCTCGGTGTCGGTAGGTACTCATTTTCTTCCTATATGTTACATATTAAAGGAAAACATGTGCTCTCAGACAGGATTCGAACCTGCGTCTCGTTCATTCAAGGACACATGGCCCAGTTGCTTGGATCCAGTGACTTGACCCAAAAAGTTGTGAGTCCAATACCTAGCTACTGCAGTGGTGAACAAAACCTTGGAGAGTTAAAGGGAGATAACTGAGACACCCGCAAGGGGCATGGCACATGGAACTGGAACAATCTACCCCGGTGGACGAAATAAAGGGTTCAGTTCGAAATTGCAGTCACCTGAAGAAGGCCGGAGTGTACAACGGTCGAAACGTCGTGAATATGGCAATAAAGATGAGGTCAACAGTCGAAACAATTTAGATAAGCTAAACGGTACATTTATTTATTTTCATCTGCCGACCTGAGTATTTGAGAAATCTTATAAATATTAATATCATATAAATCGAGAAATGATTCTATCCAGCAAAATTCGAACCTGCCGCTCCTGGGCAGAGGAAACTGTCATTAGATTCGTCATGCTCTAACCGACTAAACTACGAAGAACTAGATGACATTATTGAAATTACATGTGAATAGTCGCCATTCTTAGTGCTGATTCGTATGTTTATTTGTTTTCATTGATGCTGTTGATCATTATTTAAACATATATTCTTGAATATAACAGACAACGAATGTCTATTATGTTTGATCAGGAGCCGTTCTAAACTTCATATAGTTGATTTAATTTCAGGTGAAAATAAAAACAAAAATTTTCCAACTTAATAAAAAAAATATTCAAATGTTTTCACCCTTTCGTATTTCCTTTAACACGTGTTCATTAGATTGTAAAGGATCTGCTGGTAGTGTAATGGTTAGCGACCCAGAGAGAGAAATCAGCGTGACGAGTTCTAATTCCGGTTGAGTTTATTCCATTAACTTTCACACAAATACAAATGTATTGCTAAAATACCACCAAGTGCTGTCCTGTTACAGTGCTCACGTCCCTGTCATGTTACAAACTTTCCAGATTTTGCATATCCTTTATATTCTATTAGTAAGGAGTAAGTTCCACTCAAGCAGCTTCTTTCCAAGAACTGTTGTAATGTGGAACAAACTCCCAAGGGGATGCTTCCCTGATCACTAAAATTTTAACCACTCTAAGTCTAGGTGACTGATTTCTGTTTTTACAGATTATTTAAATTCAGAGAATATTTTTAGATTTTCTGATTTCCAGTTTCGAGCCGTTATTCATTACACCACCTGCATATCCAAGCTTACAGCACCTGGTATACCCAAGCAGTCACCCATCCAGATACTGACCAGACTTGAAGTTGCTTAACTTCGATGTTTCAACGTGATATGGCCGTAAAGTCATACCACCATCACATCCAAGCTTACAGCATTTGGTATTCCCAAGCGGACACCCATCTAGGTACTGAACAGGACCAACGTTGCTTAATTTCGGTGATCGTACGAGAACCGGTGTTTCAATGTGATATAGCCGTAAGCTATACCACCAGCACATACAAGCTTACAGCACCTAGTATTCCCAAGTTGTCACCCACCTAGGTACTGAATAGGCTCGACGTTGCTTAACTTCGGTGATCGTACGAGAACCGGTGTTTCAATGTGATATAGCCGTAAGCCATACCACCAGAACATCCAAGCTTACAGCACCTGGTATTCCCAAGTTGTCACCCACCTAGGTACTGAATAGGCTCGACGTTGCTTAACTTCGGTGATCGTACGAGAACCGGTGTTTCAATGTGATATAGCCGTAAGCCATACCACCAGCACATCCAAGCTTACAGCACCTGGTATTCCCAAGCGGTCATCCATCTAGCTACTATGTTTAGTTTCGCGTAAAATACCTTTATGCGAATGTGTGATTTTTAAAAATTTAATGGATGTTGTATTATCTGTTTTTATCTTTAGTTTTTTTTTCTCTTTCTTAAGTGGTGTAGGATTTCTTGGTGATTGTTTACTTTACATTGTGCTGACTTCTTTTGACCATGTTTATGTAGAGGCTCGCTTAATCGCTTTATCTAGGATTGACCTCTTTTTAGTTTTTACTATGTTTAGCTGACTGTCTTTTAACGTTTTTTTAATTATTTTTAGGCCATGCTTAGTTGTTTGGGTGTGTGTATTCTGTTTTTTTTTTTTGTTAATATTTGCTGATATTTGTGTGTATGTATATTCCTTTATTTTCTCCATGTTGTTAATACAGCTGTAAATAATGTTGACTGTATTCCACTTTGTTTAAATAGTCGCCATTCTTAGTGATGATTCGTATGTTTATTTGTTTTCATTGATGTCGCTGATCATTATTTAAACATATATTCTTAAACATAACAGACAATCAATGTTAATAATGTTTGATCATGAGCCGTTCTAAACTTCATATAGTTGCTTTAATTTCGGATGAAAATAAAGACAAAAATTGTCCAACATTGTCCAAAAGGTACAACAATGTGCAAAAATTGTGCAGCTTAATAAAAAATATCCAAATGTTTTCACCCGAAATTGAAACAACCATACGAAATTTAGAACGTCTCATTATCAAACATAATAGACATTCATTGTCTGTTCTGTTTAACAATATATTTTTAAATATATATATATGTGGGGGGGGGGGGTTAGAACATTTCAGATATCAATAAAATACATCTGTAAAGACAATATAAATAAAAAACAAGAGGATAAACTGTTCTTTACAAACAAGTTTCGTCCCTCGAAATAATAATTGATATAATGATAATGTTTATCAAGCATAATATTATAGACACTGATTGATAATGTTTATCAATAATCAATAACTGATTGATAATTTTTATCAAGATAAATGTTCTTCAAGGGACAAAACCCATTGGCAAAAAAATTTTACCTTTTGTCTTATTCTGATTTTATATACATACATATATATATATATATATTAATACATGTTTCATTAAATAATATAGACAAGTGTTGTCTATATATTTTATGTAAGTTTTTTTCATATAGTCTGATAATCTTAATAACATTATCATTAAACGATGAAAGAAAATCACAATATTGATACATACTTTTTTTAATCCAATCTAAGCTTTCGGCTTACATAAGCCATTATCAAAGATGACAATTACACAATATATTTATGCAATACACGAACAAGAAATTGATGATAGTATTATTTGTTTACATGGATGATTTCCAAGCAACGATAAACACGTGCATATAAATCATCCATGTAAACAAATAATACTATCATCAATTTCTTGTTCGTGCATTGCATAAATATATTGTGTAATTGTCATCTTTGATAATGGCTTATGTAAGCTGAAAGCTTAGATTGGATTAAAAAAAAAAAGTATGTATCAATATTGTGATTTTCTTTCATTGTTTAATGATAATGTTATTAAGATTATCAGACTATATGAAAAAAACTTACATAAAATATATAGACAACACTTATCTATATTATTTAATGAAACATGTATTAATGAAAAAATGCTGCCTAAATACACACAATATATATATATATATATATATATATATATATATATATATATATATATATATATATATTCCCCTCATATGACTATGAGTAATTTATATTAATACACTTGTTGATAATAATTTTTTTTGTCAGCATCTCTGTTTTAGATTGCCGACGATTTTATTTCTGAGGAAGTGTCGACCGAAAGGCGCCTAAAATCCTTTAATATATATATATAAAAGGAAATATAGTTTAAGGTATGCTATATTTATGAGTTAAAGTGCTCAATATCAGGGATAGACCGTATGTAAATATAAAAGTGGACATTGAAGTCAATACCAAGGCCATCTCCTTAGCTCAAGAACAAATAAAAATAAACAGAAACGAAATAAAAATCATTTAACACTACCGAAAATCAGTACTACTCGACAATGAAGACGTATGGATAAAGAAAGAAGGGATCTTTGACACTACAATGGGAAGCTTTGACGGAGCAGGGACCTGATAACTAATAAGTATATATTTGCTACACGAACTAAGTAAAACAATCGATAGAAATGATACAGAACTCGACAGGGACGACGGCCTCATAATCTTAAGAAACTGAAACAAACAAGACACAGATAAAACTAGTAAAACAATCATAAACTTTTTAAAAAAATATGGGATTCGACATAGACAAAAAAATACAAAAGGAAAACAACAAACCACTTGAATAAATTAAACCGGCGTGTAACTGCAGAATAAACAACGAATATCTCTTAAACGGCAATTGCTTGCAGAACAATGTAATCGACTAAGCCACTGTAAAATGAGCAGATTACGAAGAAAAAATATACATCGGAGTAACTCAAGTATCTTGAAAAAAAAAGTAACTACTCACCCAAAACATCTTCTACAAAGAGTAAATACACGAACAGCACAGTGCTTTCTAAACTTACCTGGGAGATTAAAAACAAAAACAAATCACATCAAAAATATGGAAGATAAGGAAAAGAACATCAGTCTACAACAATCAATCCAAAAACTGTAAACTCTGCCTGGATAAAAAGAAAATAGCTAAGATTCCCTTCCCAGACGAAAACAAACTACTAAATAAGTGATCAGAACTCATCTCAAAATGCAGACACGAAAACAATTTTGTATTACGTTAGTTAAAAATCGAAAACTAATAACGAAGAACAAAATAAAATAAAAAAATAAATAAACAAAAACAAGTAAAATAAATTAATCCAAACAAATATATAAGTAAATAAAGTAAGTAAAGAATAAACTAATTAACAAATCACACGCACCAAAATAACCGTTAGAAGAAATCAATAGACTACCCACAAGGCAACAGAATACCCATAAAAAATTGTCATCTAAATTACGTAAAAATGAAAATAACACTGACATTTCATTTTAACAAATATATTTATCAAAATTTCACAAAAATATCTTGAAATACAAAAGACTAAATTTATTCAATAAAATCCCCATTGGCTTCAATCACGGCTTCCAGACAACTTCGGAATCTCCTGCAACTTTTCTGGGCGGTCTCCTTGTTTAAATTGGTGAATCTTTCTATAACCCTTGCCTTCAGTTCATATTTGGTGTTACCAAAAGTTTTGTTGGTCTCTTGTTCAACTACACCCCACACATAATAATCAAAGGGGTGAAGTCTGGGGAGTTAGGTAGCCAGATGCACGAGTGATGTGGTTGCAGAAATTGTCAGACAGTTATGACTGGGTTCTCCTGCTTGTATGTGTGTGTGTGTGTGTGTGTGTGTGTGTGTGTGTGTGTGTGTGTGTGTGTG
>OZ038500.1:4530804-4543304 GCA_964036315.1 Acanthosepion esculentum | reverse complement strand
AGCAGACATGGAAAGGAAACTACAAAACCTCCTACAGAAGGTAGCGAAATAGAGCGAGAAGAAGGGACTAAGCATAACCTCCAAGAAAACAGAATGCATGGTCATCAGCATAAAGATGAGCCTGAAATGCGACGTACAGGCCGGGGACACTAAAGTCAAGCAGCTGCGGAAATTTAAAGTTTTCTGACAAAGGACTAAAAGTGCGACGCTGAGATCCGAAGACATATTTGGATGGCCAAAGATGCATTCCGAAAGATTGGCAGAGTATTACGAGACAAATGGGTTTCGTTAGTAATAAAGAAAAAAATACTGAAGTGCTACGTGATATATGACCTCCTTTGAGGCAGTGAATGTTGGACTGTCTCCTCAAAGATGAAAAAGTGACTCGAGGTAACAGAGGTATGGTTCTACAGAAGGATGCTAAGGATACCATGGACCTAACATATGAATTTCTGGGACACGTAATGAGAAAGGCTTGGCAAATCTGATACTTACAGGGCGGATAGAGGGAAAGAGCGACAAGAGAAAGCAATGCGTGACATGCTTAATGGGCTTAAGTAAGTGGATGGCAGAACAGGGTCTGGGGGAAATAACAAAAAGACAAAACTTATTAAGAGCTGCAAGGGACATGAAGAAGTGGAGAGCCATGATCGCCTACGTCTTGAAGGGACACGGTATATAAAAGACGATATATATATATATATATATATATATATATATATATATATATGCGTATATTTTAGCAGAATGTTTTCATTGTGACATGTTTCGTTGAATAATTTAGACATGTTCTGTCTGCTTATTTTCAATTGGATCCTTTCATATATCACGGATAAGCTTTTTAGTGTCGTTATCGAAGGAAAGGACGAGAGCAAATCGACGTGTTGAGACATATTTCTTTTATTCCGAGTACTTTCGACATAGCACAATGTCATCATGAGGGTATTGTTTATTTAATATTAAGAATTAAAAATAAGGCTTAAATTAAGCTAAAAGAATAAAATACGTAAATGAAACTTTGAGTCGCAAATTTTGGTACAGATAATATTATATATATATCGGGCTGACAGCCCGACCCCACCACATGAGATTTGATTATAGTGGTGAAGGTTTTGTGCAGAACCATTCTCACTTTTTGAAGGGCCGAATACAGAGACTTGGTGCACTACATGCCACAAGGTCACCAAATCCTCCGCACAGTTGTCCTTCTTCTAGACCAGTTGCCATCCAAGGCTATAGAACCCAGTCTGTCCTGCTATTTACCCATACCTGAACGGAGAAGAAGAGGATTCATACCTTTCCCAAGGGTATTAGCATGTAAGTGAATGTAATGGATTCGACTGGAATTCGAACTCGGCTCGATACATATATATATATATATATATATATATATATATAGAGAGAGAGAGAGAGAGAGAGAGAGAGAGGGGGTTATGCAATGTGTTTGGCCCTGATCTGGAATATCGTTCACAGTCGCTCTCTCACAGACGTGCCGTCGCCTCCCTTTGTCTTTTCTACAAAATACTTTCACGGTAACTTCACCGACGAGCTATTTCCGCTAGTTCCCAAACTGCATGAATTTAAACGCGCCACTAGGTCGGCATCTCAGTCCCACCCTTTCACTGTCAAAACGTTTAAATGCAGCCGTCTCTTCCACTCCAATACCTTCATGTCTCGCGCTTCTCGTCTGTGGAACTCCTTTCCTCTTACTTGCTTCCCTGATAGCTATAAACTCCAAATATTCAAAAGCAATGTCAGTCGACATCTCCAGATGCATGGATCTAGTCCCCGTCCTTCTCTTCATCCTTTCCTCTATCACGCCTCTTTACTCTTGCTCCCATTTTCGGTAACCCCTTGCGTTCTAGTGGCACTCTCACCTTGCTTGGGGTGAAAAATTGAATATATATATATATATATATATATATAGTTAGACCTAGAGAGCCAGACAAACCTACCACGGTTTCACCTAAATGGATCGTCAGGGAAGGCCGGCTTACAAGGTAAGAAAGAACGGAAACTTATAGTCAATAAACAAAAAAAACTATAACCACGTGACCAAAAAAAACGGGGAGAGTTGGGGAGAACCATTTATCTAAAAATTGACGAAAGAGGGAGGGGGTTAAAGAAAAACACGGACAAATAGGGGTAGTAAATATTTATTCAATCGGAGTAAAAAATAAAAAATTATGTTATTATTACCGGGGAGAGGAGACCTAGTCTAACAACGAACGTTTTCTATGTCTACATTTGTTCAGAATTTCCCTTTTAGAATTTAATAAATGATCGGCTTCCCTATATAGAGCTATAGCTAATTTTTCCTCTAAACATAGTTTACAAAATTTATAACCTGCTCTATATTTAGAACATCTTTTTAATATTTCCCATTTCATGATGGGATCTTTGTTATTGTCACGTCTAAATTCCCATATATAGGTAGAAAGGGTAGTACTATGTTTGATTTTTTCATTATTAAAGCTACTCATATGGTTGTAATATCGTTTTTTAAACACATTTTGAGTAGCCCCGATTTATACTTTAGGGTTTATATCGTTGTTGTAGTTATTTATGTCCTTAACTTGATACACCACGCACTCCTGTTGACATTTTCCCTGAAGGGGGCAGGCTTTTTTGTTTTGAAGGTTTTCCGTTCGAGTATAGTGTCTTATAAGACTTCTACTACTAATAATATATATATATATATATATATATATATATATATTCACATGCTTCTCTACCATCCCTTTTCCCTTCCTCGGTCAGTAATAACTATACTAATTAGTCCTCGCTACTCAAGGATCGTTATATAAAATCCCTTTTCCTATTTTATTCTATAAATGATGGGGTCTGGCACCAAATGTAATGAAATTGTAATGCAACAGAAATTTACACGGATATGCCAACAAATAATATAAGCATTTACCATATTTATTGACCTGTTGGACGCATTTAAGAAAATAATATTCGAATGTTAAACTTTAATTCCTTCTGGATTAGACGTGTATTACTGAAACCTTAAGCTGTGTCAGTTACGTCGAATTATAGCGAATCTCTTTTGTAATACGTCCGAAAGATCACAAATATGATATTTAAATAAAATAAAAATAGGGTCGATTATTTCCACTCACTTTCAAGGGACAAAAATAACCTGGAACTTTCTGGGTCATTATCTTCTTGTTCCTTAAAAAAAAGAGTAAAATTTCGTTAATATTTTTTGCTCATACTTGCTGAGACAGAATGAAAAAAAAATTAAATGAATTTAAACAATTTCTTCGTGGCACAAAACATCAGTATAGCACGAAGAGGCAGAGACGTGTTGAAAATGGCTACCAAAAAGAAGGAATAGGGTAAAAAAATAGGCACAGGAAAAAAACTCATGGAAAAAAGACAAGAAAAAAATCATAGGAAAAAAAGACACCGAGTACTGTGTTTGCATCTCTCTTTAACAGACTTTTTTTTAACCCTAAACCCTAACCCTTATCCTTAACCCTAACCCCTAACCCTTAACTCTAACCCTATCCCTAACCCTTAACCCTAACCCTTAACTCTAACCCTATCCCCTAACCCTTAACTCTAACCCTTATCCTTAACCTTAACCCCTAACCCCTAACCCTTAACTCTAACCCTATCCCTAACCCTTAACTCTAACCCTTAAACCTGACCCTAATGACAGCGTATTGTTGTGGATCAACAATACTTGGATTTAATGAAAAATAATTTTTACACCTCCTGCCTTGGAAATTATTGACTGTAATAAGCGTGGTTTTAAAAATCTGCTACAATGGGTTCATATATACCACATTTATAAACCAAGTTATGACTTTTTTCCTATAGCTTTTTTTACCCTAACCAAAATTGTGACTTTTTCCTCTGAGTCTATTACCGGCCACAGAATAGAATAGCTGGTGTTTCTGCTGAGATATGAGTGGAAGTATATCCTTAATCATAACGGGACAATCGCAATCAAGCCCCTCGGGTTAAATAAAGGGATCGGAATGACAGATACAAGCCCGATTAAGCAACGTCGAGTATGGTCATTACCTAGATGGGTGACCACTTTGGAATACCATGTGTTGTATGCTTGGGTGTGCGGATGGTGTAATGGGCTTATGGCCATATCACGTTGTAAAACTGGCTCTCGTAAGATCACTGTAATTAAGCAACGTTGAACCTGCTCATTACCTAGATGGGTAACCGCTTAGGAATACCAGATGTTGTATACTTGGATGTGTGGGTGGTGTAATGGGCTTCTTAAAAAAACGATTCTTGTAAGATCACCGAAGTTAAGCAACATCCAGCTTGGTCAGTACCTCGATGAGTGAATGCTTGAGAATACCAAGTGTAGTAAGGTTGGATGCGTGAGCGGTATGGCTTACAGCCATACCACCGGCACATCCAAGCATCTGGTATACCCAAGCGGTCACCCATCTTGGTACTGACCAGGCTCAACGTTGCTTCGATAATTCAACGTGATATGGCTGTAAGCCATACCACCAGCACATCCAAGCTTAAAGCATCTGGTATTCCCAAGCTGTCACCCATCTTGGTACTGGCCACGCTCGACGTTGCTTCGATCTTTCAACGTGATATGGCCGTAAGACATAACATCAGCACATCCAAACGTACAGTACATGGTGGTCCCAAGCGGTCACCCATCCAGATACTGACCAGATTCCACGTTGCTTAACTTCAGTCTTTCAACGTGATATGGCCGTAAGCCATACCTTCAGCACGTCCAAGCTTACAGCACCTGGTATTCCCAAGTGGTCACCCATCCAGGTACTGACCAGACTCCACGTTGCTTAACTTCAGTCTTTCAACGTGATATGGCCGTAAGCCATACCTTCAGCACGACCAAGCTTACAGCACCTGGTATTCCCAAGTGGTCACCCATCCAGGTACTGACCAGACTCCACGTTGCTTAACTTCAGTCTTTCAACGTGATATGGCCGTAAGCCATGCCTTCAGCACGTCCAAGCTTACAGCACCTGGTATTCCTAAGTGGTCACCCATCCAGGTACTGACCAGACTCCACGTTGCTTAACTTCAGTCTTTCAACGTGATATGGCCGTAAGCCATACCTTCAGCACGTCCAAGCATACAGCACCTGGTATTCCCAAGTGGTCACCCATCCAGGTACTGACCAGACTCCACGTTGCTTAACTTCAGTCTTTCAACGTGATATGGCCATAAGCCATACCTTCAGCACGTCCAAGCTTACAGCACCTGCTATACCCAAGTGGTCACCCATCCAGGTACTGGCCAGACTCCACATTGCTTAACTTCAGTCTTTCAACGTGATATGGCCGTAAGCCATACCTTCAGCACGTCCAAGCTTACAACACCTGGTATTCCCAAGTGTCACCCATCCAGGTACTGACCAGACTCCACGTTGCTTAACTTCAGTCTTTCAACGTGATATGGCCGTAAGCCATACCTTCAGCATGTCCAACTTACAGCACCTGGTATTTACAAGTCGTCACCCATCCAGGTACTGACCAGTCTCCACGTTGCTTAACTTCAGTCTTTCAACGTGATATGGCCGTAAGCCATACCTTCAGCATGTCCAACTTACAGCACCTGGTATTTACAAGTAGTCACCCATTTCAACGTGATTTGGACACAAGACTAAAACAAAACATAAGTAATTATATATAACAGTCTCTTGAAATGCAAGTTGAAATTAATCGCTAATTTGCATCATTCTTTAAAGCGAATTTAATTTAGCTTTTCGCCATGACACAGCCACATCCAAACTAAAGTTAGTTTTGCCTTCTCATATTAAAATAAAACAGACGCCAATGCTTATTCATTAATTCATTTTTTGTTGTATGTTGCATATTAAAATCTTTATTCAGTTTATTTTTGGTGACTGGCTTATTTGAGTTGGTCTATGCCCTTCGGTTCTGTATTGATGATGTCAAAATTGATTAATTAGATTTCGATAATACAGAAATTTAGACACCATACTAGAACAGTTTTTCACAGAATTAAAAGAATATCAATTCCTTTTTTGATATTTTGCAACTATTTTCTATTCTTAAAATCATGTTTAATCAAACTAATATCCCCACATTTGTTGTTATTATCAAAACATTTTGCCTTTTTCGGGTGTGGAATTATTATTATTATTTAGAGTCAGATTAATATTCGAATCAAGTATGTTTAGATGAATTTCTAACATTTCTATAAATAAAGATGGACAATCTTTAACATCTGTGCACACACTGCAAAACAAAATGTCAAAAGGACGGTTTTTCCATTGACACCACTACTATTTTAACTACCTTCACTCCTCGGCAATATTTATTGTTTTAAAAAGGCGAAGAGTAGAAATCTATATTTCTGAGATAAGGTATTATGTACACTATTTACATCATTCGGACTATTGTCCTCATCTTTGTCGACATATTTATTACAACGTTTCGGCCTTTCAGTCTCTGTCTATATTTCTGAGATGAGGTATTATATATACAATTTACATTATTCGGACTATTGTCCTCATCTTTGTTGCCATATTTATTACAATATTTAATATTAATAGTTATTATTCTAATGAATATGGCGATAAAGATGAGGACAATAGTCCGAATAATGTAAATAGTGTGCGATAAGTAGAATTGCAATAAAACCTAAACATAAGATGAAAGTAAATTCATATATATTTTTTGTTCTTGAGAATTTACATAAAAAATTATTAATTCTTTTACTAGTATTTACTTTCATCTTCATTTTTTATGACATCAAAGATTGTCAGCCATTATTATTAATTCTTTTACTAGTATTTACTTTCATCTTCATTTTTTATGAGATGAAGCCTTATCAACCATTATTATTCATTTTTTTACTTCATTTTGATTTAAGTAATATTATGACACTTGTATGAATGCGCCAGGAAATTCGACAGCCTGTGAGGTTTACATATCCATATGGTACGCTGGTGCAGGCAACACAATTCCCCTATTGATTGTAAGTAGAATGATGGGATTATGAATCCGGAATAAACCAATAGTGTGAAGGATCCCATTGCTGAACGTCAGCACCCTAGAGAAATTCCAAGCAAACCAAGAATCCAGTCGGCCAAAGGCAATCAGAGAGGTACTTGGTAGAATCGGCCGCTGAGTTCGCTCGCAGGTTACAGACAGATATCAAAAGTGGCACTAAATAGTTGGCAGTAGAAGCCACTCAAGAAGCAGGATCCAGCCTACGAACCAAGGAGATTATGGGGGTGACCCAAATGAATCGAGCTGGCCTGGGCAGTACAAGCAACCAATTTTTCTCCAAACAGGATCCAAAGGGAAAATAAAACGTGATGATTGAAGAAATCAGGAATTTCAGTATTTTCATAAGCTTTTTATTATGTTTAATTTTGAAATAATTTGCATAAAATGGCAAAATCAAAGCAGCTAAGCATTGAGGAGGGGGAAAAAATATAATTTTTATCCTAAAAAAGGATACTCTCAAAGACTAATTGGCAAGAAGGTGAAGATTGCGAAACATGGGTGTACAATATCTGTTATAAAGTCTGTTAGAAATTGGCTCAAATGTTGACAGAAAATAATCTGGATTCTAAAAAGAGCCAACTGCTACTGAAGATAAACACTTGATTACTGAGAGCAAAAGAAATATAAAAAAAATGAGTTGACAGCTGAACTTAATTCCTCTCGACAGCAACGAGCGTCGCGCTCTCAACTGTGAAAAATCAACTTAGATCAGTGAGGATCAGTGGATGCATAGCCATGAAGAAAGCCCTGATACAGAAAGTGAATAAGCAGAAAAAACTGTTATTGGCAAAAAACATAAAGACTGAACATTAAAAGAATGGCAAAATGTATTGTGGGCTGATGAGTCCAAATTTGAAATATTTGGTAGTAAGAGGAAAGGGTATGTGAGAAGAAAGCCTGGAGAAAGTCTGAATAATGAATGTGTGATTCCAACAGTTAAGCATGGTGGAGGGTCCCTTATGGTGTGTGGGTGCATGAAAGTGTTGAAGATTTGGTTCAGGTCAAGGGAGTCATGAAAAAGGAACAGTATCATTCGATTTTCCAAAACTATCTGCTTTACGCATAATTGGGAAAAAAATCACCTTTGAACAAGACAACAATCCGAAACACTCCTCTAAATCATGTCATAATAAAACCTCAAGTCAAAAACAAAGGAACAAAACTTTGGAAATTATGATTTGCCCATCTCAATCTCCTGAGCTTGAGCTCTCTTGCATTGAATTAGTATGGGATGAATTGGATAGGAAAGGTCGAAGAGAATACCCAAAGAGTGAGAGTAAGCTTTTCCAGTGATTGAATAATGCTTGAGAAGGTCTGCCATCTACATTTATTTTTAAAATTATTGGAAAGAATGCCAAGAGTTTGTAAAGCAGTAATTTAGGCAGGTGGTGGTTTTATTGACAAAAACACAATATGATTGCTCTTGTATGATAATTTTTCATAATTAAGTTCTTTTTTTTTTTTCAAATTAAAGTAAATACACTGTAGTTAGTGACATTTTATCTTTTACTCTTAAAAATACAAAAATATATAATTTGAAAGTGGGTTTTTTTTTAAAGAAATGCAGTGTTGCCCCAAAGTTTTGCCTGTAATGTACATCATATATGGTATTATATATTCATTATATATAATGTACGTCATATATTGTATAATATATTCATTATATATTTTGCATTTTTATTTTATTTTTTGCATATTGGTTAGGTGTTTCTATCTATTTTTGTTAAATGCCTTTTACTCTATTGTTATACACCATTTTATTTTCCTTCTTTTTCTTTACTAGTAATTACCCTTCCTGAGAGTGGGTGTGCGTGTGTGTGAGTGTAATCCTTTACAACAGCCATTTCAAGTCCACTGCAAGAGAAATGGCCTTTTACCCAAATCCTTCCAGGACAACTGTCATTGTGCTATTTTATCTCTTTCTAATGCTGCCTAATAGGCAGAAAACAATCAAGCAACCTTTTGCTCCACCTGTGACCTTTTCTTCTTGCTATTGATCTTAACCACCTCCATTTTTGAAATTCAATCGTACCTCTGATATATCTTATTTTGTTCTGTTCACTGATCCATGTTGACTTATTTCTATATCTTTAAAGTTAATCCTAGCATTGTTTTTCTCGTTGATTTTTTTAGCCTGTTTCAGTTTATTTCTAAGAGATCTTCTTAAGTTTTCAGTTTCGCATTCATTTACCACAGCTGGCATTAAGCATTCACTATATATTTTGCCTTTGTTTTGCATACTGGTAAGGTGTTTTTAAGTCGGCTTGATTTTCTTCAAAGCTTTCTGCACTATTGTCACACACTACTTTATTTCCATCACATTTCTTAATTGTTATTTACCATTCTTAATTGGATGTGCACAATAATTTTCAACTCTACTATTTTGTCTCAATTTTAGCTTTATTTCTAACAGACTTTTCCTACTATGGCACAAAATAAGTAACAAAGAAGCAACCTTTAACTCCACCTGTTATCTTTTCTTCTAGCTATATGTCCAACCTACCTTCATTTTTGTCATTTAATCACAGCTCTAACAAACATTCAATTGGTCTGTTCTCTGATCCAACCTCTTAGAGTTATTCCTAAAAACCTTTCCCCATTCGTCTTTGTGCATTTTTGAGTTTGTTTCCAAGTTACTGTGTTAATTTTCCAGTTTCTCACATATACATCATAGCTTGAATTATACGTTAATTATATAATTTGCATTTTTTGGTCTTTTTGCATCTTGGTAAGGTGTTTTTTATTATGTCTACTTTTCTTAAAAGACTTCCAGCCTCTTTGTTATACACTCAATTATATCCACCGACATTCTTTAATGTTAATTTCCCATTGTGTGTGTGTGTGTGTGTGTGTGCGCGCGTGTGTGTATGTGTGTGTTTGTGTGTGTGTTTGTGCGTGCGTGTGTGTGTTTGTGCATGCATGTGTGTGTGTGTTTGTGCGTGTGTGTGTGTTTGTGTGTGTGTATGTGTGTGCGTGTGCATGTGTGTTTGTGCGTGTGTGTGTGTTTGTGTGTGTGCGTGTGTGTGTGTTTGTATGTGCGTGTGTGTGTGTTTGTGTGTGTGCGTGTGTGTGTGTTTGTATGTGCGTGTGTGTGTTTGTGTATGTGCGTGTGTTTTTGTGTGTGTGTGCATGTGTGTTTGTATGTGCGTGTGTGTGTGTGTGCGTGTGTGTGTGTGTGTGTGTTTGTGTGTGTTTGTGTGTGCGTGTGTGTTTGTGTTTGTGTGTGTGTTTGTGCATGTGTGTGTATGTGTTTGTGCGTGTGTGTATGTGTGTGTGTTTGTGCATGTGTGTGTTTGTGTTTGTGTGTGCGTGCGCGTGCGTGTGTGTGTGTGTGTGATTGTGCGTGTGTGTCTAAATAATCATTCGCATCAGCAATTGTAAGTTTGCTGCAAGACAAAAGGCTTTTCCCAAATTTCTTCTGTGACTCCAATGGCTGTGCTATTCTCTAATATTTCCATTCTGAAAAAAACCCTCCGCCTTCTCTTGCCATTTCTGCCTAGTGCAGCAATATCAGTGTCAGCCGATATCTTGTTAAATGGAAACACATCTGAAATTATTTCAACTGTTATTGTCTTGAAGATCATTGGCTAAGTGAACTTCACAAGAACCATGCCAAATGATTTTGACAAAGAAGTTCAGCATGTTGGAGCAGGCTTGATGAATAACATTTTTAGATGAAAGATGACAGGACAAAGAACATTTGTTCTCTGTAAGACAGTGGTCACTAGCAGCCAAAAACAGGAGACCGCTCACTACAACACAAAAAGGAAGCCACACACTCACACAATGATTAGACCATTTGTCCCCACAAAATGCCTCACCTCTGTCTCGTTCGATAACAGCAGAAGGTTACAATCAAATAAAATTTGCCTACTGCTACAATCATCTCATGGTTTTATTTCATGGATAACAGTCTAGCCAAAGAGTTGTTTTGTAAATCACAAGTGTTTTGACTGGAACAAGCTGCACCTTGAGAACAAACCTGTTGTCTGGTCTGAGCTGAAACACTACACCATTTCATTATTATCGCTACCCTTTGGGCACCATTCACATAAACTTTCTCCCTTGCTATGCACCACCCATCATGTTTGTCATTTAACCACTCCCATGATCTTCATTATCGCTGTCTATTCTCTTCATTTAGGCCGACCTCTTTCCATCAGTTTTTCAATTAGTTTTCAAACATGTCTGGATTCCATATTTCACACCAGTAATGTGTTATTCATCCTCTTATATGGCAGTGAATGCTGGACAATCTCCTAAAAGATGAAGAAGTGACTTAAAGTGACAGAGATGTCGTTCTACTGACGAGTGTCCTTAGAAACAAAGAAGAGTGTTGGACGGCTATGTAATATCTAATCTCCTATATGGCAGTGAATGCTGGACAATCTCCTAAAAGATGAAGAAGAGACTTGAAGTGACAGATATGTGGTTCTACTGACGAGTGTCCTTAGAAACAAAGAAGAGTGTTGGACAGCTATGTAATATCTAATCTCCTATATGGCAGTGAATGCTGGACAATCTCCTCACAGATGAAGAGGAGACTTGAAGCGACAGAGATGTGGTTCTACTGACGAGTGTCCTTAGAAACAAAGAAAAGGGTGTTGAACAGCTATGTAATATCTAATCTCCTATATGGCAGCGAATAATCTCCTATATCGTTCTAAAAAAAGATACTGAAAATTCTATGTAGAGAGTGTGTAAGCAATGAAAATGAGAATGGAAAAAACTCTTATACCCAGAATCAGAAAAAGAGGACTGAAATTCCTTGTACAAATAATGGTTTGTTTAATGGCATATCAATTCCTTTATGGATAATTTAAAGCTGAAATTTAATTTTCTTGGGAGCTTTTCAAAAATGTATTGCTGTTAAGTTTGTTTTTCTTTACAACGAAAAAGTATTACTGTTATTTTTACTACAAAAATGTATTTTGATACTTTGATAATTTTTTCAACCCAGTTTGGGGGTTCACTATTTGCCCATAGCTGGGGCCCTAGATTAGCCCGGGATTAGGGTGGACCTGGAATAACAGTAATTAACAAAACAAAACCTTCCAATCAGAGGCCTTACTGCTGGATGTAGTTTATCCTCATACCCCAGTACAACACATAATGAGGAAGGAGTATATATGTATATATATATCTGTATATAATTATATATATATATCTGTATACATGTGTGTATATATATATGGATACATGTATATATATATGGATACATGTATATATATATATATATATGTATACATGCATATATATATATTATATATATCTCTGTATATATATATACATGCACATGGACATATATAGTGATTTCCACATTTTACACAGATGAGAGCCATCTCTCACCCCTCACATCAATTTCATAGCCATTAGGCATATATGAGAAAAACGTTATATTTTTCATTGTATCTGCATGCCCTACAACCCTCCTGTTTACCACCATGTCCCTCCTCAGTCAAGACGATGATCTTCAAACCTTGTTTCAAACACCACAGG
>OZ038500.1:4515804-4525804 GCA_964036315.1 Acanthosepion esculentum | reverse complement strand
ATACTAATACCGGATTTATTTCGGTAAGTATGTAGGCGTAGCCTAACGGCTATCGACGCAGAAATTCAGATTCCATCCTAGTCTATTAAGTTCGCTAATGACCTTAAAATCCACTTTTTCTCCGCTACCTATGAGTTAAATAGTAAGGTACAATAGGTTATCTTGGTTAAAAACAAGCCGTTGTTTGACAAAAGGATTGATTGATTTGAGTTGTTTTTTACGGCTGAGCGACCTTTTGCAAGTTATTTAAAGCCAGAAAATATTTTAAAATTCGGTGGGGAGATAATAATAAGGATTTACAAGTAGCTGGAGGAAGAAGAAGTGCATTCATACCTTTTACAAGAGTTTTTACGCGTATGTGAATATAACTAACCCGACTGGAATTCGAACACTGATACGCTATCCATTTACACCATAAAGCCTACAGCACTTGGTATTCCCAAGCGGTCACTCATCTAGATACTGACCAGGCTCGACGTTGCTTAACTTCGGTAATCGTACGAGAACCGGTGTTTCAATGTGATTTGGTCGTAAGGCATGTGTAACAGAGAGAGGTTGACGCACACACCCACATGAATGCACACACGCAAATATAACGTTTATTGATTGAAAATGGAAAACACGATCTTCCGTGAAGTTACAAAATGTGTCAGCGCTATTAATAGGAAAGAATCTAGAACAATGATATATGAAACCTAAGACGGCTGATTGATAAAGAGTGAATTTCAAATCGGGTTGGCGAAAGACTTGTTTATAAACAAATGCAAAGGGCAGGAGGCGATGTTTAATTTGGGTCATTAAAAAAAAAATAGACGAAAATAATATTTTTGATAAAAACATTGAAGTAAATTGGACCGGGGAGGTAAGATCAGTGTATGTTTACCGCTAGCGACATCTAATCTAAACATAAGTTATATCCACTAAGAGATTTGAAATAGATCTGAGTAAGCAACAGAAACTTTGCAAATACACGTGATTATGGCAACACTCGTGTTAAGCGCGTGAACAACCTGGCTTATAACCTTCGGTTGCTATATAAACTCGAGATTTTGCTAATAAGACAGACAGAAGTGGCCAGACGAAAGAGACAGTCGTCGAGAGAGTAGGGAGAGAATTCTCGAAGAGACGGGAGAGACCGCGATCGGTCGGCACATTGTTGTCACTGCGTGCCGTCACGTGCGTGGGCACCCGCAGCGACCATTATGGGTCGCGGTGCTACAGGCAGATGAGAAAGGCCAACGAGAAAGGCAGACGAGAAAGACAGTCGGGAGAGAATTCTCGAAGAGACGAAAGAGACTGTCGTCGAGAGAGTAAAGAAACTGTCGTCGTTGTGGGCATGTCACCCAGATTTTAATTTTTCACTTTCAATCCGGTTAGACTGACCCTACAAACTGGTGGCCAGGCGACTCGAGACAAACTCGCAATATTATGATCTGAAAGAACAAGGCTTCACTAAAAATGAACCTTCGTTCAGCCACGTATCTAAATGATACAAGTTCTCCCACTAAGTCGTGGCAAAAAACATAACAACAACACCAAGACGTAGAAAATGGACGCAATCACCACCGAATCCATGGAAGCTGCGATAACTATAAACATTACTCATTCACAACCCGACAAATGTGCAAATCTAGTTTTCACAATTAAACGCAATATTTAACACACAGAAAATCACATCGCAAAACCACCATATGACTACGTTGTCGAAAAACTCCCCGCAGACGTAGCGACAGAGGTAATCGATCTCCTTGACGAGATACCAGAAAAAAAACTTAAGACACATTGAAAAATACAATCATTAAGCGTGTCGAAAAATCAGATAAAGAAGGTTACAATGATCAATAATTTGAATATGGGACATATGAAACCTTCACAGGTTCTGAGGAAAATGCGATCGTTATTAGGAGAGAATACCATGTCCAAAGCAGTATTACAAAAATTATAGACGGAAAGATACAAACGCACACAACACAGATACTCGCATCTCTCCCTGGTGATTTAAAGTTAGAAAGAGTATCAGAAATAGCTGACAAAATACATAACAACAAGAACAAAAGCGTATACGCCACGTCACATATACCAACTACTACAGCAATACCAACCGACAGGTCAGAAGCGTTGTCTCAGATACATCAAAATATAACATCAAGCTCAACATACAAGTACAGAGTTTGATACGAAGGCAAAAATTCCAGCGTTCTCTTCAAGAGATAAAAAATCTACTCACCGCACAGAAGAAGTCGGTGCAGGTCGAATTCATCCTCCAGAGAAGTACTTACCTACGATACCTGTTGGTATCATTATAAGTTTGGAAAAGAGGCAAAGAAGTGCACAGAACCATGCGATTTCAATTCAAGGGCCTCCCACACTTCTACACAACACCAGGGAAACGATTACTCTGGCAGCTGCTGGAATGGGATAAGAATGTCGTCTATTTTACCTCCGGGACAGAAATACTGGTTATTTATTGTTAGTCGACACCGATGCACAAATCAGTGTTATTCCCCCGGATCCTAACCAAAAACATGTACTATCCACATAAACACTACAGGACGTAAATGGATAAAAATTGAGACATGCAGAAAGACATAACTTGTAGTGAACAAAACAAGATCTAGATTTAAAATTCAAATGCTAAGCACTGACTCATTGATTTTGTTAGAAATTAAAAAGACTCGAATTTACAAATTTTACTTAACACACACGCAAAAGCGAATCCAAAACAAAACTCGTGAAATTTCACACCTTGATGCGAAATGTTTTTCGCCCAATAGAAAACTAAGAAACATTTAAAAACAAAATTCAAATAATCTTTAATTCTCAGAAACAGATTCTTTTACGGACCTTTTCGCGCGCCGACGCGAAGTTTGTTCGTCATCCAATAGAAAGGCCCGAATCATATCCGGGGGTGAATTCCCAAATGACCTTTTCAAGCCCCACAAAAAAATAAAAGACGGGTATGTTCGCCTGTCACCAAACAGGAGACGAGCATATTAGCACGTCCCTTGACAAACGTCAAACGATCGTTGTTATTATCTCTACCTTTCTCCCTCACCTCTTTTATACTTGATAAACGAACGGAACATTTTAAGACTGAGCGATTACTTCAAAGACATTCCTACCCTTCGATAACGTTCATATATACATACATACATACACACGTACGTTCCTGCTTACGTACACATGAACTCATTCTTGCAAGGACTACTACGAACATTTTGACGACCTTGTATCAACCAAAATATATTAATTTTATTTGTAGAGACCTTAAATGATTTATATGTATATAAATGTGTTGTTTCACTTTACAATTTGATTTTCTTGTTTTATACCCCTCTTGTGGTGGGCTATCTAACTAACAGGGCCAAATCAAACTAATCTGTTTCAACAATTATACACTTCACTATAACTGATAACCCACTATAAACTAACGCTCAATTTGGAGTTATGACGATCTTTTCCATGGATTTTCACAAAAGCGCAGATGAAAACACTAACTCTAGGAGCGGATTTTTTAAAATTTCATTTCGACCTATCAATGAATATGGCGACACACTCTCTCATCGACAGTAACACAAAGTTAGAGGCAAAGGGAATTACCTCACTCTACACGTCAACAGGAATTAGTTCTGTAATACCAACTGCTAATGGAGTGCATGAATTGATAAAAAAAATCATTTTAGTCTTACTACTCCTTTAAAACATACAAACGAAATTCGTCACACTGCTAAACATTATATCACAACAACTGGAATACCTACACACACATCACCACGAGAAATATAAAATAGCAAAAGATGAATTTCAACATATGTTACAATTAGGCATCACACGTCTTTCAAGTAGCCGATACTCCTCTCCACTACACACGGTTCCAAAGCCAGACACAGGAACATGGCGACCATGTGGGGATTTCAAGAATCTTAACGCAAAAACAGTTCCAGATAAATACCCAATCCTACCTTTACCCGATTCCGCCGTAGGTTTACAGTTTTCACAAAACTTGATTTGCTTAAGACAAGCAAATTCCAGTAGCAAAAGACATAAAGAAAACAGCAATTACCACTCCTTTCGGACTTTATGAGTTCACCAGGATGCTCATTGGGTTATATAATATTTCCCAAAGTTTTCAAAGACTTAATGACGAAGTTTTGAGAGGATTGACTTTTGCTTTTGCTTATATCGATGGAGTTCTTATCGTTAGTCGAGATAGCAACGAACACCAAAACCACATACAACAAGTTTCCATGCGATTGGCATATTTTAGGTTGAAAAAAATTTGATTTTGCTGTTCCGAAATTGGGTCATGTTATCGACAAACACGGAATCACACCGGTCTCAGAGAAAGTAGTAACAATACATTTTCCGCAACCAACAGCACTGTGACTACTACGAAACTTTTGTCGGAGTTAGCTCCTCCTTAATTCCCTAATTGTTTACTAGGGGTTGCTCTCCCTACACTATAAATACTGGGCAATTTATCGCCTCGTTCTCTTTCCTACTTTGCATTTCAGCGGCCACATTTAAAAATGTGATCTCTCGCAGAGATCCGCATTTTTGCCCCACTTGTGGGAAAACGCCATGAAACACACATACACGTACGTACGAACATTCACCAAAATACAAACTTTTTACGTTTACACACAAACACAAATGTTGATGTCTTCGTCACTTGTAAATTTTGTCGTTTAATACATATATTTGTTGACATATATATATATCGGTCTTGTTTGTTTTCTTTACAACTTCGGTTGGATTCAACTTGAGTCTGCATTGTTCTTGTAGTTGGACCTTCTTCTAGCAGGAATAAACAGCACGTGTCCCTAATTTAACAACACGTAAACACACGGTCCTCTACAATTTCTCGGTTTAATAGACTACTACCGTAGATTTATTCCAGGTTGTTCCAGAATTTTGACCCCCATTCACAAACATGTTGCAAAAACAAAAGAATAATAATCCAAAAATACTTATCGACGGAGAAGCATTAACTACATTTCCTGACGCTAAAAAAAGTGTTAACAGATTTTACTAAATTCTCTTATATCATTTATGATGCTAACTCAACACTCACATTAACGATCGACGCCTCAGGAGATTCAATTGGAGCAGTTCTACATCAGACTCAAAATGGCTCAGAAAATTATCAATAAAATTAAACAACGCAAATCAAAAATATAGTACCTTCTCGAAGGAATTACCCGCAATTTACTTATTCATAAGGCATTTCCGGCATCCGCTCGAAGGTCGAAACTTTCACTGATCACAAATCACTCAATTTACGCCTTACACGTGAATACAGAAAAATATACACCGAGATACACGACAACTGGATTATATATTCCAATTTACTTCAGATATCCGTTATATCAAAGGTTTAGACAATATCGTGACAGATACACTTGTGGCGGACTTCCACCACATTTATTTAATTTTGATTAGGAAACCAAACTTACGTGAAGAAAGAGACAAGGCAAAGGTATCAATATATATAAAAATTGTATTCAACAATGCATACAATAAAGAATGTATACGGAAAAGCATGCAATGAGTAAGACGAGAGTTGTCTCTCTTTGACTATTAAAGTCTATCAAAGTTCTCTGAAAAGAAAGAGTTAATAGTTTGTAATAAATGTTTTTTAACAGTTTTACTGTGCAAGAGGAAAATTATGTAAGTGTAAGGAATATGCAGTTTGTGAGGGTTGAGTGAGAAGATCGGCGCATAGCTTCAACTGTCGTGGATTTCTGTGGCAGCTAAAGTTTCACTGGTGTGTCTACACTTTTTTTCTTGCTTTTATAGGTGATCATTGGATCAGAAGTGCTGCACGGGAAGAATCACTCTTCACGTAAAGACAATCCGATGTATGTGTGTGTGTGATAATGATCGCTATATACTCTTGCGCTCCACGATACAATCTATCGATTCTGAAACCCTTACCTTTGACCTAATTGCAGATGAACAACAAAAAGATGCCACATTAGACAAAGTAAATGAGGACACTTCTTTACAATTGAAAGAACACCCCCGTCCCATTTGGAACAAAAACACTATTCTACGATGTGGGAACTGGTTATTCAAGATCATACATGCCACCTTCACTGAGAAAAAAGATGTGCAAACATTTACACAACCTCTCACATCGTGGACGTCGAGATACCGTCAAGTTGATTAGCAATCGTTTTGTCTGGCCCAACATGCGTACTGAGATGAAATACTGGACTCAAACCTGTTAAAAATTGTTAAAATAAGCACGGTAGACAGACATGCAGAGTCCCTTTTTGGACAATTCATGAAACCAGATGGTAGGTTCGCGAACTTACACATCGATATAGTGGGACCCTTACCAGATCCAAATGGATATCATTATCTACTCACTATTATCGATCGATTTACAAGATGGCCTGTCGTTGATCCCCTGAGGGATATATCTGCAGAAACAATCTCTAAAAGTACCTTGAGGAGTGGATAGCAATTTTTGGTTGTCTCTCAATAATAACTACAGATCGAGGCTACCAATTTCAATCTACACTATTCAATGAGGTCACAAAGATGTTAGGAGTCAAGCACATAACAACAGCAGCATATCATCCTTGTGTAAATGGCTTAGTTTAACGTTTTCACGGGCAACTTAAGACAGCACTAACAACTAATAGCGGTTCCAGGACATGGTTAGAAAATCTACCACTGAATTTGTTATCCATCAGAAATGTCATCAAAAAAGATTTGAGATGCACGGCATCCGAAATTGTTTTGGGAACATCCTTGACACTGCCAAGACAGTTTTGCGATAACAAATCACCTGTAGCCAACCACATCTTTCGTATAAAACTGTAAACAACGAATGAGTGATCTATAAATATCTTTTGTTTGTGTTCAAGTGGGTGGGAAACATATTAGAACACAAACAAAACATATTTACATACCAAAAGATCTTTACAACTTTGAATGTTTTCTTACGAAATAATGCAGAGAAAAGGCCTCTTTGCCTTATTTAATTAGGACCGTTTCAAGTAGTCGACAGGAAACCCAAGTTTTTTACAATTGTAACAAAAGTCAAACAAGATACAGTCTCCATAAACAGACTAAAAATCGGCATACTTGGATTTACCTATAAAGAACAGTACAACGAGATATTTTACAACTTTACCGAATACTAAAGTGTAGGAACCATTTTTCAGATTGGCAAGCACACCTGCTAACATCAGTACAAAATCGGGTAGACAAGTACATTGACCAACTCACTTTCAAGCTACTTTGAATATACGCTCTTTAGCGCTAGAGGGCGTCGTTGGTGATGTTCTGATTTGGATCATTGTGCAGTTTTGGGTCTTTCAAACATCATACTACCCTCACCAAGTCGACCCCATCAGTGCTGATCAGACTCTGATGCGCCCCCCTGTTAAATTAACAGCCTGCAGACACTGAAAAAATATTTTCGATTTGCGGGAGGTGGTAATAGGATATGAAATCCTATATTTTACAACCAAAAGTAAGAAGCACCCACACATAAATAAGATCAGAATCACTAAAACAAAAACTTTTGTATAAATCAATAAAAAAAAAAAGAATCCAAATTTAAATAAGTGGTTTTTGGAATTTGATTGGACGGTACAGTCACGTGCTATATATCCGACTATGTCCGCCCGTACGTTTGAACTTCAAATGAACTGGTCACTGGGTATTGTCCCGCGTAAACCGAAAAGCGTTTGTTTGGAGCCAAGCACGTGATCAGGATAACTATATATACACCGATTTCGAGAGCAATGTAAACACACAGCAAAAACCCCAGTCAGTAACTGGATGTGTATCATCACTCCTTGATGACAGGTACTTAGGTCTGTAAACACCCGACCAAAATTCTCTTTACCATGGCAACACCTCAGTCAGCGACCACTACATACCATTCAAAGGAACATTCACACAACTCAAAGAATATATATATATATATATATATAATTTAAACATATTATTTCTATTTATTTTAGCTTTCACAGTTTAGACAGATATTAGTTGAAAATACATTAGTACTTCATCAAAATAATAATAAGCATCAACTTTAAATACTGGAATCCGTTTATATAAGAGAATTGCGACAAAAAATAAAAGTCAACTATGAGTATGGCAACAAATTCTTAAATGTTCCTAGCAGTAAAGTTTTTTTTTATAAAAATACTAAATTAAAATATTATAATTAAAAATCTTTTTTAAAAATTGCAAAAGTTACCTCCCTTGCATAACTGAAAATTTTGAAATCGAGACGCTGTAAATGAACAGTGAAAAATATTTTGAATTTACGGATCTACTGTATCCACAGATATTTTATCCTCCTGAAGATGGTCTCAGATGAGATTGAAATTACTTGGGAAAATAAAAATTATTTGAAAGAAAATTTTTGCATTTTTCACGATCAATTTTCTACAGCCACCAAGAAATTAATTCGTATACTTGAAAGGATTAAAACTAAAATAAATACGTCTAAATTATTTAACCAAACCAGTTTGAATGAAAAGAAATATGCTACCTAAATAACGCATAAATATCCATAGAAAACCTTCACATGCCTTTCCATGCGCATGCTTTGGATGGTGGGGAATCTGGTTATTTATCATCAGTTCTTAACCCTTGATTATATGGTAATTTGCACTTATACTCATTTAGATCAGGACCAATAATACTGCTGATTCTTTTTGGGGTTCTTATCAAGGAGCTCCAAGTAAATAGCAGAGGCACTGGACCATATATGGCAGCAATATTCTAAGCATGGACGAATGATAGACTTATAGATATGCAAGATAGATTCCGGTGAGCGACACAGTGAACGGAGCAGCTGATCTAGCAGTAGATTCAGTGTAGTCTTTCCGCCTTATGTCGACTGAGAACGTTAGCCCGAGAAGGTACAATGAGTCACTTTCCTGGAGGATAGCATCAACCATGTTGATGAAAGGCTGAGAGAGGACCTGTCAATTTTGATGCACAGTTTTGCAGCTTGCTATATTTTGTTAATTTTTTTTTTATCTATGACAAGAATTTTCATACTGAAAAGAACTATCGCTAAAAAACAAGTTTGTTTTTTGGGGGTTTTTTTTGTTGTTTTTTGTTTTTTGTTT
Source organism: Acanthosepion esculentum (assembly GCA_964036315.1). Classification (NCBI taxonomy): domain Eukaryota; kingdom Metazoa; phylum Mollusca; class Cephalopoda; order Sepiida; family Sepiidae; genus Acanthosepion; species Acanthosepion esculentum. The sequence goes on along the minus strand of OZ038500.1, from coordinate 4,516,697 downwards.
TTTTTGTTCAAACTTGTAATTTAGGTACCGATACGAACTTTATAAATAAAAAACGAAAAACTCATTTTAAATATTTTAAATGCCTTACTTTGAAATTAAATTTCACTTTTATTTGAAATATAAGAATTTAAAAAGTTAATCCATGTGAAAAGAAAAATTAATTTCCGTGTATAAATAAACTTTTGAGGCATTTTAAAAGCTTTAGTACTTTTTTCGTAACTCATCAACACATCGTGCCGCCATTGTATACGAAATGCAAACAATTTTTTTTTAAATCTCTAAAAAAAACAATTTATTTTTCCTAGAGATGTTTCGAAGTCTTTTAGTAAATTTAAGAATGAATTAACTGGAATTTCTAAAAGTAATGTTCACCTCTTACTTAAAACAGAATGAAAATAACGATTGATTTAACAGGCTAGCACAGCAGAAAGACTGCAATTCTACTCTTGTCTGAAAAAGCGCGGGAAAAAAAAGGAAAATAAGTGAGGAAGATCAGCAGTGCGATAGTCAAGAATTTGTTATTTATGTTTAAAACTAAATTTTCTTTAACCTTATATTATTAAGAATATATATTTTTATTCTCTAAGCTTTTATTAACTTTAGTATAATGAATAATTATTTTTTTATACTGACTGAACGAGAGATATGAAATTAGATCAATAACATAATACTCGTCCAATATTGAATATTAGTCAACGATTTCTCTGGGCGGAAGGTGTGTCAGGGGTTAAATTTCATCGGAGTTTTTTTTTACCCAATACGGCGACAGTGCACTTAGGTGTAGAGGTGTTGGGATCGAAAAGTGGCCAGACAAACGTGAAACGCAAAGAAGAGGCATGACGCCCGTCTACCTCCACCACTGACAAGAAGATTCAGCAACCTCGAGTGATGGT
>OZ038500.1:4450804-4510804 GCA_964036315.1 Acanthosepion esculentum | reverse complement strand
TATACAGCCTGCTATTTTTGACTGGTATTTTTTTTTAAGCGTATCACCCCAAGCAAGGCCGGTGGCCACTATCACGCATGGAGTTACAGAAGGGTTGGAGTGGTAAAGGAAGGGATGTGGAGAAAGAGAAGGACGGAGGGTCGATCAAGGCAGGGGGTTACGGAAGATATAGAGCGAGAGCAGATAGGAATGAAAGATATAATTTGATTACTCATGCAGTAATTAGTAATTTCTTTCACAATTATTATCATTTTATTGATTTGCATATAATTATCATCCGTTCTCAACTCGGTATCTATGCTGATGACACAATTAATTATTGACTCCTGTCAAATAGTAAGCCTGATCGACTCGACATGGTCAAACTGGCAGCTGATCTCAAAAATCACCTACAATCTGTTGTTAAACGGGGCTTGTTCATTTTGACGTCTACAAAAACGAAACTGCTCTCTTTTGATCACCTGAGACAATCCTTTTTAATTTCCATCAGCATGGCTGATACTAACTCCCGGGAAAGTGACTCACTGTGCCTTCTCAGACTAATGTTTTCATTCTGATGACATTAAGTGAGAAGAGTATATTGAATCAATTGCTAAGTCTGCAGCTCAGAAATTTGGTTCACTATATCATGCCAGACAATTTTTCTCGCCAGAATCTATCGTACATATTTATAAGTCTACCATTCCTCCTTGTTTTGAATATTGATGCCACATCTGGTTTTGTGCTACTTAGAGATTCTTGATGAAATCCAAGGAAGACTCTGCAATATTACTGGTTCTGACCTGGCATCTCGGTTTCAGTCCCTTTCCCACTACCGTAAACAATTTACGTAATATTTCGGTTCCCCAAAGAAAACGTCACTCTTGGGCCTTTACTATAAATACTTTCATAGCAGTTATTCCAATGAACTTTCTGCGATGATGCATAGAATTTATGAATTTAAACGCAGTATTAGATTGGAGTCAAGGTCTCATCATTTTACAGTTGAAATGGCTAGATGTAACCGTAAGTTCTATGCTAACAGTTTCTTCTATCGCACTTCTCGCTCGTGGAACGCTCTTCAGGCTACTTGCTTCCTAGTCAACTTTGATCTTCAAAAATTTAAATGTAATGTCAGTCGTTATCTTCCTGTCTTCTTAGTTCCTGTTATTTTATTGTCCTCTCTTCTTAATAGCGTTTTTCTCATATTCTTTAACACTGCGTCCAAGTGGTTTCATTGCCTTGCTTGAGGTAAAATAATTAAAAACAATGTTTGAATAAAGTACAGTGTAACCCGGATATAAGAGAAACCCGGATATAAGAGAACCCCGGATATAAGAGAGATTTTCTCTGGTCCCAAATTAGAGCCTGTGTTAATGTATATAAAATAGACCAAACCCGGATATAAGAGAAACACGAATATAAGAGACTTCTTCTCCGGTCCCGACAACTCTCTTATATCCGGGTTACACTGTATATATAATGAACCATAGCCACTTCTGCTGGGGATCAGAGTGTAGTACCTGCTCAATGAGGTAATATTACATATTCCCCCAAATACTTATGCAGTATTCGTATCGAATTACATCATAATTTTTTGGCGCGATCTATTTTATTTTTATTATACAGTGTAACCCAGATATAAGAGACCCGGATATAAGATAAACCCGGATATAAGAGAGCTTTTCTCTGGTCCCAAATTAGAGCCTGTGTTAATGTGTATATAATAGACCAAACCCGGATATAAGAGAAACCCGGGTATAAGAGAAACCCAGATATAGGATACTTCTTCTCCGGTCCCGGCAACTCTCTTATATCCGGGTTAAACTGTATTGGAATGTCTGACACCATAACCAGAAATTCTTATTATTATTTGGTGAAGGTTTTTTTATTTGCGCTTCTTATAATAATTTAAAAAATAGAGTTGCGATGAAAAAAAATGCTGGTAGAAATTGACGATATTCAAATGCAAATATGAAAGAAATGCGAGTGAAAAACGGTTGGAGAAAGATAATACTGTAAAAAAAACTCATGTCGTCAGTAAAAAATGTAGCACAATTTTCTGGAGGGACAATTTAGATTGGCACCGGTACATTATTGTAAAGCATGGCATGGTTTATAACAAGACGAGCAGCGGCAGCAGACTGTGAAGAAATCTGTCAATTGTTTCAGGTAATCAAGATTTTTTTTTTTTTTGGTCAGACTTCAGTTTACAGCCCTTTGAGATGGTGTTACATCTCGTCACCGTGTGAAGAGGGGCGAGTAAACAATTTAATTTATAAACAAATTTAAAAAGAAAAAATATTGACTGTGGTATAAAAACAGAAACTGTTTACCACAGTCAATATTTTTTCTTTTTAAATTTGTTTGTCTTTTTTTTGGCGGGGGGGGGGGCATTATCTTAGCCCTAGAGAGTAAAGAAATACTTTTTCTGGTCCATATTGAAATTCAGGATTTTCTTGTCATTTCCAAAAGTATGTTTTACTTCCAGGAAATCCGTCCCTGAACCACGGCAAACTTTTACTTTCTCATTACCTAAAAAGACGAAGAACAGTGATATCATCAGAGTTATTACCTGTTGTCTAGGATGTACCAAAGGGTAGTTTTTGTCCCTACTCACACATATACATGACACTCATCACGAGTGTTTTGTTTTGATTGTGGGAAATAAAAGTTTCGAACCATGAACCAATAGGGATGGAAGAAATGCTATTGGTCGCTCGGGAGAATGGACTGAATCTTGTTTTTCCCCACCTGATTAAAATGCGACTGTGCTTAAAGGGATAACGGCTGCTATTGCTACCACTCATCTTCTTTTTGTTCCATCGCGGAAAGCATCTTTTTCGCCATCTGGGCATCCCATGCGTCTCTCATCTAATTTTGATGATAGAGCTAGAGAGACCCGTCTCCATCGAAAATTAGCGGAATTTTCGACACATTGCGAAAAACTGTTGGTTGTATAAATCGACTTACTACTTAATGCAGCATGGACGACACTCAAGAAAAACTGGTCAGTCGTTGCACTTTTTTTTTTTTTAGGGAAGAAAAGTGAGGTTACTTTGAGAGTGAACTGAAATATGAAGAGTAACGCCACCTCTTAAGTATTTGCCCCCCCCCCCCCCAGTTTTTCTTTTTTTTTTTTTTCGTCGAGAGACAGAAGAATGATTAATTGAGCTCGAAATAGCTGCGGTTAGGCTGCATCAACTGTTTCAGTCTCAAGGTTAACTATGCAGATTTGCTAGGAAATATTGAATCCTTTCACTATCGGATCGAGATACAGTTGGGATTAAACAAACTTCTTCTCTGTAAACCAGCTCCAGAGTTCGCTTTAATGTTTCTTGAGAGCCATAATACGCCGCTGTTTATGGCAGAAAGAGCATCGTCATTCTTAAGAAGTCCGCAAATACAACTGAGTGGAGCCTCGTTTTCGGGACTTAAACAGGATAAAATGAGTTTCAGTTTTTTTTGTTTTTTTTTTTTACTCTTTTCGTCCGGCATGAAACGTGAAGCCGATAAATTGAATTATTGTAATGTGAAGTGTTATTTATCGCACGGAACTCTTCAACAAATAAACCACTTTACTATCAGCAACAAATACTACAGTATTGCAGCATGGACGACAATCAAGAAAAACTGGTCAGTCGTTGCACTTTTTTTTGGGGGGGGGGGGTGTTACGGGAACTTGCCTGTAACGACAATGAACTCTTCCTGACACTATAAAGACTGCGCCTCTCAAGCGAAATGGAGAGAACGGAAGTGGAACGAGTCGAGACAATAGTAGTTCACTCTAAACCAGACTGACAGTCATACTAACACCTTTCAAGTTCTTGTATTATTATTCTGTTTAATATATCTTTGTTATTCCTACAAAAAAAGGAATTTTTTCTGAAAAAAGGAATTTTTGGATATAGATGAAGTTATCTTCCATGAAATTCTTTATTATATACTAAAAATGGGAAAAAAACATTCAGATTTGCCTGCCTTCATTGCTAGAACGCAATCCATTCTGTGGGAATTAGGGAACTCATTTCCTGTGACTTTCCAGACGACAAATCGGGGTAGCCAAAATAATGGCTCAAGTTTTGTTTAATAAGTTCTCTAAACTAAAAGCAGAATTAATCCTCCTTTCGAGGAAAAAAGTATCCACCTTCGTCACCTATTTTAAGTGATACCGGCGAAACTATAAAAGTAAAACAGTTAATAATAAAAGGAACGAGTTTGCTCCCTGAACACGCCTGGGAACTAGGAAAGAACCCACCAAAAAGACCTAGGGGTACCTACACCAGAAAATCATCTTTTAGCATTGTTATGGTCCAATATCCTCGCACCACTGTTATGGTCCAAGGTTGGGACCCAGGAAGAACAACACGAACACAAGAGTAGGAATAACAAAGATATATTAAACAGAATAATAATACAAGAAGTTGAAGGTGTTAATATGCCTGTCGGTCTGGTTTGGAGTGAACTACTATTGTCTCGACTCGTTCCACTTTCGTTCTCTCCGTCTCTCTTGAGAGGCGCAGTCTTTATAGTGTCAGGAAGAGTTCATTGTCGTTACAGGTAAGTTCACATAACACTCCCCTTCCAAAGCTTTTACCTCGTAGGGGTCTTTAATATTTTTTTCTCTTTGGATCTTATATAACCCTTTATGTGTGTTTATGCACAACAACCTCGAGCTTTCCTCATCTACTGGTACTTGTAGGTATGCATCGCTCAAGTCTATTTTTGAGAAAAATTTTCCTCCGTTCAATTTTGTGAAAACTTCCTCTGGACTAGGGAGAGGATAGTGATAATTCTTAATCGCTGCATTCAATCCCGTCGAGAAATCAACGCATACTCGTATCTCACCCGATTTCTTTTTCACGTAAGTGCGGCCCATTGACTATATTCTACCTTGGTCAATATACCGGTTTTTACGAGTCTCTCCAACTCTTGGTCTATTTTTTCTATTGAAGCAAAAGGTACGTTCCTTTTCTTCTTGAAAATGGGTTGTACATTTTCTTTTATTTCTATATTTGCTACCATTTTTTTACACCTCCCGAGGCCGGCTGAAAATACTTCGGGGGAACTCTCTTTTAATTTCTCCTTTAATTTATCTGCCTCGGTCGATAAACTTTTCACTTTTTGGCAGAATGTACTCATCGGTAAAACCCAGAGGTCAAATTTCTGCATCCAGTTCCAAATAAAGTTTCAGTATTTTTAAGAACGTACATTTTTAATTTTTTGGTCATTCCGTTGAATGTCACATTTGTAATAACTTCACCCTCAATTTTTTTTTCCAGTTACAGACCTGGCTATTTTATCGGTTCTCAACATGGTCAGTTTGTTTAATTTCTTCCACGTCTGTAAGTTAATAATGGTTAAATCTGATCCTGAATCCAATTGTAGGCTGACTTTTTTGTTTAACATTTCTACTTGTACGTATTTTCGTATATTTGTCTCATCCGCTTGGTTAGTTCTAGTGACTCTTACTCGGCTTCTGCTTTCTTTCCGAGTCCAACAATGCGAACTTTTATGTCCCACTTTATTGCACGACAGACAAGTCTTAAAGCGGTATGGACAATCTTTGTACCAATGCAAAGTTCCACAGCGATAGCATGGACTGGGTGGTAGTTTTTTCTGATATTTCATTTGATTTTTTGAAGTAGAATAATTGGTTTGGTTTGTTTTTGAGGGGGGACAAAAACATGTTTGTCGTTGTACTTTTCGTATGTAAGCGACGCCAGACTCTTCTATATCTTTCGAGTTCTGTTTTACGCTTATACATCACTGACAGTCTTCAGCCAATTTTTGTAGCGTCAATTCTGGTTCATTCTCAAGTTTTGTTAGAATTCTCCGTCTGATCTCCGCATCTTTAGTCGAAACCAGGCCTTGGATGAATATCAAACATTTAAAATTGTCCGGGCTGAGTTCAGATAGTCATCACAGCGTTTGTTTACTATGGAAGCGAATGTTATATAGTCTTCGCTATCCTGTTTTGTTAGATTTAAACATTTCTACCTTTTGTGGAATAGTGAAGTGTTCGGACTAAATAATTCTGTTAAAAGTTTCACGGCTTCCTTGAAAGTCAACTCATTCGTTTTCCTCGGTAGGGTGTAGTCTACGAATTTAGTGTATTCACTTGACCCTAGTTTCCTCAGTAGTAGACGTACTTTTTCGCGTCTGACCAATTCCCGCAATCACACTCATATAAATCTTCATATCTTCTGAAGTAATCTGCGAAGGTTTTGTCTTCGTCCGGTGCATAAGTGAAGTCTTTGATAGAGCTCCGTATATCATTTTGCGAGAATGCCGTTTCATTTTTGGAATTTTGCTCTTTATTTGTTACTGCCCGTAGTAGTAATTCTTGTAGTTCAAGATGCTTCTGTTTGTTTTTCTGTTGCTGCTCGAATTGCATTTTCATTAGTTCCAATATGGTTGCCTTAAAGTCTTCCATGTTTACCCGTAATTATGTGTAACTATTTTTCTTTTTTGTAGACTTCAGGTCTTTGTAGCCTGTTGTACTGGAACCTTAGTACGAAAAATTATTCCTGCGTAGAATTCGTGTCTTTGTTACCACTGTAAAATTGGTGTCCAAAAAAAAATTTTTTTACTTTTATCTTCGCGTAGAAATTGTTTTTTGTTGGGGTTTTTTTTCTCGCTACCTACGTCGCCTCTGTTATGGACGACCGATAGCAAAAAAGTTTTTTGTTTCTCCGCGTAGAACTTGTTTTTTCAATATTCGCGTAGAACTTGTTTTTTTCACTATACTTCGCGTAGAGTTTTTCTTCAGTATCCTTTTTTAGGATTTCTCCGCGTAGAATTCGTTTATTCAGTCCTCATCGCCACTGTTATGGTCCAATATCCTCGCACCACTGTTATGGTCCAAGGTTGAGATCAAGGGAGAACAACACGAACACAAGAGTAGGAATAACAAAGATATATTAACATTAACTGGCAACATTTTGCTCTGTACCGACTTAAGGTTCTAAAATCATTCAGTGTGCCAACAGCATACATATTTTTATATAAGATCAATATACCTGTTCTACAATATATTTTATATAGTAATATATCGTATAAATCATCTTTGCGTTGTAGTAGTTATTGATTCGACTGAGTGCCATTGGAAATTGCTTGGCGTGGCACGGATGCCATAGGGTGCCGACCCCTTATATATACTATCCAGGCCACAGCGTTAAACTGTAATTATCGACCCACTTAGGGTGACGTTTTCCTTGGGGAGCCGAAATATTACATAAATTGTTTACTGGATACCGGCAGTAAAAGAACCTATCTCAAGAGGTCTTGGAAACTTTATATTATAAAAAGAAAGTTATTCCCAATCGTGAATTAGCTATAAAAACATTCCTAGGGAGAAAAAAATTTAAAAGAAATAGTGTTACAAACAACACTCGGCCTTTGAGTAAGATCGGCTCTTTCCTATCCTTATAGATGATTTTCAGAGTTAGCTCCTCCTTAATTCCCTAATTGTTCACTAGGGGTCGCTCTCCCTACACTATAAATACTTGGCAACTTCTTGCCTTGTTCGAATGATGATCGTCCTTTCCTCACCCTCTTTTTTTAGGCCTTGTGCCACATTTTCTGTATTTTACAGAAATAAATATTCTTTTTTCATTTCAGCGGACACCTTTACAATGTAAGCTCTTGCAAAAGATAGCGTTTCCCATTTGTGGAAGACGCCATGAACATTATACACACATACACGTACGTACGAACATTCACAAAGAACAAACACCAATGTTCACACACACACAAATGTTAATGTCTATTGTAAAATTGTGTTGTTTAATACATATATTTGTTTATATATATATATATAGAGAGAGAGAGAGAGAGAGAGAGGTCTTGTTTGTTTTCCTTTCATCTTCGGTTGGACACAACTAGAGTCCGCCATTTTCTTGTCGTTGGACCTTCTTCTAGCAGGAAATAAATAGCATGTATCTCTAATTCAACAACACTCAAGCCCACACGGTCCTCTACATGATAAATTAGGCTTGTCATTTCAAGATCAGAAATTACCAAAGGTTATTAGCGATCTAAAAAAATTAAATTATCAGTTTGCAGTTGACTGTAAAACTAATTAAAAAAATGTGAGAGTGAAAGGTTTGTTGACTAGATTTAATTCATTATCTGGATTCTCTCCAAGTTGTACTTTGCATGAATAGTTCAGCGATATCAATGCCAAATGGCGTAGGCCCCAGCAGGGAAAATGGCACAGTGTTTTGAGACCCAACCAAATAAATATAACTGCGAGCAGTCCCTTTTTAATGAAGACAGGAGATACTTTTAATACATTAGGGCATGTTCAGCCATGTTTTTCTGCTTACACTGAGCCCTAATGCAAGGAGAATAACTCTTGAGGGATTATAATGACAGTCCCCATAAGAAATGACTAGACTTTGATTCCATTCTGAATAATAGCCTAGTAGTGGCGGCATCGTGTATTTGTTTTGTCATGGATAATGAAAATAGCTACGTTGACCTTTTTGAAGATGCTTTCAACGACAGTGAAGTACAAAGAGGATTAGATGAAATGTTTAGTCTGTAGTCTTTGGGACTGCCATCCGAAAAGACCTTCTCTGATTACGACCAGTGCATAATCAGTATGTTCAGGGACTCTGTATCATAGAACGACAAACAATACTATTCTAATCTCCTATGACATGACTACAGATTATCATGTTACAGTGGCATTGCATGTACTAGACATTGGCCAGAAACCTTGAGAAAAAGTGTACAATGCCTAATCTGGAGGTGTTCTAGAAACAGGAACGACAAGGGATTATGGAGATATTTGGGCCTTCTCATCGTCCTATTAAATATGATTCCGTTTCTACTACAAAAATAAGATTTGGCTTCTGATAAGACTGAATTTTCTGTCTCACTGAATGAAGTAGCTTACCCGGGTATTAATCTGAGGGATAACAGGCTGGATTTGCCATTCCTATTTCAAACGAATAAGTATGTTCTTACTGATATTAAAAAAAATCTTTTTTTAATGATTTGTCCAGCTTCAGAATCTGACAAAAATAGGTTCTATTTCTTTTGAAACAGAAAATCAACATCGCTGTTTTTGATACAACACAATTATATCTTTTCTATATCTCTGAGATGAGGTATTATGATTATTTACATTAATCAGACTGTTACCCTCATCTTCATTGCCATATTTACAACGTTTCGGCCATGTACGCTCCGTCTTTCTTCAGGTGATTGGAATTTCGAACCAAACCCTTTATTTTGTCCACGGGAGTAGATTGTTTTAGTGCCATGCTTCAAGGACACATGGCCCAGTGAATAAAGACGTTGGTTAGATCCAGTGACTAGACCCAAAGAGTTGTGAGTTCAATACCAGGCTACAGCAGTGGTGAACCAAACAACTTTTGGAAAGTTGAGTTAAAAGGAAATAACTGAGACATCAGGAAGAGGCATGGCACGTGGAACTAGGACAATCTACACTGTGGACGAAATAAAGGGTTCAATTTGAAATTCCAATCGTTTGACGAAGGCTGAAGTGTACAACAGCTGAAACATTGTGAATATGACAATGAAGATGAGGATAAGAGTCTGAATAATGTAAATAACAATTATATTTAGATTTACAGCTAGGCTTTTTGTTTTAAACTTTAAACACCATGCTATTAAACCCCTTTATAATCTTGCAGATCTATACTGGAATCCAACTTCTATATGGACAATATAATAATATACAATATACAAAACTCACTGTGATCGAACCAAATTATCTAATATGTATACACTCTTGAAGCAACGTGGTTTTGTAATACAGGCATGAAAATCCAATTACCCTGAACTGAAAGAGAAAATGCAAAGTGATGGAACTTTAATTGCTTATGGATATACAGGCTAGTCCGAAAGTCTTGTCACACCAACATAATATAATTTTCTATTTCAACTCTCTGTCGGGTATTATCAAGGAAACAGTTTCACATGAACGATACCAGAATACCCATCAGTTGAAGATCACTGTTCGGTGGACCTTTGCAAAAATCAACAAAGCAGAATTTCGTAAAATATCATGATGGTGTTCATACAGACATCTCGATGCGTGACAACATCAGTGAAAGTGAATAAACTGAATCAAGTACATGTGCTTTTGTATTACATGTTCTTCTATTGTTCTGATGAAATTTTCGTAGGGGGTTAAAAGACTTTGGGACCATACTGTACATCGGAGAAAGTCTTGCGGTACCATTACAATCCACGTACACATACAAACTGTGCCTGACTTCTCAAAGAAGATCTTTGCTGAAATGTCTAAATCTAAATCATCTGAATCGAAAGTTCCTTGCCGTATCTTCCAGTCACAATAAGGGTTCGGGTTGGGATAGACTAGAGTATGGAAGTGATATGATTGTCTGTGACAAATGCAATGACTGGTATCGCTTTCAGGGTGCTAGACTGTCCATAGCCCCACCCCAAAGATAGAAACGGTAGTACCCAACATGTGCACGCCATAAAAAAGAGTGAGGTAGACCTAGTTTACTTCATGCTTTTTAAAATAAAAATTCAGGTGGAGTGGAAAATAAAGATTACCAGAGATTTACTCTCTCATTAGGAGTGGAAGCACTACTGTTTGTCACTCAGGAGAATGGACTGAATCTTCTTGTTTTCTCCCACCTGATTAAAATGTGATTCTTCTTTGGAGCTTAAAAGAGGCACTGTGAATAGATGAAGTGGTTACTGCTGTTAACCACTCACCTGTTCAGTTTTGTCACAAAGGGCATCTTTTTTTTTTTTTGCAACTCCACCAATTTTTACCTGGACATTCTATGAGTCTTTCCTCTTTTTTTTTCCGAAGATAGAGCTAAACCCGTCTCCGTCGAAAGCTAATGGAGTTTTTGACATGGTACAACATAAAATGACAGTTATGAGATGATACAAGTGTAAATAGTAAAATAATACGAAATAATTCTAGGTTCTGACCTGAAGCTGCCGATCCGTTGAGACATAGATTTTATCTATATTTTTGCTTTGATTTTTAAGGTGTGTTGCAACCCGTCAGTTTTTTTTTAAGTGCTGCTAAAGAAAAGTGATACCTAAGGTTTAGAAAAGACTCATTTTTAAAAATTTGTATTTCAAGCTATTTTAAATTTAATATCTTCAGTAAACAAAGTACTTTGCTAGGTAATTTCTTAATTTACGTTCATAAAATCAAAGTGAACTACAAAGTTTTTCAGTAAAAAGAAAAAAAAAATTACAAAACTAGAAGAGGTGAACACTGTGAACTGTGAGGAAAAATGTATTATAATCGTTTCACTAAACAATCTCGTCGGGGTAACTGGGGAAAAGAGCATGGTTTGTTCCAAATTTTCAGTGAATCTTACAGGTTTTACCATCGATAATATCAGCATGTTTCACACATAAGAGTTTTTAATCGATCCATGGCAGGCACACCACTGAATACAAGTACAATATATGAATAGCCAGTGTATTGATAGTATGTTTTTCTTTCACTGAATACCTGCAGTGTAATAAGTACTTCGTTCAGATTTACAATGAAACAAGAAACAGCAGGGTATCCGCAAGGAATGCTTATGGTGATGAAATCATTTTTAAACAAAAGCTTAAATTAGATCTGATTAAATCACATTTGATTTTATGGACGTACAATAGGAAATTACCCTTTGATCTATTTCAAACCAAATTTAGTTAAATTGATTAGAATGAGTTTTGTTTGATATCATAAAAATTGCTAAAAATCAGCCATATTAACGAATCTGGTAACACTACATGATTTTCTTCATTAAAAAATCATTTAAAAATAAAATATACTTTTATGAATCTTTATTTGAGGAACATTAGCTGGTTTAAAGTTTAATTAATCTGATTTGGAACAAATATTACGGGGAACATAAATGTAAAAATTACTTGATGAATATAAGGTGACCACCTTTATATAATTTTCTAATTACAGAGTAATCTTAAAAATGTAGGAAAATATTTTAAGTAATCTCATATTTTATTGAATTTTAGATACTTTGACCTCTAGTCTTACTCACAAAAACTCTAGTTGAGTAAATGTGAGAAAATTACCAATAAATTTGAATTTTACTATAATCACTGGTCTTATTTGCAGATAATGTTGAGTATGGGCATTCGTATTTATAAAAATTAACGAGTTTATATCAAAATCTTTTTAATCAATTGTCATAAACTTTTCCATTTATGATTAAGAAATATAGTTTTTACTTAACAATATCACCTAACAACTAAAGTAATACAGAATTTTGAAAAATGTGAAACTTTTTAAATTATTATAATTCATTTTTTTTAAATGAAAACAACATCTGTAAAATTTATTCCTAGAAAAAACAAATAATAGTGTTATATCTTTTTTCATATAAGTAATTAAAACATTTCTAATTAAATGTCATCATTTTATGTCATTTTTTATCCTATGATTCAGAGCAGATTTTCGGTAAGTGAGGGTTCGGTTTTTCAAAAAAATTGTTTTAAATTATCCAAGGATTTGTGCTTATAACTATTATAAACATTAAGTTCTACAAAAATGGATTTCTCAATATTTCATAAAATTAAATCGGGAGTGGGGGGGATAACAGATGTAAAAAATATATTTTTAGCAAAATTTTCTAAAAACAAAAAAGAAACCTTGAAAAAATAATTTAATTCATTTGGGAATAAATCTTGAATGTTTAATTAAAATTCAATATATATATAAGTGTGTGTGTGAGAGAGAGAAAGGCCGTGAAAAGACGATAAAAATCTTGGTCCAATCTGCCTACAAATATATAAGTAAATCAGCATTTTTTGGATGGAATCTCTTCTTGGAAGGACAAAAGTCTTTACCTTCTTCCTTCTCTATATACACATGCACACACATAAGATGTATTTTGGCAGCAATAATTATCTCAAACATGTTCAGTTAAATATGGACATATTCTGTCTATCTATATTTTTTTTAATTTAATTTTTCGATTAAAACCAATTTCAAGTCACTCAAGGTGATATCATATAAACAGACAAAGTTAAATCTTAGTGCAGCTAACGCACATCTAGATGAACATATGACAAATAAGCAAAATAATATTAATATAAAACAAGTTTTAGTAGATAAGACCAAGAATTTTATATAGGACAGAGTTGCAAAGGCTGACTCCAAATTCTGGAGGATGTTGCAATAAAAGAGAAGTAGCCAACATTAAATAAGGTGCCTTTCTCCATAGGGGATCATATATTGAAGTGTTCTTCTTTTTTTTTAATACAAAATTTTCAGTTTAACTATTTATATAAATGAATGTAAATATTGAGGCCTGCAAATTGTGTGTGCTCTGAATTAAAATCCGATGATTATACCTGTTGTGAAGATTACTAGCATCTAGATCTGTCCATGCGAATCAATAGAATCGAATAGAAAATTGTAGAATCCTCTACTGCTGTTTAAGTACTGCATGTTGTTCAAAAAATTAGGGAGGTGTATGAACCAGGCGATAACCGAACCTATCTACTCCTATTGTGGGTAGGAGGAAAAACTGAATTAAAGTCAATCAATTCAGGTGGAGATGTTAGAAGCAGGGGGGTCAGAGTAGACATTAGAAGGAATCGGAAACCCAATCCTAAACAGGCAACAAGAGTTAAAACTCTGCACCTGTGCAGCAAAAGTAATGCACTTTTTTTTATTTAACTTTTAGTGAACAAAAATAAATTATAGTACTTTAAGAGAATTTCTAAGTATTGTCACATCAAAACAACAGGATTCGTTACCATTAAGAAACTATGTAACATGTTCAAAATGCTCCCCCCCCCCTCAATACAATGCTGAATCCTATCAGCAACACTTCTACAAACCATTTTTTTTTTTTTAAATTTCTGCAGAAGCAAGTCAGTTCTGGTAATAAGCAGACATCACCTTCACCTGAAAGTAAGTTTGTCAGCATTTTTCCTTAATTTTGGATGGTAATGTGTTTCAAGCTGTTTCTCTTTTAAAAGTTTCTTGAATATGGAAAGGTCCACTTATTTAATAAAACCAAAACACACAAGATCATGTTCTTACACTGAACTTCTTTTTCTCTATTCCCTATTGACAAAAGACTGGCTTAACAGGAGGAGGAGGAGGGTGGTGGTGGTGACGGCAGCATTATTATTATTATTATTATACTACTACTACTATAATATATAGTATCATTAGAGTACAAAAAACAAAATCATGGCTACAAAACAGGAAGTGGAAAGACGATATTGAATCCATTAATAGGCCTGCTGCTAGGCAAGTTTGTTCACTGTGTCGTGCTAGACAATTCTTTCTCTCCAGAATCTATCTTACACATCTATATGTCTACCATTTGTCAATGCTTAGAATATTGCTGCCACGTATGGTTCAGTGCCCTTACTATTTACCGTGAATTCCTTGGTAAAATCCAAAGAAAAATAGGCAACATTATTGGTCCTGATCTAGTAGCTTGGCTACAGTTATTTTTCCACCACCATAAGGATGGTAATTGTTCAGATAAATTCTTCACCATGTTGCCTAGCCTTTTTAAATTTAAGCGCAGTACTAGGCTGGCATCAAGGTCTCATTAAGTTGATCTAGCTCGATGTAGACGTAAGTTCTCTACGGTTTCTTTTCTTGCACTTCTCACTTGTGGAACTCCCTTCCGGCTCCATACTTTCCAGCCAAGTTTAATCTGCAAAAGTTTAGATGCAATGTCAATCGCTATCTACTGTCCTGCTGATTACTCTTTCATCGTCCTTCTCATTATTAATGTTTCTGTTCCTAATTCCTCCACACCTAGCACCCCCTTGTGTCTCAGTGGCTTTTCTACCTTGCATTGGATGAAACCAATTAAACAAAAACATTAACATTGAATATTAACATGTATTCCTGTTTTTGTTTTTTTATTGTAAATGAATTTCAATAATTTCTTTAATTTTCTTCATCTGAAACCTGCAGCCCTGAAGAAAGATGGTTTGGGGAAATTATTTCATATACTTGTTGCTGAAGATCAAAAAGGTAAGTAACCAAATTTATTTATTTTTCACCTGAATTTATTTTGCAATTTTTATTCCAAGATTTAAAAATTAAAAAAAAGTTAATCATTTTAATATTTTATTTATAGTCTGCATGTTTTGAACTCCGCAGCTAAAATGAATCAAACGCCTCCATGTTTCAAACTCACTCCCATGACTTTATTGGAGCAAATGCCCCAACATCTTCATTAATGAAATCAATCAATAATTCAATAAGAAATTAACTGCTTAGCTGACAGTGTCAAGAGGCTGGAAATTGAATGTCAATGTCAATTGATAAACTGAGACGGTATTCTCCATTATCCAACCTTTTCTTTTCTTTTTGCTTCAGGTGCAGCAAAACAATTGATTGGTTACCTGTTCTTCCATTTTACCTTTTCTTCATATAAAGGCAAATCCATTTTCTTGACTGATATATATATCTCACCTGAATACAGCAAGAAAAGTGTTTCAAAAGAACTCTTCATTCATTTCTGCAAGGTGAGTTAATTAAAAAAATTTTCTCTCACTCTTACAAACTTCCTGTTCTATTTTTTGTTTTTAATTTTTAATAAAATTAATAATGCTGTTTGTGATCATAACACCACAAAACCAGCACATTATAGCGAGAATTCTGTTAGCACAATACTATTTTGAAATTTTTCATAAATGCATGAAGATACTTCAAACCTCCCTTTATTGTGCAATAGGGAGGAGCTGATGCAGAGCCAGGATTCCCCGGGTTTACCATATTATTATCATTTGGCAGTGTCCCACCCAAAGACAAGAATGAAGTCGAGGAAAGGAACAGATACTCTCCTCTAATTGTGCATTTACACAACTCCCAATGGTGACAGGATGTAACACAAGGTTGTTTCCCATCTGGATTGCCTACATGCATGTGCCTGGGCCAAGGGCAAAAATTACCCCATCTCTGTGACCTCACTGGCATTAGCAATCCACCAACCTTCCCTCTTTACTGCAGTTAGACAGGTGCTGCCACAGAGTTTACAATCCCTAAGACCAGGGATCTCTCAAAACATTTCCGTCAACTGTCAAAAGACAGAAATATGGCAGAGTAATGAAGAACTGATACTACACTCTAATCCTAGCCAGAATGCCCAGGGGAAAGCTGATTCCTACAGGTTGGCAATGAAGGTGTTAATTAGTTGAAAGGTTTGATACATTTGAGTCAGCCTAAAATTAGGACATCATGAGAAGGGCAATGAACTTTAAATGACGTCCTCCAGGGGGGCAACGAAAAAACGCATACTTTTGAGTTGCAAGCTGCACTGTTCAGGTATAAATTCTATGATTGTAACACCTGTGAATAATTTCAGGCCATTTCATGTCCACTTTCTCTGCAGCATCATGATCAACTTTTTGTCAACCTTTACTGTACACCAAAAAATAGGTGTCATTTATTGTTTGTCAGGATAATAATAAATTGTACATTGGTGACATCAATTTAATTCTAATATTACTTAAGAGGTACATCATATTAAAATATTACAAGTTAATAGTGATATATCTTTTTGCTGTGAAACCTGGGCATCATTTTCCTAGACAATAAATTTTGCCTAATTTATCCATTTCTGGCTTTGTTTCCCATCACTTCAGTGCAAGCTTGAGTCATCAGTTTTATCCCCCTCTTTCAACCACCTGAGTACTGTTTGGCCCCTTGGGTACTACTAATGGTGTCTCAAGAATGTCATTAACCTATTGATCTGATAGAGAAGCACTGTAGGGAGGCTAAATCTTGAGTTCATTCATTCATATTGTTCTTTGCAGAGCCAAACAATACTTGATGTGTGGCTGCTCTTATTAATATAGTAGCCATCTCAATAACAAATTGATCAGTTAAGCTGAATAGAAAAGTGTAAGAGTCAGTGAATGAACAAAATTAAATATAAACATTTGTACATTTGTACAATACACTGCACCAACACAACAAGTAACTTTTTAAATTTCACTTGCAAATGCTGCAGACGAAGCCTCGATGTATCAGTTTCAAATTTGGCATCGAGTTTTAGATATGTGTATGAAAAGCATCCATGAAGAATGCAACTTTTAACAAAATTTCACTGCTCCATGTTTTTTTTTTATTTCTGCCTAGTCAGTCATGAATCAAAACAGACATTGTCGCCCAAATATGTATCACGCATGACGCTTGATTGACTGATTATTATTCTGCTTGTTCATACACCGAGTTTCAACATTACAAGCAAACAGCATTTCTTAAATTCTCCTTTGGCTTGTTTTATGGATGGTTACAAATTTTTATTCAAAGGGTTCTCGGTGCTGGCACAGTCAACGGTGTGTAATGTTAAGTGGTTCTGCACAGTAATAAACACTGTGCGGCCATTTTGGAGATATCACTGCATTGTTTCGCACCGTTCCACAATTATATGCACTATGAGACATAAAACATTTTTTGAGCAACAATCAGGTGAACATTGTTGAAATTCTTTATGAAGGCAAAGCAGCAGCAGAAATTGCTAAAACTCTTACAAGAGACCACCTTACATTCAGGTAATTCATCTGAAACCCAGCTGCATAATCTGTACTTGCTGATGTGGAAAAGACACGCATATATTTCTCTCTTACTGGACAAATTAATCTTATTGATTAAATTAGAGAAGCACCGAATTCAAAGTATCAAAGTTTGATTCGCGATGATTGGATCTCCAAAAATATGTATAGAAATCTGACGATGACACATACTGAAGAGCTGAAGAATATGGACCAAACCCATTCTTCATTCTTCTCTGACGACGACTCATGTCCTTAAGTGTGTTTTCTGGACCGATAAGTATTTAAAATTGGATTCCCAGGGTTGTGTTATTCACGAACAAGTGCAGAGTGATGCTGGATTGTTCCGATGGCTGTGGAACTCCTGAAGGACGAATCGAAGACATTTCGACTGATGAATCAAGGAGGAGGTGGCAGATTTGGGCAGGGATTATGGTGGAACCTCCGTTATCGTACAATTCAATTATCGTTCTCATTTTCCAGTACCAGAAGAGACAGAAGAACGAAATAACCCTATAAAATACTTACCTGGAGTCATTATGGGATGGGGGATTTCCATTTCAAACCATAACACCTCTCATCGCTCCCCATCTTACATATGCCAACACGAATATCTGAGAAAGGTAAGCATCCTGGGTAATATGATAAACTACATCTGCATCTTGGGTAAAATGATAAACTACATCCAATAGCAAGGAGTCTGATTGGGAGGTTTTGATGAGCATGAAACCACCTCTTAATTGCTAGTGTTCCCAGGTCTTCCCCATTTTACACAAATGGACTCACCCAGGGTTTACATATACTACTGCTAGTGGATACCCGACAGTTAGACATTTAGATAGACAGACAGAAACAGAGAGAGAGGTCGAACGTCGAAAGGAACGAGCGTACGAACGTAGAAGCAAGAGTCACAGTAACGAGCACGTAGACTCAGTAAGAAGTCATACAGCGATACGTCGATACCAAGACTATATATATTTTCCTACTAACCCGCATTCTTGGAATTACTAACCTATATTACCAGTTTGTATTATTACGTTAATACATTTATTTTCCTATATTCATTCTTGGCGTTTGTTATTATCGGTACCGGATTTCATTCCGGAATCCACAACTTGGCGACGAGGAATTCGAACTCACACGGAAAAAAAAATTCTCCCTCATCGACCACAACAACTTGGCGACGAGGAATTCGAAATCACATGAAAGGAAAAAAAAATTCTCCCTCGTCGACCACAACAATTTGGCAACGAGGAATTCGAACTTACACGAAAGGAAAGAAAAAAATTCTCTCTCGTCGGCCACAACTGGGTGACGAGGACTTCAGACATACACAAAAAAAAAATTGCCGTTTGCCAGTGTCCACAACAACTTGCCGACAAAAGATTTACGAGGATTAAAATATGGAAAAGCAAGTTTTTCGTAAGACTCTTATCATGGAGGATTTTAAAAGTATTTTAGTGGAACTTCTAAAATACCAAAATGAACAGCAATTACAACTCCAAGAAAGAATGGAAGAGAAGTGGCAAAAGCAATTACTACAAACGCAGGAGGAAAATGAAGAAAGACAAATGCAACTCCAGGAACTAATATTAAAGGTAGCGGGTAACAAACAACAAAATATCGAAAAAGAGGCGATTTTTTCCCAAGACGCAGTGTGGAACACGATGGAAACATTCAAATACTCTCTAGAAGAGGATAAAAATTTTGGGGACTATTTCAGACGTCACGAAGACATCTTCAACATCGATTGTCAAAACTGGACGGAAGCTAAGAAGCTACGTCTATTACTCAGAAAATTGGGAACGGAGGAATACACAAAATGTTGCGGATTACATCTTGCCAAAAAAGACAAATGAGTTAACGTTTGACGAAGCAGTTACATGCCTTACAGAGCTTTTCAGTCCAAAGACGTCACTTTTTCACAAAAGTTGGAAATGTCTTAACCTCGTAAAGGGCGAAAATCAGGACTACTCCGCGTTCGCCGCAATCGTGAACAAACATTGCGACGACTTTAAGTAGGCAGAATTAACTCCGGACAATTTCAAGTGTCTTATTTTTGTACAAGGGTTAGTCTCAGCTAAGGATAGTGAAATGCGCAAAAAATGCTTTCAAAACTGCAAAATGAGCCTGGATTAACACTACAAAAATTATCAGAAGACTGCCAAAAATGCCTGAGTATAAAGAAAGACTCGAAGGATATCGAGGAGTCAGGAGTAGCACATATACGTAAGTTGAACAAAAGTTTACGTTTTTAACCCTCCCCGGAAAGAAAACAAAAATTCTATAATAATGAAAAAAGATTTTCACCCTCCCCAGAAAGAAAACAAAAATTCTATAATAAAGGAAAAATTACAACGTATAGGGCAAATTATGACAAAAATCTAAGCAAATATACCCCCACCAATCTGCATGTTATCGATGTGGAGGACTACACTGGAATAAGGATTGTCGTTTTAAATATAAAACATGTCTAGCGTGTGGAAAAATGGGTCACAAGGCATCCCAATGTAGGAACAGAAAATTTACTAGTAAGATAAGAGCTACTAGAATGCACGACGAAGACAATATTAACATAAGAAAATACGTGGAACTTGACATTTTAAATAAAAAGATAAAATTAAAACTAGACACAGGTTCGAATCTAACGATAATTAACCTACAGACATGGAGAAAGCTTAATAGACCGACCATGATACATACACAGAAAATTGCTAAGTCAATTACAGGGAAGCGTATAAAATTCGAAGGAGAAGTGATCCTAAATTTAAAATTCCACGGAAAAACAAAAAATTCAAGATATTCGTAATGAAAGATACAAAAAAACTGTTGGGAACAGACTGGATGCAAAAGTTCGACGTATGGGATTTACCTATCAGTTCTTTTTGTAAGAAGATAAAGTGCGAACCATCAGAAGCGACTAAATTAAAAGAAGAATTACATAATCAATTTCCAGAAGTATTCTCGAGCGGTTTGGGACGATGTAACAAATTTGCCGCTAGAATTGAATTAAAAGAAAATGTCTAGCCAGCAGTAAAAAAGAAGCGAAATGTGCCGTTTGCCCGCAGAATACGGTCTGTGTTTGATAAGTTATTGCCGAACAAGAATAAAAACCGGCATACACCTATAGTACTCAAGAGATCATTCAAACCAGGTACAATAATTAACAGATTAGGAAATGTGATGTGCACAATACAAGGCAAAAAGTTTACCCCCAGAAGACATATTGACCAAATACAAAAAAGACGGGTCGAGGAACCAAGCTCGTCATCTGCAGAAAATGACGATTCGATGGATGCGATCTTTGAAGCTTTTGAGATTCAAAGACCACAGGAAGACACAGAAATTAGAAGCTCAAACAGGAAAAGAAAAATTATAGAACCTCTAATTATCGACCATAAGAGGAAAAAATACTAACTCCCCACAAAAGGGATCTAAGGATGGGGGTGTTGAGGGGTATTCCCCTTTTTACACAAATGGACTCACCCAGGGTATACATATACTACTGCTAGTGGATACCCGACAGTTACATAGACAGACAGAGACAGAGAGAGAGAGAGGTCGAACGTCGAAAGGAACGAGCGTACGAACGTAGCGGGCAAGAGTCACATTAACGAGCCCGTAGAGTCGGTAAGAAGTCATACAGCGATACGTCGATACCAAAGACTATATATATTTTCCTACTAACCCTCATTCCTGGAACTACTAAGCTGTATTACCAGTTTGTATTATTACGTTAATACATTTATATTCCTATATTCATTCTTGGCGTTTGTTATTATTAGTACTGGATTTCATTCCGGAATCCACAACACATGGTTAGATGTAACCGTAAGTTCTATGCTAACAGTTTATTCTATCGCACTTCTCGCGTGTAGAACACTCTTCAGGTTTCTTGCTTCCCAGTCAACTTTGATCTTCAAAAGTTTAAATGTAATGCCGATCATTATCTTCATGTCTCCTTAATGCCTGTTCTTTTATTGTCCCCTCTCTCTGCATCCTAGTGGCTTATTGCTTTGCTTGAGGTGAAATGTTTAAAAAATGTTTGAATAAAATATATATAAAGAACCATAGCCACACTGTTGAGGATTAGAGTGTAGTACCTGCTGAATGAGGTAATATTGTATCTTCACCCAAATACTTAAAATATATCTAGTATTCATATCAAATTACATCATATTTTTTTTGGTGCGATCTATTTTATTTTTTTAAAACATTGACTGCCAGATGTCAATTACAAAATTTGATATCAAGTGCTAGCTTTATAATAGCCAACTTAGGCAATAAAATTTTGCAGCTTTTCAATAATCAACTTAAGCAACAATAAAATTTATGAGTTGATTTCTAACTTCAACTGAAGCCTTAAAATTGTTTTCACACTAAACGTATCATTGTGAATAAACGTGTTGTTGGCGCCTGCCAATGAAATTTTATCAGAAAATACAAAATATGGCATAAAACATAAACTCTTGTGCAAATTAATTGAAACAACTACTTTAGTTTCCTTTCTTTCACTATACAGTCAGTTTTAGACCCACTGGAGTGACGGTGTAAACAATTTCTATTTTTTCCTCAGATTAGGTCATTTGCAGTGGTGTGCAGTAATATGAATCTATTTTCGGGGTGTATGATGAAATTTGTTTGTCCTTGAAAAATATTGCGTCATCCGTGATTGCATTAGATTTTCATCACGCCCAGACGCTATTGTCTCGACTGTCGATTAGTTGTCCTACGGCCATTGTCTGCGATGGATATTACTCCAAGAAGCGTACGAAAATAGTAACACTACACGAACACAATGGCAAGCCTTACCGGTGAGCAAATCAAAGTACTCTAGACTGGCCTGGAAACTCTCCTGATTTAAATCTAATAGAGAATCTGTGGTCAATCTGCAAGGAAAGACTTTGTGGAATGGACATAAGAACATGTTCATTCGGTTGTTTCATTGGAAAAATACGAAAATAGTAAATAACGGAATTATTCGTTTTGTTTCAATTAATTTGCACAAAGGTGTAGGTAGAATCATAATAAAAACAGCCAACAACGAGTTATCTTTAGTTGGCAGTCAATCTATTTAAGTTTGTATTCAGTTTCACTGGCAAGATAAAATTCTTTTCAGTAGAATTTTAAAGGTAAGTTATTGTTGTATGGTAATTTTGAACCAATCGTAAAATTTAACAAGCAAATGTTTTCTATTTTTTCCTTTAGCAAGTATTTAGTTGAGAAAAGGAAGACATACAAGTAAAGAAATGAATAACGAAATAATAATAAGATTTTATATTCATTAGTGTAAAATAATTAAAATTAATAATTAAAATGTAACAATACTATTACTCACACATCCTTAGGAGATTAGTACATAGATTCCTTCTTTTAAGTCAATTTGATTACCAGGGTTTCTTGGGAATTTCGTTTCCAGTCCATCTTCGAGTCAATTTAATTGCCAGAGTTTTCAGGATTCCTGACTCCAGCCCGCCTTTGAATTGGCAAGCATAAAATTTTGTTAATGATTTAAGATAATCATAAAAGTAGAGTCCTTTGAAAAATTGAACAACCATCCAGCTTTTGAGTGGTCTACTTTTGCGGAACACAAGTGGACGGGTAGGTGAGTCTAGCTAGTATCCATGTAAGCAGAGAGGGGCAGGAAGTCGGCAGTAGGTGACCAGCGGACAGTACGGAAGGGACTATTGAGTTGTTAGAAATTAGCAATCGACTAGACGGCCAGTGAATGTAAGGGTCTTTTTCTGTGGGTGGGAGTTAGTAAGATAGCAGTCCACCTCAACGAAGCCGAAAGACATAGCTAAGTGAGAAATCGAATTGTTGGGATTTCCCAACCAGTATCTTGAAAAGCATTTAACATTATTGTTTGTTGAATACGACCATTGCCAAAGAGACAAACCTGTGAACATAGCGAGTTGAATGTATATGCAAACATCGCCGTCGTCACAGGTTGTGCAATGATGACGAGTGGAGTACGTCATCACAAAAAGATGTAAATATACAAATATTATAATCGTCTATATTTGTCTTTTACACATATATTTTATAGGAGTGCATCATGATTTAGAATTGTCTCCCTTGTAGAACTCTTCCCAAAAAAGATGTACACTTTTTTTCTAAAAGTAAAGTGGCCAGTTCGAACATGGCTGATGAGTGCCATACATCTGTCTTCGTATTCTATCAATTCGCTTACAAAGTGTATCTTAAAGAAAGCCAGACAGTTTGTAAAATAAAAAATTGTTATATTTATCTGTGAAAATTTCTATTTTTAGAATAAGCAGTTAAATAAGCGCCCAAATGATTCCTTCTATGCGGATTGCTTCTGATTCATTTTTTGACTTCGAAAAAATATGTATTATTTTATTTACTGGCCAATCAGAGACATATCCTCGCAATTTTTTCAATTAATGTCTATCTCTGGAGCCTCCTGTTTTCCGATATAAAGAGACCGACCCTTCAATGTTTGATAATATTTTCTGAGATGATCGATTGTAACTATTTACACTATTCAGACTGTTGTCCTCATATTTATTGCCATATTCATAAAGTTTCGCTCGTTCTACACTCCGACCTTCTTCAGGTGATCTATGTTGGAATTATTAGATTGTTCTAATTCCACGTGCCGTGCTTTTTTGTTTTTGCTTTTTTTTTTTTTTTTAGATATCTCAGTATTATTTAACAACGGACGAAACGTCGTGAATATGGCAAATAAAGATGAGGACAACATTTCGAACAATGTAAATAGTTAAAATACCATATCTCAGAAATATAGATTGATCCTGAAGAAGGCCGAAGCGTACAATTGCCAAAACATCGTGAATGTGACAAATATAGATGAGAACAGCATTTCGAACAATGTAAATAGTTAAAATATCTCATCTCAAAAATATAGACAGATCCTGAAGAAGGCCGAAGCATACAACGGCCGAAACGTTGTGAATGTGGCAATAAATATGAGGACACCAATCCGAACGACGTAAATAGTATAAAGAGATTGAGCCACAGATAAGGAGAAAATGTAATCAGATTTCAAGGCTGAAAAAATGTTTCAAAGCAGAAGCGAGTCACTCAAGGGAGACTGGGTCTGCTGACTTCGAAGGAAAGTTTCAAATCTTCTAAATTTCAAACCAGACAAATTTCATCCAGAAGCGAGATTAAGGACCCGGGAGAAAAATCCGTTTAGGCACTTTTCTGAGAATAATTTTTAAAGGAACTGAAACCTGTTTAACTGAACTTTTCTGTGAAAGAAAAGATTTAACAAATCTCCGTGACATCAGTCTTTCAAAATTTATCTAAGCTCCTTTCGTGCTGAGATATTCCTTTTCGTTTTACAATTAGGTGAGTGCCCCTTTTGTATGTTGTGCCCTATCAAATTTCGCTTTACCTTCTCAAGGTTTTTCTCATCTTCAAAAATTGTAAGCTTTCTTTAAATCTTGTATATTGTTTACATTGGTATCCAGCCTTAGTTTTTTTGAGATTTTTTAAACAAGGCGAATAAAAGGAAATTTTTATATAAGCTCTGACTTGCAAATTTTGTATATGTTTTCTTTAATATTTGTTTGTGCTTTGTTTAACATTCGGGATAAGCGAAGTGAGGTGCTCTCTTTTCCCTTTCTATCCCAACAAAGTAAATTTTCATAAATGTGGAATTTGTAGTTGTCTTTGTGAGTGACCTCGACACGAATTTATTCCCAAATGTGGAAATGATCGGGTAACTGAAGACGACTATGTTTAGAAGCAAAACACGTGACCGCTTTTGGTGATAGGAGATATCGTTTGTGACATCTACAAATGAGGTGATATGATTAATGACCAGATTTTATGTCAGAACGTATTCAGACGAGCCAAATGATCCTACTTAATGAGGAAATTCCGGAATTATAAACATAATTTGCGAGATTCATGACTATCTGAAAACCTAATATAATGAGCCTCACTTGGGGACTTAAGTGTTGTTAGCCGTGTCCATCGTTTGGTTTTGTCGTTTTTAACTCTGCCGCTGGCGTAAGGTCATAAAGAAGACGTGACTAAATTTGCGACTTGACAAAGTAAAACAAGGTAAAGAAAAAGTGAATCACATTTGTACAAATGCCAGGTAGGACCAGTGGATACCCATTTCTCCTCCTTTAAGCCTCTCGATAAGCACAGGAATTGAAATCAAACGAACGTAACGAATTCAAAATGTAGAAACCACACTACCCCAATCGACCAAATGACAGGATGGTTCCAAAACTGAAGAATGGTATTAGTCTCAGTGAGTAATTCCGTAATTTCAATGAATTGTAATGAAGAGGAAATGTTCATACAACAGATTAAGTGATCTGGCACAAAATATTATTAAAAAGTGTTTAAAACAAAGGTAAGAGAATTCGTTGCTCACCAAAATGATATATGGTTTGCATACGTTCAAAAGTAGACGAAGGCAGATAGTTGGAAATACGTAGATTTCTTGGATTGTTAAAATAAAGTTCTTGGAAGTGCCAAAGGCTCAGTTAAGGCCGATAATATAATTGGCAAGTATTTTTTGACACCGACGCACAGACAGAAACGAAACCTTTCACATGACTTCAGACTTTTTTCTCTTGGTAATTTTTTTATCATTAATTTATAGCAAAACGAATTTCGCAGGGGCTCGCTATATTCTTTTCTTTTTTTCTAGACTCAACGGCTAATTTCTGTGAAGACAGGGTTTTCGTTTCCTTTTTTTTTAATCCTTTCGATAACCGTAAGAATTGAAACCAAACGAACGTATTGAATTCAAAATATGGAAACGACACTACCCCAAGCGACAGGATGGTTCCAAAACTGAAGAATGGTTTTAATCCATGTCATCTCAGTGAGTAATTCCGTAATTTCAATGAATGGTAATGAAAAGGAAATGTTCATGTAACAGATTAAATGATCTGACACAAAATAATATTAAAAAAATGTTTCAAACAAAGGTAAGAGAATTCGTTGCTCACCAAAATGATATATGGTTTGCATACGTTCAAAAGTAGACGAAGAGAGATAGTTTCAAATACTTAGATTTCTTGGATTGTTAAAATAAAGTTATTTGAGGTGCTAGGCACTTCGTTAAGGCCGATAATATAATTGGCGAGTAATTTTTGACACTGACGCATGAAGAATAATGAAACTTTTCACATGACTTCAGACATTCTTCTCTCGTTAATTTTTTTTAATCATTTTATAACAAAACAAATTTCGCAGAGGTTCGCTATATTCTTTTCTTTTTTTTCCTAGACTCAACGGATAATTTATGTGAAGACAAGATTTTCGTTGCTCGAAAGAGAATTTCATATCGGCTCGCGAACTTCTTTCCGTCTTTTTCCTCAGCTCGCCTGAATTCGAAGGGAATTGGTATTATTTCGCACTCACTACAGATTCAAACAGTAAATGAAAGACTTTCATCAACGAAAAATATTCGTACCCGTGATTTAATGATAAAATATTAATTTTTTTTTCTATTTATTTTCAGATTGCAACTGAAGAAGATTGTTTCAGACTAGAATGGGCTGTCAGAGAATATGATAATGAAAAGAATGAATTTGTGGCTATTTCTAATGCCACAAACATCATGAAGAATGAAAGCAAGAGTAAATGGCGTCTATCAAAGGAAAAAATATGACATTTTAAAATATTTACAACAGATTTTCATATATATATATATATATATATATATATATATATATATATATATATGGAGAGAGAGAGAGAGAGAGAGAGTTAATAAAAATATCAAATTTGTCACTAACCTGATTGCTTCTGCCTTCAGCATTCCGACTCTCCAGCAATCACTCCGTCCAGTCGTCAGGGAATATCAGCAATTATATATAAATGTGTGTGTGTTTGTGTATGTGTGTGTGTGTTTGGATGGGGGACCAACTCCGAAAACACACGCATAAATTCGTATAGAAAATATTCACGTGCCTTTTCCGTGAACATGTTCTGGGTTGTGGGAAATCTGGCAAAAACAAAACACTAAATTTAAGGGTTAATTAACTCGATTTTGTAAATGTAATGCTTACTCTTTGATTAAACATAATGAAAATGACATTTCTTTATGCAAATAAATAAATGCAAATAAATACGGATCACCAGAAGTGCAATAATCAATAAATTGGTATTTTTGTTTAAAAATAAATATATTTAACTTTATATAACCAATTGTTTAAGAATACAATTTTTTATTCTGTACGCTTTTATAAAACTGAATTTAATTAAGTTTTATTTTTATGGTACATTACAAATAGATTTATTTTTAGTTAAATAAAACTTTTAATTTAATACATCGGGTTTCATTTTTTGATTATTTTCTTACATGTCTCATTTCATAAGATATTTAACTATGCCTAATTTAAATTATTATATAAAATGTGTATTCAATCAAAGGAGGTAATTTAGAATTATTTCCTTTTTGAACATCCATATAATCCAATAATCTAACAGTTGCTAAAATGAAAAGAAATCTAAAATTCTTTCAAAAGAGATTCACACTAGAAAATGACATTAAACTTTACATTTTTCCATTCTTCAAGCATGCCTTTATTTTTATAAAAAAAAAAAGTATTGTTACGAACAGCAACAAGATGAATTTCAAAATCGCACTGAAAAATTACATTATAAATAATTTCTGTAGTTTTTTTCCTTTTCAATCTGAATTAAACGTTTATTAAATTATATATTCACCAACTCTTGAGTTTTTTCTGTATGCTTGCATTTATTGCGTAATTTCTTCAGGGATTTTCTTTATATAAGTCTAAAAAAATCCGCGACCCAACCCCAGTTAAAAAGATATCGAAAGGGCGAAGTGGGGGTTAAAATAGACACCCCCAAAGTATTTCGATAAAGTTTTCTAATAAAATAACCTATTCAGTATACAGTTCTTCTTTCATTAAAAAAAAATAAGTACTGAAAAGTCCCTTCGGATAAAAATTCCCTGATTTGGGGTAACGTTTTTTATACCATTATGGACTGAACATCTGACGGTTCAGCCTATAAAACATTGAAGTTGATTTCAACATTTCATTGAAATGAATGTTAATTATATTAATATCCATTGAAAAAAAAATTCAATTCGTTCATGTCATCATTGATCTGGTTTATAAGTTCAAGTTTAACGGTTTA
Source organism: Acanthosepion esculentum (assembly GCA_964036315.1). Classification (NCBI taxonomy): domain Eukaryota; kingdom Metazoa; phylum Mollusca; class Cephalopoda; order Sepiida; family Sepiidae; genus Acanthosepion; species Acanthosepion esculentum. Next base: position 4,482,175 of record OZ038500.1, on the reverse strand, counting down.
CCAACTGTTTACACTACAGCTGTAATACTTCAACGCGATCCTGGCTTACAGCAAACCAAATGTAACACCTCCATCGACCCTGGTTCACAACACTTCAATCCGATCTTGACCTGCCTTACCCCATGTTGTGATTGTTTTTGATTATAAGTATGCCAAGATCGATTCGTAGCGAAGTTGTTCAATAAAATTGGAAAAAAATAGCACTCGAAATATATATATATATATATATATATATATATATATATATATAATTACTATTTTTATATCAATTCTGCGTACAAGGGTTCGTTGGTAGTTGTGTTTACATACTAGTGTTTGTCGACCCAACCCGTTCCTAAATCGGATGCAGCACTTGGGTAAGCTGGTAAGGTTTTTGGCTTGCAAAGTTATCAAAATTTGTTTTACTGTTTTGGTAAGTTTGGTTCAAGGCTAAACTCGGAGGTTCTTTTGTTTGGCAGGAAGTGTGGAATCTCTCAGCGATCTCCGTCGCTTCCCTTCTCAGCTCTCTGACTGTCTCTCTGAACTCAACTCGAACTGAACTGTCTGAATGGCTTTCGCGCATTCATATTTATGGACCGCAACTAGAAACCGGTGCGAACAAGATGTAGGCTGGGTTTCGGTGAATCCCCTGATTTTCAACAAAAGTCTATTATTTTTGGTCTTGAGAAATCAAATTAGTTTCATAATTTTGGGGAATTCTCATTTCTCTCATGGTGTTGGTGGTGGGGATTACAGACATCGCTCCACCCGGCTACCTCCACCTTCTCTTAGTACAATCTCTCACTATTGTTCCCCAGTGGGCGTGAGCAGCTCCTTCAAACTCCTTAATGATTCCTCTGTGCCTGCTACCCTTTAATGGGTGCAGACAACCCCTCTTCCTTCCTGGATCGCTCTTCTGCGTCTGTCACCTCCAACATTCGGTGGGAGATTGATAAAAAAAATTTGATTTCAAATGTACTTTCTCATAAGTGAATTGATACCACATTTGGCTCTCTCACCTCTGACCCAAGAGACACTTTCACAGGGAAAATTTTAGTGCTCAGCCGCAGGTGTTCAATTCATTGTTTTTTCATTCTGACATCTCGCGAAATTGATTCATTTAGCTTTAACTCAATTCTTCTCTTGTCGGATTCAGGCATTATTTGTCACGGGCTGTCAACAGCTGATTTGTTTGCACAAACTGAGAATCACTTTCACGAAGTCATTTGGTCCATTATACATATTTTGATTCTCTGGGAACAATTCTTACTATCAGCCTATTTTCCGGTATTCGTTAACCCTTTTTATGCTAAGTTATTAATTATTATCTCGTTTTTAAGTCGCTATTTTGATTATTAATTACCAGCAACCCAAATAGTATCACACAGCATTTAGGAATAAAACTTTCGCGATAAACTTGAACTCAGATTAACTTAAAAATAATAAATCATTATGTTCCGGCCGGTCGGACGGACGCACCACACAAGCACGCAATCACAGAGTTTTAGTATTATGTTGAGATGGAAACTAAAAGGACAGTTATACTGTACCTCAAAAATAGAGAGTTGAAATTTCTGACGCACATTATGATGAAAGAGGGTTTAGAAAATGTGACACCCACAGGACATATTGAAATGCAAGAGAGAGGAAAACAACGTTTGACTGACATAACGAGCTGGCAGTTGGCAGGAATTAGGAGAGATCGTGAAAAGACAAAATTAACGAAGCGCTACAAAGAATAGGAAATTGAGCCATGATTACCCACGTCTTGAAGGGACACGGCACATAGAAAAAGGTGGTGGTGATGGTGATGGTGTCCGACTTCCCAATGAAATGAAATACGAAAGTTTGAATTAGGTACCCCCTATTGGAATTTCATTTGAGAACAATATTTTACAAGTTCACATTCTCGCTATTTTTCTATCCTCGCTCCAACCTCTTTTTACTTTCAAAACCGGCTCCCAAAGCCTTGATTCTTATCAGAGATAAGAATATATTTTCTGACTAACGAGAGAGCTTGAAAATATAAAAAGGAATTCCACCACCATTATTCTTTCCATGGTGCCATAAAGTCTGGGAGAAACCTCACAGCTCGTTCACTCCAACCTGTTTTCAGTACCTTCGAAACCGGTTCCCGGGACCCTGATTCTTAGAGATAAGAATATATATTCTGACCAATGAAGGGGCCGGGAAATTTGTTCAATAACTTTGGAGGGAAAAGTCCCCGATCCTTCGGAGCCTATCAAATCTCCATAAATTTTGAGAATCTTTGCCTATTTGGCAGTGAGACTTCAGCCCGCCATCGGTGAGGTTGACGATAGGGAGCTCCAGTCAACTTCAGAACCACTTTCAACCAAAGAATAACTACCTACTAAAGGGCTGTCAAGAACGAACGTTGGCCCACAATTCAAGACCAATTCAAAGCTGCATCCCTTCACTACTCCTTCTGACGAGCCCACTGGACTTCTGTCGTCGACCGACGAACTCACTCAACTGCAAGATTCCTATATCTACCAACAATTTTCCTACTCTTCAAGAACTCTAAGTGTTTCTAAACCTTAACAAAATCCTACTCGCTTAAAGAACTTTTTAGGCGTAAATAAATATTTTGAGCAAGCCTTTTTTTCTGTTATGAACATTTTCTCTTCCCTTAAAAGACATTTTCTCTTTTCCCTTTCTTTCTCTCCTAATTGTCCTGTTATCCCTTTACCCTTTTTTTTCTGTATATATAAATAAACACTTTATTCTTTTATTGTTACACACCGAGCAGGAGTTTTTTCTTTATTCGTATGCGCCTAAAAGAGAGAGTTTGTCCGCTCTAATCTTGCTGTTTTTTACTCGCGTTTTATCGCAATTTTTTAACCCCAACCCTATTCTTTAACCTCAACAGGCCGGGACATATTTCCCAGCACTCCAATAATTTGTTATAAATTTTTGATACCTAAGGTTTAAATTGAAATTTAAAAAATGAAAACGCATTCTGGAAGATTTCTTTTTAGATTATTTTCAAAGAGAAATTATATAAATTGGAATTTCAAATATTTGCTCGATTTCGAAAACAAAGTTTACTGAAGGCCATTTCTTACATTTTAACAAGTTTTAAAATAAAATGTTCGATTTTAAAAATCTTCCAAAAATAAAATGTACATTTATGATACGTTATTTGAGTAAAATTAGAAAATTTAAAATTAAATTAATCTAATTTGAAACAAATATTACTTACCTATAGCATAAAGATAGTATACAAGTATTTCTTAACGATGGGTCCTGTTTTTCCCATGTCTTTATTGACGTTATGGATAAGCTACGAAGTGTTGACAGCTAGTATGGATGACCAGAATTGACATTAATTTACGAAATCTAAGTGAACGTATTTTTTTGTTTGTTTTTAACTATCTAGTAATTTTTACAAATTAACATATTTTCAGCAATTATCTAATATTTTATTGACTTTTAGTTACGTTTGAAGATGCTTTATGAAAAAGTAATAAAATTTAAAATTCTATAAAATCTTCTTAAATTTTAACATTTAATAACTGAGATGAAATATCATGATAGAGGTAACTCAATAATTTATGACTCATACTAAAATGAATACATAATTATATTTAGTGAAATAGAAATTAAAAAAGTAAAACTTACTTTAAATTTTAAAGTTTTAAAACTGAAGTGATGATGTTCAAAACCTGTTGAAACGTTAGCAATGATTAACGAATTGGACAACTCTTAGAACACATGATCTTTTCATAATCCCCTCTATTGGACACGTTTAGAGGCTCAAACCTTGTTTCGTGTTTAGGAAGGGGTTCCCGGATCTCTCTCTCTCTCTCTCTCTCTCTCTCTCTCTCTGGCCTCTGTACTGGTGCTGCTGTGTTTCTCCCGTAATGTGTGCAGTCTGTGGCATTGCCTGTTCATTCTGAGGGTACACGGTTGACAGTTCCCTGGTTGCTGTTTCCGACTAAAAGTTAGGAGCCCTAAATCTTGTGTAGCGTCTTGAGCGGCCGCTCTGATCAACAGTTGTATAATATCGGGGTGTCTGTAGTGCCATGTCGCGCATGGATAGGTGTCCCCGCGGTCATCTCCGGTGGGCAACCCTGAGGCCACATTATGATTCAGGCTGTGCCAAACTCTCTGCCCACGTCATGGGTGATAACCGTCGGCTTCCTTTAATTCAGGCCTTCCCTTCTTCTAACACTAATTTCACATGATTCCTCCACATCCTCTCCTTTACCACTCCTACCTGCTCTTCCTCCAAACCTTCTGTAACCCCTTGCGTGTTAGTGGCTTCCAGCCTTGCTTGGGGTGAAAAGCTTAAAAAAAAAAAAAAAAAAAAGTATAGACTACAATAGACGAAAAGTGGTAATGCTTAAAGTAAAAAAAAAAAAAAAAATTATTTTAAAAATATTGGTGCAAAATGACTAAGCTTTTCAGTTTTTGATTCGTAAATTTAGTTTCTACTTAATTACAATATCACCTAAAAGAAATACAGTGTGGAAGATTTTAAATTATGATAAATTATTACAATTAAAAAAATTTTAAATTTAAAAAATTCTTTTAAAAATTCATTATTCATTGAAAAAGATTTTTTTTCTTAAGACAATAATGTACTAAATATAGCTCACTTACAAAAGCAATTAAAAGGTTTTCTAATTAAATAATGTCATAGTTTTACATTTTTAATTTGCCATTCGGAGCAGATTTTCAGAAAACGAGCAAAGTTTGAAAAAAAATGAATGATTTACAGTCTCCAAGGAGTCCTACTTTTAACTAATAAAAGAAAGTTTGGACATACGATTTATTTTAATTTCTCGAAATTTTATGAAATTAATTAAATGAGGTGTAACATATGTAAAAAAAGAAATATTTTTTTCCAAGATTTTCTAAAACAAAAAATTTCAAAAGTAATTTCATTTATTTGTGAATAAGTTCTGAAAGTTTCATTAAAATCCTGCAATTATTTGAATTTTGCAAGAATTTCCAAATCAATGTGTGTGTTTTTTGTTTGTTTTTTTAAAGCGACGTAAAAAAAAAAAACAGGATTTTTAACCAGAATTTTGAACGTGTTAGATTACAGAAATGCTGGTAAAAATTGATATTTAAATGCAAATATGAAAGAAATACGAGTGAATGTAACTAAAAACGCCCTGTGATAGAAGGTTGGAGAAAGATAATGTAAAAAACTCACGTCGTCTATAAAAAAATGTAGCACAATTTTTTGGAGGGACAATTTAGATTGACACCGGTACATTATTGTAAAGCATGGCAGGGTTTATGACTAAACGAGCAACGGCAGCGGACTGTGACGAAATTTGTCGATTATTTCAGGTAATTAAGATATATTTTTCTTTTGTTATACTTCAATTTACAGCCCTTTGAGATTGTGTCACATCCCGTCACCCTGTGGGGACTAACGAATGAATACCTGGTTTACAGACAATTTTTTTTAATGTGCCCCCCACCTTTTCGGGGGATGAGGGGTCATTATCGCCATATCCCGAGAGAGTATAAAAGATAACTACTTTTTTGGTTCATATTGTAACTCAGAATTTTCTTGTCATTTCCCAAAAAAGTATGTTTTACTAACTAAACTTTTATTTACTTCCCGGACATCCATCAACAAACCACACCAAACTAATGTCCCAGTGACAAATTAAAAAAATAAAATCATTCCTAGTGTAAAATCGCCTGATTATTCCAAAATAGCATTAAAAATTGGTGGAAATCTACCGTTTATGAGATACTGACATTATTTTTTTGTTGTGTCCTGGTTACCCTCGATGACTGCGCGAAAGTTTCTGTTTTTACTAACGTAACCTCAATAATTTGTCACTAGGGCCGAGGTCAGTAAACTTTCGCGCAGTCATCGAGGGTAACCTGGACAACTAAAAAAAAATGTCAGTATCTCCTAAACGGTAGATTTCCACCAATTTTTAATGCTATTTTGGAATTGATTCCCAAATAACATTAAAAATTTGTGGAAATCTACAGTTTAGGAGATATTGACATTTTTTTTTGTGATTTTACACTAGGAATGTTTTTTGGTTTTTTTTTAATTTGTCACTGGGACATTAGTTTGGTGTAGTTGTGGATGGATCTCCTGGGAGTAAATAAAAGTTTAGTTAGTAAGTAAAACATACTTTTTTGGGGAAATGACAAGAAAATCCTGAGTTACAATATGAACCAAAAAAAGTATTTATCTTTTATACTCTCTCGGGCTAGTGACAAATTATTGAGGTTAGTAAACTTTCGCGCAGTAATCGAGGGTAACCGGGACACAACTAAAAAAAATAGTCAATATCTCCTAAACTGTAGATTTCCACCAATTTTTAATGCTATTTTGGAATAATCAGGTGATTTTACACTAGGAATGATTTTTTTTTTTTTTTTTTTGTCGCTGGGATATTATTTGCAAATTTACCCTAACTTTTTTTACTTTCTCATTAGCTAAGAAGACAATGACTAAAAAAAAAAAGTGTGATATCGTCAGAATTAAAAATTTAAAAAATGATTGCACTTGTTTCACCGACTGTTATTTTTTTGTTGTACTATTTGAAAATTCTGTTAGCTTTTGGTTTTTATCTCTATCTTCAAAAAAAAAAAAGCCGCATTGTTGGAATTTAATTTGAGAACAACAATTTACAAGTTCACATTCTCGCTATTTTTTCTATCCTCACTCCAACCTCTTTTTAATTTCAAAACCGGCTCCCAGGGCCTTGATTCTTATCCAGATAAGTATATATTTTCTGGCTAACGAGAGAGCTGGAAAACAGAAATAGGAATTCCACCACCATTACTCTCTCCATGGTACCATGAAATCTGGGAGAAACCTCACAGCTTCTCCACACCAACCTGTTTTCAGTACCTTCGAAACCGGCTCCCAGAGCCCTGATTCTTATCAGACATAAGAATGTGCTTTCTGACCAATAGTGGGGACAGGAAATTTGTACAACGATTTTGGAGGGAAAAATCCCCTATCCATCGGAGCCTACCAAAACTCCATAAATTTGGAGAATCTTGCCTATTTTGCCAGTGAGAATTCTGCCCACCGTCTGTGAGGTCGACATTAGGGAGCTCCTGCGCCTCTTTCACCAAAGAAGAACTACTAAACGGCTGTCAAGAATGAACGTCGGTCCACAATTCAAGACCAATCCAAGGCTGCATCCCTTCACCAATCCTTCTGACGAGCCCACTGGACTTCTGTCGTCGACCTACAAACTCGCTCAACTGCAGGATTCCTTTATCTGCGAACGGGTTTCCAACTCTACAAGAACTGTGAGTGTATCTATCTGAACCTTAACAATAATCGCTTAAAGAACTCTTTAGGCGCTCAGAGAAATATTTTGAGCAAGCCTTTTTTAAGTTAAGAACATTTTCTCTTTTCCATTTCTTTCTCTCCTAATCGTCCCCCCACTTTACCTTTTTTTTTATGTATATATTATAAATAAACACTTTCTTCTTTTGTTGTTACTCACCGAGCAGGAGTTTTTTTCTTTATCCGTACGCGCCTAAAAGAGAGAGTTTGTCCGCTCTAATCTTGCTGTTTTAGTTTTACTCTCGTTTTTTTTTCTTCCGCAATTATTTTCAGCCATATTTTTAACCTCAACCCTTTGATGCGGGAAAGCCAGGACAAATTTCCTAGCAGCATAGAATGTCCCGGTAACAATTGGTAGAGGTGAAAAAAATACGCTTTTTGTGATGAAGCAGAACAGATGAGTGGTTACCAATAGTAACCACTTCGTCTGTTAACAACAGGACCCCTTTTAAGCCCCAAAGTACAATGACATTTTAGATGTGAGAAAACAAGAAGATTCAATCCATTTTTCGGGACGACCAGCAGCAGTGCTTCCACCCCTATTGCTAGAGTTCATGGTTGGTAACTCCTATTTTCCACAACCAAAACAAAGAAAATACTCTATGAGTGTAAGTAAAATAATAATTATAAAAAATACAAAACTTTTTATTTGATAGTCGGGTCGGGTGTATTGCTAGACAAAATAAAATAATTTTATTTATTTTCTTCCTTACACCACCGACGGGAGCAAAAGTTCAACACAAAAGTTCAGATCTTGTAGACCAAACGCATATCTGTGACTAGAGACAAAGAAACCGGATAATATAGTTCTGACCTGAAACGTCCGACCTGTTGAGACAGATTTTAGTTTTATTTATTTATATTTTTGTTTTTAATCTGTGTTGTGACCCGTGACGGAACAGTTTTCATATTTTTGTTAATAGTCTTTTGGGGATTTTTTTTTAATTACCGCCAAAAGCAAAGCGATACCTAAGGTTTACAAAAGACACATTTTTAAAAATTTGTATTTCAAGCTATTTTAAATTTAATATCTTTACTAAGCAAAGCACTTTGCTAAGTAATTTCTTAATTTACGTTCGTAAAATCAAAGCAAACTAAAAAGTTTTTCAGTAAAAAAAAAAAAAAAAAACATTTACAAAATTAAAAGACATACACACTGCGAACAGTGAGGAAAAATGTATTTCACCAAACAATCTCGTCAGGGTAGCTGGGGAAAAGCGCATGGTTTGTTCTAAAAATTGTCAGTGAATCTTACAGGTTTTGCCATCGATCAGCACGTTTCACACATGAGAGTTTTTAATCGATCCACCACTGAATACAAATATGAATCCGGCATAGATCGAGCCAGTGTGATAGTATGCATTTTATTTGATTGATAAACCTGCGCTTTCGTTTGGAAAACAATGAAACAAGAAACAGAATCCGCGAGGGTTGCTTATTGATTGAAATCAAAAGCCAAAATTAGATCTGATTTAAACAGATTCGGTTTGAATGTAAAATCGGAAATTACCCATTAAAAAGACGAAGAACAGTGATATCATCAGAGTTAATTACCTATTATTAGAGGGTGTACGTACCAAAGGTCAGTTTTTGTCTCTACTCACACACATACACGACACTCATCATGGTCGGGTAGTGTTTTGTTTTGATTGTGGGAAATAAAACAAAAGTTTCGAACGATGAACTCTACCAATAGGGGTGGAAGAAATGCTATTGGTCGCTCGGGAGAATGGACTAAATCTTGTTTTTCCCCCCGATTAAAATGCGACTAACAAAGGGACCCTGTTGAAGTGTTTAATAGACGAAAAAACGGCTGCTGTTGCTACCACTCATCTGTTTTGTTTGTAACTTTGTTCCGTCGCGGAAAGCATCTTTTTCGCCATCTGGGTATCCTATGCGTCTCACCTAATTTTGAAGATAGAACTAGACCCGTCTCCGTCGAAAATTAGAGGAATTTTCGACACATTGCGAAAAAATCGATTATCCGATTTGCAATATTTAGTTCGGATTTACGATGAAACAAAAAACAGCAGGTATCTGAGGAATGTTTATGATGATGAAATTATTTTTAAACAGAAGGCAAAATTAGATTTAATTTTTTAAACACATTCGATTTTTTACGAACATAAAATTAGAAATTACCCATTAAATCTATTTCAAGCCGAATTTATTTAAATTGATTAGAATGATTTTTGTTTGATACCGTAAAAATGGCTAAAAATCAGCCATAACGAATCTGGCAAGCAACATGATTTTCTTTATTAAAAAATCATTTAAAAATAAAATACTTTTATGAATCTTTATTTGAGGAGCATTAGCTGATTTAAAGTTTAATTAATCTGATTTGAAACAAATATTGCAGACTTTTACTTAAAAATCACACAGAGGTGGGTGTTTTTTTTTTGTTTTTTTTTAATGAGGTATTGACAGCTATCTCAATAGACTTATGTTTGGGATTATTTCCACGGGGAACATAACTGTAAAAATTACTTGATGAATATAAGGTGACCACCTTTATATAATTTTCTAATTACCAAGTAATTTTACAAATGTAGGAAAATATTTTAAGTAATCTCATATTTATTGAATTTTAGGTACTTTCACTTATAGTTTTACAAAGACTCTCTGGGGCATCCTGTTTTGCAAAAAAAAAACAAGAGAGATTTAAATTCTTCAAAGTCTTGTACTTATAACTAATATAAACATTAAGCTCTACAAAAATGGATTTCTTGAAATTTCATAAAATTAAATTGGTTGGGGAGGGGGGGATAACAGATTTAAAAAATATATTTTAACAAAATTTTCTTAAAAAAAAAAAAAAAAGAACCTTTAAAAAAATATTTTAATTCATTTGTGAATAAGTCCTGAATATTTAATTAAAATTTAGCAATTTATTTATATATATATATAGAGAGAGAGAGAGAGAGAGAGAGGATGTGAAAAGACGATAAAAATCTTGATCCAATCTGCCTACAAATATATAAGTAAATCAGCATTTTTGGATGGAATCTCTTCTTGGAAGGACAAAAGTCTTTACCTTCTTCCTTCTCTATATACACATGCACACACATAAGATGTATTTTGGCAGCAATAATTATCTCAAACATGTTCAGTTAAATATGGACATATTCTGTCTATCTATATTTTTTTTAATTTAATTTTTCGATTAAAACCAATTTCAAGTCACTCAAGGTGATATCATATAAACAGACAAAGTTAAATCTTAGTGCAACTAACGCACATCTAGATGAATATATGACAAATAAGCAAAATAATATTAATATAAAACAAGTTTTAGTAGATAAGACCAAGAATTTTATATAGGACAGAGTTGCAAAGGCTGACTCCAAATTCTGGAGGATGTTGCAATAAAAGAGAAGTAGCCAACATTAAATAAGGTGCCTTTCTCCAAAGGGGATCATATATTGAAGTGTTCTTTTTTTTTTTTTAATACAAAATTTACAGTTTAACTATTTATATAAATGAATGTAAATATTGAGGCCTGCAAATTCTGTGTGCTCTTAATTAAAATCCGATGATTATACTTGTTGTGAAGATTACTAGCATCTAGATCTGTCCAATGACAATTGCTATCATGCGAATCAATAGAATCGAATAGAAAATTGTAGAACCCTCTAGAATGTTCCAATCGCACTGCTATTTAAGTAATGCAGGTGGAGCATTTTGATTTTCTTTTTGCCTTTGTCCTTTCCCATCATATGAAAGACAGTTAATTAACTTATTTGGATTATTGCTGTGCTTTCTCTTCGAGTGAACGAGAGAAACATGACAATGCCAGATTTTATTTTGCTATTATGATGAAAATTTGCATGAAGAGGAGAAATACATTGAAAACGCTTCCAATCTTCTTCAGTCCGCTACCTTATTTATTTTATATTCAATGCAAAACGAAAATCTCATAAAATATTCCAAAATAGAAAAGCAGCCCCTCTTGACAAACCTTATCAATCTAAAGAACCTTTGCAATAGGCTTAGCTACCCACATTTATACAAATATCTATAACTGTAACTGCTCTTCTTTGTATATACCAATAAAACTGCAGATTTGCCGAATCGACACATGTCTCAGGACAACTGAATGTCATATAAATATATAATTTCCTTTAAGGCAATAATTCTGAATCTATTTTCTGTGACCTTTGGTGTCTAGTTACTGTTGAATAAACATTATTCTAGAATATGACTGTGCTTTAAACGAGTTACCCAAGGTATTTGAAGTCTACTCCTGTTCAAAAAAACAAAGAGGAGTATGAACCAGATGACAGACGAGCTTGTCTACTCCTTTTGAGGAGAGGTGAAAAACTGAATTAATGTCAATCAATTCAGGTGGAGATGTTAGAAGCAGGGGGGTCAGAGTAGACATTAGAAGGGACCAGAAACCCAATCTTAAACAGGGAACAAGGGTTAAAACTCTGCACCTGTGCAGCAAAAGTAATGCACTTTTTTATTTAACTTTTAGTGAACAAAAATAAATTATAGTACTTTAAGAGAATTTCTAAGTATTGTCACATCAAAACAACAGGATTCGTTACCATTAAGAAACTATTTAACTTGTTCAAAATGCCCCTCAATACAATGCTGAATCCTATCAGCAACACTTCTACAAACCATTTTTTTTTTTTTTTTAATTTCTGCAGAAGCAAGTCAGTTCTGGTAATAAGCAGACATCACCTTCACCTGAAAGTAAGTTTGTCAGCATTTTTCCTTAATTTTGGATGGTAATGTGTTTCAAGCTGTTTCTCTTTTAAAAGTCTCTTGAATATGGAAAGGTCCACTTATTTAATAAAACCAAAACACACAAGATCATGTTCTTACACTGAACTTCTTTTTCTCTATTCCCTATTGACAAAAGACTGGCTTAACAGGAGGAGGAGGAGGAGGGTGGTGGTGACGGCAGCATTATTATTATTATTATTATACTACTACTATAATATATAGTATCATTCAAGTACAAAAAACAAAATCATGGCTACAAAACAGGAAGTGGAAAGACGATATTGAATTAATATGGTCTGCTTCCCCTATATTTGACTTCGAACGACTTGATAAAATCCAAAGACAAATCAGCAGTATTATCTGCCCTTATCCGACTTCAGTCACTTTTCCGCCACAATAAGGTTGCCTTTCTCTGTCTTTTCTATAAATACTTTCATGATAATTGTTCGGATGAGCTCTTCACGATGGTACCTAGGCTTTTTGAATTTAAGTGCAGTACTAGATTGGCATCGCGATCTCATCAATTTACAGTTGAGCTGGCTAGATGTAACTGTAAATTCTATGCTAAAAGTTTCTTTTCTCATACTTCTCGCTTGTGGAACTCCCTTCTGGCTCCATGCTTTCCATCCAACTTTAATCTACAAAAATTTAAATGCAATGTCAATCACTATCTGGTGTCCTCCTGAATACACTTTTCTCTTCCTGCTCCTTATTAATGTTTCTGTTCCTAATTCTTCCCCACCCAGTAACCGCTTGTGTCTCAATGGCTTTTCTGCCTTACATGTGGTGAAATTGATTAAACAAAAACATTAACATTGAATATTAACACATATTTCTGTTTTTGTTTTTTTTATTGTAAATGAATTTCAATAATCTTTAATTTTCTTCATCTGAAACCTGCAGCCCTGAAGAAAGATGGTTTGGGGAAATTATTTCATATACTTGTTGCTGAAGATCAAAAAGGTAAGTAACCAAATTTGTTTATTTTTCATAAGAGAACCTAAATTTATTTTACAATTCTTACTCCAAGATTTCGAAATGAAAAAAAAAAAAATGTTAATCATTTTAAAATTCCATTCAAAGTTTGCACATTTTGAGCTCACCTCCATGGCTTCAATAGAGCAAAAGGGACTCCATTTCAAACACACCTCTACAGCTCCAATGGAGAAAAAGGACTCTCTCGAACTCACTCCCATGATTTCAATGGAACAATTCCCTCCACTTTTCAAACTCACCTCCACAGTTTCAATAAAGAGAAAGCCTCCATGTTTCAAACTCACCTCTGCAACTTCAATGGAGTGATGGCCTCCACATCTCCAACTCGCCTAGTTAAACTAGTAACTTGTGCTAAAAAACAAAGGAATCCCACCTACCGTTCTATTTCCCTTCAATTCCAGTTGCCTTTAATTGGCATAGAGTCTCCATCCCAATGTCAACACAGACAACCAATTTTAGTAACATGGTTCCGTATTCTTTTCTTCTGTTAGGATGATGTTAACACAGTAAGGTATGTAAAAATAAAAATATGAAGAGGTTTTTGGTAAACCGTGAGTTAACTAATAAGTGATGTAAGGTCGGGATTTTTGTTTTTGTTTTTTTTTAATGTGAGGCCAAAGGAAAAATAAAGGAAAGTTGTTAATTCAATCCCAAATGGTTTGGTTTGGTTTGTTTTACGGTATATCAACCTTAATGGGTTATTTAATGCCGACAAGATTTTTATTGCTGGTAATATTTTATTTTCAAAACGTCTTTTTGGTAATATTCTTTACAAAAAAGTATTGCTGATAATTTTTTCTTCAAAAATGTATTGCTGGTAATATTTTTTTTTTTTTACACATTTTGACCCTAATTTGGGGGCTATCTATTTCACACTCCTCCCTGGTCTTTTGAACAGGAGTAGAGGTTTTATCCTTTGTTTCCTGTTTAGGTTTCCAGACCCTTCTAAAGGCTACTTCAATTTTATACTTCTAACATATCTGCGTAAGCTCGGAAATTTTATTTGCTATTTATTTTTATTTTATTCTTTTTCCTTCAATAGGAGTAAATAGGTTTGCCTATCATCCAGTTCTTATACCTGCCTGGTCTTTTGAACAGAAGTAGAGGTTTTATCCTTTGTTTCCTGTTTAGGATTGAGTTTCCAGTTCCTTCTAAAGTCTCCTCATTCTCTTCCACTCCCAGTAGCCTCTTGTGTTTTACGGACATTGTCACCTTCCTCGGGGTGAATTGATTCAAAACAAAAAATGAATTTTCTTGAGAACCTACATTTGGTGAAAGATTAATTTTGGATTACCCTTTGGGTATTCCAGATCTACTTAGACAATATTTTTTATTTAGTTACTGGTTGGAGAATTTCTTTGTTGCACAATTTAGCTTAAGGCATCACCTTCTAAACATCTATCATTTGTGTTATCGCTGTGGATTCAGTACTCATCAGAGTCATCTAGACTGGTAAACCTGACGCCCTTAGATCTGGCAATAATTTCACAATGAACGCTGTTGCTATGTATTGCAGGGAGACTTATAACCAACTTTTATAATCCTTGTCTAGAAAATATAACAAAAAGGTTGAGAAAGATAAAATTTCCCAGCCTTTTCTTTTTTGTTTCTTGATGTCAGAAGTACATATAAATGGGTTCACCAATGTTAAACATGGTCCATTGAAAGCAGAGCACTTCATCATGTTATGTGATTTATGTATACACATATGTAATGTTTTGGGCTATGAATATTTATAAAGGATTTGATCAGCTGACTATGGTGGCCAATGAGAAGATTCAATAGAGGGGACAGGGCTGTCGAGTGCAAGATTGACATCAACAGAAATGTAAACTGATTATGCACAAGTTCTGCCACTTTTTCTATGAGGTCAGACGATCTGATAAAGTTCATTAACTCACCTCTCAGTTTTCAGCTAATCTCTTTTAATACTGGAAAATTGTGTTTATTTGAAGATCTGGCATGATGTGGCCTCTCTCGAGTAACAAGTCCCGGTATTTTTCATGAATTAAACTCTACGATAAAACAAGATGTTAGCAAAATGAGTCATTTTTAATCCACCAGGCCATTGTTGGTTTTGCACATTTGGTGACATTGTGGTTATGAGTTCAATCCCTGGGTCGGGCAGTGTGTACTTGCACTCAGTGGAAACAGGCAGGCAATAACTGAGCAGTACTAAATAAGAACTCTACGATATCCACTGCTCTGTGGAAATGCTTCCCAAGGGAATGCTTCCCCGACCACTACAATCTTAACCTGTTCAAATCTAGGGTCAACTGTCATCTTCCTCTCCTATCCACATAAATTGCCCCTTACTGTAACCCTCTACCTTGACAGGCCCCTGGGGTTTGTACAGGATGAACTTCACTGTAAAAACAAAAAAATATCCCTAGACATAAGCATCCCTAAGCATAAAATTATCCCTAGACATAAAGACAACTCTTCACCCAATTAAAATTAAAAGCCAGGAGTAGTTGTTATGACCAGAGAATCAAGGGAGGTAATCATTATCATGGAATGAATTGACATTAATCTATTCTGATACGTGAAATGTTGATTCAATTATACGATTAGGATGTTTATTAAATGCAACAATACGAGGCTTAGTTGTTAACACCAGAGGACACCAAGGGAAGCAGCCAATCGAAAAGTATGAACTGTGACCTTAATCCGTCCTAATCCATACAATGTTGATTGAGTTATGAGATTACGGTATAATATATTGTAATATTTCTGATTCTTCTGATATAGGACCCAGTTAAAAAGAGAAAATAATTCCACACTTAATGCACAGTGATTTCTGATTTTCATAATTTGAAAATTTGGAAGCTAAGGAATATAGTTTTTATATCATGTACCATTTTTTTTTCTTCATTTTAGGTGCATCAAAACAATTGATTGGTTACCTTTTCTTCCATTTCGCCTTTTCTTCATGGGAAGGCAAATCCATTTTCTTGATTGACGTATACATCTCACCTGAATACAGCAAGAAAAGTGTTGCAAAAGAACTCTTCATTCATTTCTGCAAGGTGAGTTAATTAAAAAATTCTCTCTCACTCTTACAAACTTCTTGTTCTATTTTTTTAATTTCTAATAAAATTAATAATGCTGTTTGTGATCATAACACCACAAAACCGGCACATTATAGCAAGACTTCTGTTAGCACAATACTATTTTGAAATATTATAAATGCATGAAGATGCTTCAACCCTCCCTTTATAGTGAAATAGGGAGGAGCTGATGGAGGATAACCCGGGTTTACCATATTAGTATTATTATTATTTGGCAGTGTCCCACCCAAAGACAAGAATGAAGTCGAGGAAAGGAACAGATACTCTCCTCTAATTGTGCATTTACACAACTCCCAATGGTGACAGGATGTAACACAAGGTTGTTTCCCATCTGGATTGCCTACATGCATGTGCCTGGGCCAAGGGCAAAAATTACCCCATCTCTGTGACCTCACTGGCATTAGCAATCCACCAACCTTCCCTCTTTACTGCAGTTAGACAGGTGCTGCCACAGAGTTTACAATCCCTGAGACCAGGGATCTCTCAAAATATTTCCGTCAACTGTCAAAAGACAGAAATATGGCAGAGTAATGAAGAACTGATACTACACTCTAATCCTAGCCAGAATGCCCAGGGGAAATCTTCTACCTAGTCAGTCATGAATCAAAAGAGACATGCTCACCCAAGTGTGTATCACTTATGGTGCTTGATTGATTGACTATTGTCCTGTTTGTTTTACAGTGAGTTTCAACATTGCAAGCAAATAGCATTTCTTAAATTATACTTTAGTTGATTTTATGTATTGTCACAGATTTTTAGTTAAAGGGTTCTCAGCACTGGCCTGCTCGATGGTATGCAATGTCAAGTCAGTCTGCCCAGTAATGTGCAGCCATTTTGGAGATATCACTCCTCCCACCCAACCGTTCCACAATTATATGCACCATGAGCCGTAAAGCATATTTTGAGCAAGGATTAGAAGGTGAAAATTGTTGAAATTCTTTATTAAGGCAAAAGTAGCATTGGAGGTTGCTAAAACTCTTACACGAGACCACCTTACATTTGGAAAATTCATCTCAAGCCGAGCGGCATGATGTGTACTTGCTAAGAAAAAGACACGCATATATATATATATATATATATATTTATCTCTTACTGGACAAATGGAATGCATATTAAATAGAGAAGCACCTGCAGTTCAAAGTATCAAAATTTTATTTGCTATGATTGGATCTCCAAATTGATACTATTTATATTCAGACTATTATCTTCATCTTTGTTGTTGTTATCACAACTGCCCAGCCCTTCCCCAGGGGTGTATATCTATCTGGGTAACATACAGGTAACACTGAACTGAACCCTTTATTTAATCTACGGAGGTAGACTGTTCTCATATCACTACCCATATTATCTAATTCTTATTTAGTACTGCTCAGTTATTGCTCCCCCATTTCCACCGAGTGCTAGTACACACTGCCTGACCCAAGGATTGAACATGGAATCAATGTCACCAAATTCACAAACCAACACTTTAATCTACCAGGCCATTGTTGGTTTTACACATTTGGTGACATTGTGGTTGTGAGTTCAATCCCTGGGTCAGGCAGTGTGTACTAGCACTCAGTGGAAATGGGGGTGCAATAACTGAGCTGTACTAAATAAGAACTCTACGATATCCACTTCTCTATGTAAACGTGTCCCAAGAGGGTGCTTCCCCGACCACTACAATCTTAACCTGTTTAGGATTAACTGTCATCTTCCCTTCCTATTCACATAAACTTCCTCTTATTGTAACCCTCTATCTTGAGTGGCTCCTGGGGTTTGTACAGGATGAACCTCACTGTAAAAAAAAAAAAAAAAAAAAAAAAACACAAATCAATAGCTGCATCTACTGCAAGGATAGTTGGTTCACTGTGTTGTGCCAGAAGGTTTTACTTGTCAGAGTTCACCTTGCCCATATACAAATCTACCATTCATCCGTGCATTGAATAATGTTGTCACATCTGGTCTGGTGTTCCTGCTGTTCATCTTGAGGTGCTCAACAAAATCCAAAGGATCTGCAATGTAATCAATCCTGACCTGGCATCTCAACTTCAATCACTTTCTCACCAATATGACATGGCTTCCCTCTGTCTTTACTGCAAATATTTTCATGACAACTGCTCCAACAAGGTTTTTTTTTTTCCCTGGTACCTCAACTATATGAATTTAGGCATACTAGGTCCCACCCTTTTTACTATTGAAATAGTTAAATGTAACTGCCACTTCTACTGCAACAGTTTTTCTTTTCTCACACTTCCCACATGTGGAACTTCATTTACTTGCTTCCCTGAAAACTACAATCTTAAAAAAATTTAAATGCAATGTCAATCACTATCTTCTCTCTTTAACCCTGTTCATCTTTTGTCTTTTCCTCGCACCCCCCCCCAATCTTTTCTTTTGCTTTCACACTGAAACATAGTGCACAAGGAACTCAATATGCAAACAGTGTGGCGAGGACGGTTCTGATCATGCAGAACTGTGTGGGTGGTTGAAATGCTTGAACTGCACTGGCAAACATTCAGTAGATTCAAGATCTTGTGAAGTAATGAAAACAAAATACACCTGGGGTATCTGTTTTCCAGAGGCATAAAAGACCGTAGAGACCATTTTTCTGAACTTGATCCTATTCAACCACTAGCAGTATAACCCGCCTTTGCCCGGGAGTTTCCTTACTGGGAATTTTTGCCGTTCAATTGGAGCAGTTTAAGTTTAAAGTCAGCCCACTCGAAAATCAATATTAGTAACAACATTTGGGTGCAACTGAGGCACATCCCCAAATGGGGGGGGGTAATAATTTGAAAAGGGAACGGTATAATAATTAATAATATTATTGTAATAATTTAAACTATTTATTTTTATTAAAGTTTTTATGAAATATATATATACAAGAACAGATAGTAAATAGTAAAACGTTGCCGAGAGTTATAATGGACAGGAAGTAGTGAAGAGCCATTGTCGCCAACAATTTGGACTCAAAATCAGCACTGAAGAATTATCTATCGAACAAAAAAAAATTCATCGAAATCTGATGAAAACTGTGGAAATGCATAAACAACATCCGATCACATACACACACACACACACACACACACACATACAGACATTTTAAGAATTATAGATATAGAGACGAAACCCAACAGCATGCCCTACATCCCAGGAATGTTAAAAGTACAATTAGTTCATTAATCAACTATGACAAATGAAACCAGAATAAATATCAGCCTTTCTCAAAGATGCCCAGGCTTCTTTAAAACAAACTAAACAAGCCTTCTATCCAAAACCTCTCCCTCCATCCCAAAAGTGCAAATAACATCACCATCAACCTTCTGACTAGGAAACATCCTCAAGATATCACAAAATCCCACAGAGATCATCAAGGTTGCCAAATTAACCACTTATCTAGACCCTAATGCAAATAAATCAAACACCGATCCAAAACTGATTAGAAAGCCTCAAAGCAGAAGAAACACAAAACTCATACCAATCAAAAGACAACCCCCCCCCCCAGAAACAAAGGAAAATTTAGCCAATAGACAAGACAATACAGTCAGTCAGGAGAAAAAGAATACAGAGATCAGAAAACAGACCAAACAAACCTCTATCATAAACTTAAAACACCTTAGATGACAAGTTGGAATACGGCTCCCTATCTTAAAACAAAAAATGTCATCAGATTCATTGTCAGCCCACGTATAAAATCAAATGTTGAATGTATGGAAATGCAAAATAAACTATACTAAATGCAACCCACCTTGGGTGTATGGAAACCAAGGTTCAGAAAAACACACAAAGAATTCAACCTGTCCAGATTACGTATTTTGGACATCCAAAAATCACACACTTCTACATCTTCACTCAATTTCAGCTCACCAAAAACCTTACACTATAAAACCTATTCTTACAAAAGGCACTGATTTTTGCACCTATGGGAAAACTCTACTACAAGATGGAAGATGTGAAAGATTTCTTTAACAATACCAATGTAGAAGTTATTTTATCCTTATTCAGAGTCGCAATTTAATAATAAAATATTAAACTTTTTTTTTCCTATTTATTTTCAGCTTGCAAATGAAGAAAGTTGTAGTTTTCTCGAATGGAATGTGGGAGAAAACGAGAATGAAAAGAAAGAATTTGCTGCTATTTCTAATGCCACAAACTTCATGAAGGAGGAAGGCAGATATAAATTTCACTTATCAAAGGAAAAAATTATGACATTCTAAAATAGATACAAAAAAATTTTAATATATATATATATATATATATATATATATATATAGAAAAACAACTGAAAAGTTGCAAATTAAAAAAATTGAGTTTATTTTGTGAAAGTATTTATTTATATTTTTTTATATATATATATATATATATATTTGATATTTCAGATCGACCCCGATCTTTCATCAGAAATGACTTTTCAGAAGTTTGTTTACATTAAGTAGCGTCCGTCGCGAGACGTGGACGTTACGTGATATGGAATGCAACTGTGTTTGAATATTTCTAACGTAAATCTAACTGTAGTAATATTTTAGATGTCGTTTAAAAAAATATCTAAAAAAAATGTTTTGTTTAACTATTGAAATATTTATAAAGATTTAAAATACCCAAGTCTTTATTTAACCCTAGTTTATATGTATTTAATTATAAAACCCAGTATTTTTCTTTTTTTTCTGCGTGTGTATGTGGAACTGAAATCAGAATCTATCAATACACATTTACAGTTTTCTAATGAGTGTCCTGGTTGATTAAAATGTTCAGCTATGGGGGAATAAGGATTGTTTTGACGTATGGTTTCTTTATGGTTGTTGAAACGAAATCTAAAATTAATTCCAGATTCACCAATATATCCACTATTGGGACATATTGTGCAGAATAAATGATTTCTTTTTTAATTTGCAACTTTTCAGTTTTTTCTATATTGTATACATATTAAGTATACGTGGCTTCTCATTATGCTATATATATATAAAATCCTTTGATTATGTAGATGGTACTGAGGAGTTTCTAAAAAAGGAATATCCAGGTAAAATTCCTAGTAGAGAGCTGAATGAGAATATGAGAATAACAAATCATATGGAGCAAGATAATTAAGAAAAAGTTCAAAGAAAAACGTTACATTTGAATTTTCCAGCTATAAATTTAAATTTATTTCTGCAGTTGGTTTACACTTCATCTTCAGATTTGTTTAAATGCACGAAACACAGGAAATAAATTGATTTTAAAAAAGAAAAACAGACGAGAAGGAAAGAAAAGAAAATTTTGTGGTAGCATAATGAGAGGAACAGCTAAAAATGAAGACAGAATTGCGAGCCAGATATTTTGTTGGATGAAGAGGTGAGTTTTAATGAAACTGTTCCAGACATCTTTTCTGTCAAATGCCATGAGAATGGATGATCTTTTTCAAAAAAAAATCTTATTAAGTGTGGCACAAGGTCGAAAGTATGTCACTTTTCAGTATTCAGATGTGTGTTTTTCAACTTTGATGTTCATCGTTCTCCTTAACTTCCTATATTTCTGTGTCTCTAAGTAACATTTAATTCTCTGCCGTCCCTCTTTCTTCTTATTCAACGACATAATCACTGAAACTCGCTCACACATTGAATATTCCGCCACATCAGATCTGGTGCTACTGCTATGTACTTAAAGACTCTTGATAAAATCCAAAGAAGAACCTGCAATGTTATCAATCCTGACCTGGCATCTTGGCTTCATTCACTTTCCCACCTGTGTAACATTGCTTCCCTCTGCCTTTTCTATAAATATTTTCATGATAAGTGTTCTGATGAACTTTCCTCTATGGTACCTAGACTTTATGAATTTAAGTGCAGTACTAGATTGGGGGCAAGGTCTCATCATTTTACAGTTGAATTGATTAGATGTAAGTTCTATGCTAACAGTTTCTTCTCTCACACTTCTTACATGTGGAATTATGACAGAAGAAAATGTCCAGCCTCTTGCTTTCCAGTAAATTTTGATCTTCAAAAATTTAAATGCAATTTCAATCATTATCTTCTGTCTTCTTTATTCCTGTTTTATTGTTCTCTCTCTTTAACAATGTTTTTCTTTTTCTCATATTCTTTCACACTCAGTAACTCCTTGCATCTTAGTGGCTTTAATGCCTTGCTTGGAGGTGAAATGATTAAAAAAGAAGACGTTTTACTCACTATTTCTCCAGGTACTCTTTCCTTCATCATGTCCTTTGAGTGTTAGATTCTCCAAGCTACCTTTCTTCACCATTTGTGCCAGAAATTTCAACTGCCTTTATGATTGTAAATACTAATTCCTTTTTAGTTCCTAGTTTCCTTAAAACATTCTCTTTACTTAGATATTTTGTTTACGGTATTCTTGCCATTTGTCGATAGAACCACAACTCTGTTACTTCAAGCCGTTTCTTCATCTGTCAATTCCAAAATTTTATAACTTGGTTGAAAATAGTAATCACTTAAGATTCGGTTAACTAAAATAATAGAATTTTGGATAAAAATGTATTTTTCTTTTCTACTTTACTATGTCTGGCTATGTCATTCATTTCTATCAGGTTTTTTTTTTTTTTTTTTTTTTTTTTGAGAAAATTTTAGCTAACCACCGATTTTCATTTTAATGTGTGAACTAAATATTAAAGTTTACCGTGTTCGTGTCTGTTTATGCGAATATGACTGCAAATGTGTCCTAATTCTGTGCCACTGACAGAAAAAGGGTTTCTGAAATAT
The DNA here is from genome assembly GCA_964036315.1 of Acanthosepion esculentum. Lineage (NCBI taxonomy): Eukaryota > Metazoa > Mollusca > Cephalopoda > Sepiida > Sepiidae > Acanthosepion > Acanthosepion esculentum. Next base: position 4,459,394 of record OZ038500.1, on the reverse strand, counting down.
AAAATAAATATCAACTTTATTTCTATCGGATGATTGTCTTTCTTTATTCTTTTGTTCTTTATGGTTTTTTTATTGTTTTTTTTTTGTTTTTATTCCAGCTGAGTTTTGCTTTTCTTTTTTTCTTTCAGCCATATTTGCATAAGCGGTCAATCCGGTCACAAAATCAGGGTCTATTTTGGTTTTTCACTTATACCGTAAACTGAACCCTATCTTCAGAACTGTCTCACTCAATCCTACTTTAGAAATTAATTTTTCTCAGGAATGAAAATTGTCCCCAAAAAATGGATGCCATATTCAAACAAAGCAAAACAAAGTACATTTTTCATACAAATGCCTTTTACTTCATTTAAATGAATGTTAAATAAAAAAATAATTTCAATAAAGTGTGTGCCGATGTTTCTTTGATAGTAAAATGTCTTCTTACTCGCTGAGAAACATATGAATCTATCTCCGTCCCAAAACTATGGGTTAAATAGACGTGTATGTAGAAAAAAATCATTGTTATTCACAAAAATTTGTTAATGCAATATTTGCTCACAAAAAATATTCTTACAATCAAATGTTTCAGCTTTAAATAATCCACAAAGGGTTGATAAGCCGTAAAAAAATAAGTCCATCAATCCTTGATTTATAAATAGGTTTTTAAAACATGCACATTTGATACATATATTTAAGTGTTTTCTTTAGAAATATAATACTTCCTCAAATAAACTTAATTTTTAAGGGAATATAAAAATAGTTTAGTGAGGGAAAATTCTTAGGAGATAGTCCTAGAAATTATAAGGTATACATTGCTAAAGTAGGAGAAATCATAGAAAATGAATATTTTTATTTAAAATGACATAAATCTTAATAAAAAATCTTATAAAATATAACATACTAAAATAAAAGATATAAATGGAGTACTTGGAAGGGAAGAATATTTCCAGTTGTCTCATTATAGTCATTAGTATTGGAACATTACAAAAAGTAGTTGAAATATTGAAGTCTTAGCAATCTCTTTCATCAAAATCTTCAGTTTATTCTCCATGATAGCAAGCAGGGCATCTTCATCAATGTTGGAATGTCGCTCAGATTGTGATTGAACATTTATATTAAAATCACCCTGACGAAATCTACCAAACCACTTTTTAACCATCCAAAGAGCCAGAGCTCAATTCAAACAAACCTTCCAAATTCGAATGTAATATGGTGAAAGTGCAACGTTCATCCTCCATCTTTAAGACATTCATTTGCGGATAAAACATCAAAATTCAACAAAGACTGACTCACAATGGAACAATGCAATGTTTCCATCTTGAACATATAGTGGATTATTTGTGGGGTTCGATTTGGGCCTTGTTACGATTAGCCCCACTATAAACAATGTATGAATGAGTAAATAAAATATAAACTACATCTTAAGAACATTCAAGCCGGGAGTATAACAATAATAATAATGTATATAAACATTAACAAGTAGTTTTGCATTGTACAAAAAACACTAGTAATGTTCATAGATGGCACAAGGTTGGTATTTAAGTAAGATTAAATAATTTTTTTTTTTTTTTTTTTGTTACATTTCAATGAATATAAGAGTTTGTAAAAATGACAAGAAAGGTGTGAGGAGTAGTAGTAGTTAATGAAGATGAGATCTCTTTAATGTATCCGCTCACGTTTGTAAGTGTTTGTCTTCTCTGTGTGTGTCTCCTTTTGGAATCTCTCCCTTTTTTCTTTTAGTCAGGTGTCTATTTATATTGTTAGTGAAGTTGAAAGAGGCTCCGATTAAACTGTTGATTATTTCAGGTGTGCTCATTTCTCATTGGTCAGCATATATTTATTTAGGATTGTATTTAATCGACTGCAACTGGAAGTTATGCGTGGAACCTATTGCGCAAAGCCCGAAATATATTATTATGTTTTAAGCTATGAAAGAGGTAACTTTCTGTCTCTACTCTTAGTGTCACTACAAACACACCAGAAATCAGCACCAAAACATATGCCAGTATCGAATTGCGGTCATTTTATATTAACAATGCAAATCGGGCTCCAACTTTTGCCACGATCTGATATATCTGTGATGTACTAACACCTTACTACAATGGAAGGAAGGACTAAAGGAACGGAATGACAAACACGCATTTTTCTCAAATAACACAAACGATTCCTCTTATATTGTGGACTGCATGCTTTCATGCCTTTGAACTATCTGTTAATGTGTATATTGTGCAGGAAACTATTTTAAAAATATTGACCAATTACTTAAGATTTAAAAAAAAAAAAAAAAAAAAATTATAACATTCTGTAGTTTCATTTGGTATCTACTGCCATCTCAAGTTTAAAAAAATTCTGTCCATTTGGATTCCTAGCCATGTAGGAATTAAGGGCGATGATAGAACTGGCAAAAGTGCTAAACAGGCAATAAGACTAGTTCCTGAAAGTTACCAAATCCCATAGACTGACCTAAAACCATTAATTAAGAAACACATGGCAAGAACACTGGAGCAGAAAAATGCAAAATAAAATCTGACCAACCCTGAGAAAAAAGCCTGCCATTATGGAAAATCCAGAAGGGAAAAAAGAGGTTAGTATCACACAACTACAAATAGGTCACACTAAAATTACACATTCATTCTTACTGAAACCAGAAGAACCACCATTGTGTCCTACATGCCAAATCCAATATACAGTAACATTTTTCCTAATTGAATGCATTGATCTTGACTCCAAAAGACACAATTTCTTCATGACAGCCTAAAAGAACGATTTGAAAATATTAAAAGAAACAGAATTATAACATTCCTGAAATCAGTTGGATCTGAAATTAAAAAAAAAAAAAGATTGTCCATTTTCCCTAAATGCGAGCCAAAATAAATCTTGACATAAAATGACTCTTAAGAGTTGACATGTCATTAAAATGGCTCTTAAGAGTTGATATGCTTTTAAAAATCCACTTAAATTTAATTTACAGGATGCGATGGATAAATTGTCATCTAAATGACACAAAAATGAAAATAACACCGACATCTCATTTTAACAGATTTATTTACCAAAATTACACAAAAATATCTTGAAATATTAAAGAGTAAATTTATTCAATAAAAATCGCCATTGGCTTCAACCACAGCCTCCAGAATCTTCAGTAACTTTTCTGGACAGTCTCCTTGTTTAAGTTTGTGAATGCTACCATAATCTTTGCCTTCAGTTCATCTTTGGTGTTACAAGGTGTTTTGTTGGTCTCTTGTTCAATTGCACCCCACACATAATAATCAAGGGGGTTACAGTCTGGGGAGTTAGGTGGCCAGATGTAAGAGGTGATGTGGTCACAGAAATTGTCTGACAGCCATGACTTGTGTGGCATGGTGCAGAGTCCTGTTGTCAGACATAGGGTCTTCCAGCAGCCACCCTCTTGACCCAGGGCAGCACTACCTCCTCAAGGCACTTGATGTAGGCCTCCATGTTGAGTCCTCAACAACAAATTCAGGAGTTCTTTTTTTGTCAGAACAATCAGCTTTCCATGCTGCTGTACCTTCATAATCACCATTAGACTCCTCCAACTCTTTCTGAATCCCCTGCACTGTCCTCAGATTGACACCCAAACATTCTGAAATGTTCATATTGGAGCTTCCAGTGGGAATGTCAAGCAGTACAGCATACTGATTCCAAATTTCAGGCAGAGTAAATTGTATCATGGTGCTCTTTTTCTCACAGATGGTGCCCAACTGACCCTACCATACTGTGCAGTTGACAAAAACAATGTGCATGTGCAGAATTAAAAGTATAAAATGGCGCCAATTTACCTATCGCATCTTGTACAATACATGTACACTATAATTACTAAAAAAACTTTTTTTTCCATAAGTCTTTTAATTTTATTTATTTACTATGAAAATTAAATAATAGCAATTTTCTCCTGGCAACCAATATTTTTCGACCGAGTTCACCACTGAAGGCTGCCGTGTCAGACATTAAAAAAATCCTTTCTTTCTTATCTGCGCTACTGAGAATTGCGATAAAAAGCTGATGAGAAAGAAAAGGAGGATTTCAAATCTTTTATTCTTCTTCTTCGTACTTTTAGAGGCGCCAATGGAAACGACAAAACTCTTCTTCAAAGTGAAATTTGTAAAGAAACATGTTACTAGGATAAAAGTATTTTACAATATATAAACCATCATGTACAGTGTAACCCGGATATAAGAGAGATTTTCTCTGGTCCCAAATTAGAGCCTGTGTTAATGTATATATAATAGACCAAACCCAGATATAAGAGAAACCCGGATATAAGAGACTTCTTCTCTGGTCCCAAATTAGAGCCTGTGTTAATGTATATATAATAGACCAAACCCAGATATAAGAGAGATTTTCTCTGGTCCCAAATTAGAGCCTGTGTTAATGTATATATAATAGACCAAACCCAGATATAAGAGAAACCCGGATATAAGAGAGCTTTTCTCTGGTCCCAAATTAGAGCCTGTGTTAATGTATATATAATAGACCAAACCCAGATATAAGAGAAACCCGGATATAAGAGACCTCTTCTCCGGTCCCGACTACTCTCTTATATCCAGGTTACACTGTATATGACGATATACTACATCCAGCAATCTGACCTCTAATCATGGAACCACCTCTTAATTGCTGTTGGTTCCAGGTCCACCCTAACACTGGGTGGTAGCACCTGTTAGTGTCCCAGAGTCTATAGGCAAATAGTTAACCCACAAACTGGGGTCAAAACACTATGAAATTTTAAAGAAAAAAAATTACTAGCAATACATTTTTGTAAAAGAAATTACTGAGGCTTCCAATAAAATTAAATTTTGGCATTAAATGACCCATGAGGAGTTAATATGCCATTAAATAACACAATATATAAAAGTTTTATATATTATAATATAGGCCTTGCAAAAAATTTCCCTCATGCACCTCAAAGTAGGTTAACAATTCTTTCAAAATACAAATCTGTTTTCTATTAGAAGACAAACAGTCCATGAAAAATATTTTTTTAACAACAAAGGGGTTTTAACAACTTTCTTTTCAAGCAGCAGCTCATAAAAATCAGTTTCTTAGCAACAAAATAAATTTACTTAAAAAATTTCACAATAGAATATGTTGAAGGTTCAAAGGCTGAAAGTTCAAGGGGGAAAAGAAATGGTTGACCTACCCCAAGCAAAACTGGTACACTGGATTCTATAGGGAAAAATATTCAGAGTTTCAATGCATGCATTCTTAAGTATGAGATAAACTCTCACAGGATTAGAAAAGATATTCTTAGTAAAGCAAATTCCCATGGGGTTCTTTCCTTTTTCAACAACATTAGTAGCAGAATCAGTCTTTTCCAGGTTATTGAATCCCTTCTATAGTAGTAGTAGTGAACTTTATGCCTCAGATAATCAATCCTTTCTCACCAATGACAGCCTTTTGGCCAAGTGTATTCTATTCCCTTCTCGCTTTGTTGTCAAAATTTCCCCTCTTGTATAGCAAACTGGTGGATCAAAAGTGCCTAAAAAAAAAAACAACTCCTATACTTTTTATACCCATTGGTTAAAAATTCCAGTATTACTATCTAATCAATCCAATTAAGCCTGTTAGCAATTTAAATTTGACAGATTTTTTACATCAAAGAAAAGCCTCTTTTTTTTTTTCAAATCTTTAGACATCAATTTTTTTCATGTTTTTTTATTATAAACCATCTGACTTCATTTTGATGGTTTCTTTTACAAATAAATTGTGTTGGTAGCATTCTAATTTTCTTAACTATTTTATCATACAATTCAATATTATCTTTTTTATTAAAATTAAGTATTACACATTCCAACATTTTTTAATTTTTCATACAATTCTAATATCTATTTTTATTAAAATAACTACTATATTAATTTTTACACAATTGCAACATTTTAAATTGTATTTTTCTCATACAATTTTAATATTATCGTTTTTATTAAAAAAAATAATTTTTATAAAGCATCATAAATAAAATTAAAGAAATACTGGTCTACTAAATTAATGATCACTGACGATATTTAAATTACCATTAAGAAAGAAATACGAATGATTGCCATGAAAAAAGTCGGAGAAAGAAAGTAAAAAAAAAAAAAAAAAAAATCAGTCGTCCGTAAATGTAGCACAATTTTTTGATGTGACAATTTAGGTTGACACCGGTCGGTTAGTTAAAAGTATGGCAAAGTTTATAACAAGACGTGCTACGGCGGCGGACTGCGAAGAAATTTATCGATTATTTCAGGTACTTAATTAAGATTTTACTTTTTGTGGGGGTGATTAGACCGTAGTTTACTAAATCCCTTTTTAAATGTATTCCACTTTTGGGGTCATTATGGTCCTAAAAACAGAATATAATTTTTTCTTTGAGGTCCTTATTTAAATTTCGCGTTTCAGGGTTTTCTTACCCCCCCCCTCAAAGTGTGTTTATACTTCCAGGAGATCCGTCCCCACTGACAGCAAACTTTACACCCCTTCCCCTATTCATCTAAGAAGAATGATAGGGTCAGAGTAATGCCCGGGGAGTACCAAAAGGGCAGTTTTCGTCTCGTGTGTGGTGGCCATACAAATTTAATGAATCTGACCTCTTGTGTTAAAGTTGAATGTTTGCTCTCGTCGTGGTGAAAATAAACACCTTTTTATCAAATTGTCGGCCAGTATTACGAGTTAAAATATAAAAAGGCTTCTTTGTCTCGTAATACTGGCCGACAATTGAAATTTTTTTGTTTAGGTTTTGACTGAAACTGTCGACCCGGTCGAGTCTGTGTTGCGACCGAGACATTTTTGAGTTTGACAGATTTTTGTTTAGTTTTTTGAGTAAAAAAAAAACTACAGTGTAACCCGGATATAAGAGAGTTGTCGGGACCGGATAATAAGTATCTTATATCTGGGTTTCTCTTGTATCCGGGTTTGGTCTATTATGTATACATTAACTAGGCTCTAATTTGGGATCAGATAAAATCTCTCTTATATCCGGGTTTCTCTTATATCAGGGTATCTTATATCCGGGTTAAATCTGTCAAACTCAAAATGACTCGGTCGCAACACTATAACATTGTTGCAGATTAACAAAACTGCTTTGTTAATCGGCAGCAATGATTCCCAACGTGGAGTGCATGGTAATATTTCGGTGCGGCATAGGCTGTGCAACCTTCGGCTTCCGCTTACCAACAGAATCAGGGGGCAATTCGAGAATGAGTGAATTGTTTTCTAGTGAGTCTGAATGAGAGTGTTAATGCGTGTTACAATGCATATACAGTCTATATATAAAAATATTTTGTGTATATGTACGTACATGTGTAATTGGCATACTGGGTATTTTCCGGGCCGTCTCCTCACACTCGCGTGTCTCGGTCGACAAAGGAGAGGGCATGACGCCATGGTCTTTGGAGGCTTGTTTAGAGACCAAGTTAATGGCCTTTAAGCTTCCTTCACGTTAATTGTAGTAAAATTTGGAATATGTAAGAATTAAATATTCCAAGTGGGCACCTGATTTTTAGAAATACCAAAGTGGGGTATGACCCAAACTCGGTTGGGAACCACTGATCTACAGGATGTTCCAAAAGTCGCACTACCATTGATAAACTTGTAAATTTTATACTTATTTACCAAAAAAGGAATCCTGTTTCTGTATGTGACACTTAAAGTCACTATTATTAAGCAATTTTCTTGGTTGAATTATGGAAGATGATGTCATGCACCAATTATTTAATCCGTTTGTTTGCTATTTCACAACATAAGTATGTTTTCTTTTCTGCCAATTGTTGCATGACTTAGTTCTGGAACAGCCTGTATGACAAGAATTTCCATTCCAAAAAAAAAAAATTATCGTTAAAACATTTTGCCAAATTTCGAACTTGAAATTTGTTTAATGCTCACCGGCAACTTGAAGTTTAAAAAAAAGGACAAAAAAAAAAATTTAAATTACAGAAGAAAACCACAGCGGCTATGTCGGCACATTCAGTGTATTTCAGGTGGAATCGTGTTCAAATTGTCTTTTCTCGCTTTTGACTGAAATTCTCATTCATTGTACCACCAAAATGTGGTTTGTTTATTTTTTCGTTTTTTTTTTTGTTTTTGTTTTTTTAAATGAAAGTAAAAAATAACTTATCCCCCGTTTTTTTTAATTTTTAATCTGGGAATTATCCGATTCCGATTTAAAGGAAATTTTCTTTTTAGTAATGATTAATGAATGAGGTCATTTTTTTATTTTTTTTATTAGAAAACAACAAAACATTGTGGAATGGAAATGTTTTTTAAAGTTTGTTTCGCCCCCTCTCCATTCATTGTCTTGCGTGTACTTTTTATTTTAACTTAGGCGGATTTTCGATTTTTATTTTACAGTTTGAGTTGTATAAAGAAAATTCCCTTAAGTGTTGGAGGTAGTGGACTTTCCCAAGAGCAGGTTATGGCACTAGTTAACTTATTGGGTGCAGAAACGTTCATTCTTGTGGCTAACTCGTAGTGGCAGCGATTATTAATTATTCCGTGTTGCTGTCCCAACGTACAACAAAATGATTAAGCAAGACATTATTTAAACAAGTGAATTTAAAACGAATTTGTAAAGATTTCTTCTTCAATAAATAACATTAACAATTTATTTGATTGGTTA
>OZ038500.1:4438304-4445804 GCA_964036315.1 Acanthosepion esculentum | reverse complement strand
TGCCATTAACAATGAAATTTAAAAAAATCCAGGTGACATGCATTTAGCAGATGTCAGAATTCGTTGAAAAAAACATCCCTACCCATCCCTAAACATAACCCCTTTTTCGAATGTAATTAATATCCGATACAACAAAAGTTAATGAAAACTGAACACGCTACCACCCCTTTTCTGGATGAGTGGATTTCTCTGTATCCTTGGAAACACTGAATTATGAATCTTTGCCATGCCTTTAAATTTAAAAATAAGTTACTCCAAAATTTGCTTGAGGATGAAATGGAACTAATGTTTTTAATTTAATTACAAAATTAAATTCAAAGCTTTTAGCTTCCATTTTTGAAACATGGTTATTAATGTGTAGCGAAAAAAAACATTTTAAATCACTTAATTTATAATATTAATGCTTTGTATATTTATGTTGAGCACTATTTTGTAAAAATAAAAATATCTGTAAGAACACCAGATTATACTGTTCTTTCTTTATATAATATATATATATATATATATATAATATATATATATATATATATATATTTGTGTGTGTGTGTAGTAACGCTGAGCATGGTTTACTTAGTATGAAGCGTGTTCAATTTGCCACAGCTGTAACAGGAAATCCAATTTGAAGCCTGTGTGTACAACAACCATCATCTCACGTATGCAAATGTATTAATACCTACTAATCACTATATAAGTGGCTACATTGCTTGCTAGTGGAGAGAGGGAATTCTGAAGTCGATGCTAGTGGTGTGTAGTACAGTTGAGAAAGTGGTAAAGAAGACATAGTCAGGAAACTCTTCACAAGCTACTTCAGCATTTGAAAGATGGGCAGCGATTTCAATCTGCGGCTGATTCCACTGTTAGACCATACTGGATCAGTGGTCAAATGGATGGAAAAGGCAGAACTTGTCTGCAGACTGAAGCATCTAAAACATGTCATTCACTTGAGACTGACGGGGACGAGGAAAAGACAAAATAAAGACTGCTTTATATGTTGCCTTCATGATGGACGAGTTTGCAGCATATAAGCAATTCATGATCCAACCTGACAGATTTGTCAGTGTTTATCTGACAGAACTACGAAAGCTTGCAGTATTATTTGAAGTAGTGACCGGCTACACACTCAGGTGTGTGTTTGTGACTGGACTAACTGCCCAGATCAAGCAACTCCTTTGCACGTCGTTGAGACTGGACAAGCTGTCCATCGACCATATGCTGGCGATCCTAAAGAACTGACAGTGTTAGTGGCAGCAGCAACACAAGTGAAACGGACTAAGAGTCTTGACGTCCCTGTTGGTCCCCATACCGCCATTACATGCTATGCATGTAATGGACTGAACCACCTTGCATGAGAATGCCTCAGATATTAAACGGCTAGCATATCCAAGGAAGGCAGCAGAGCATGTGAACGGGGACCACATTGGGAGATGCATTGTATTCAGTGCTACACAATGGGTCACCTGGTGCTTACCTGCCCAGAAAATGAGACACGGGAATAGACAATAGTGCCAGTCTCTTCTAAGGAGTAGATAAAAACTTGGCACTACCAGTAATCACGGTCCAAATTGATGGGAAGCTGCACTCATTGCCTCCAGTTACTCCCAATCATTAGCCAGAAGAGATGTATGTTGATCATGGACAAGAAAGTTTGTGCATTTGATGACCATCAATGGAAAAACTAACGCCTTTGGGGTCATCTACATGAGCCTGAATGGTGGCAATCCTGTCAAGGTTGATGTCCTGGTGACTCGTGAGAGGCTGCTTGGGTATAAACTGCCAATTTGGATGAACACAATAAGAGATGGAAGGGGTACAAATTACTCCCTAAGTTGTACACAGCTGTTTGAGGTTTCCTCTAGCCCCACTGAACTTAAAGTCAATTCAGCTTTGCTATGGTAAAAATTTTCTATCCCAAGTAAAAATCATCACAAAAATGGCAAAAGTCATTTTGTCACAGCTTATTTTCTCTGAAAAAATATTTTCATACATCTATAGGGGTAAAATATTGAAAAATGTTTTATCATCTAAACAAATATCAAGGAAACTTTTGATCTGAACCCCATGAAACTAGGTATTTTCTGAAAGCAAAGGATATATTCTTTCATTTAAAAGTAAAATTGGCTGGTGTAAATGAGCCAAATTTTTATTTCAGGGGGTAAAATGTGAAAAAAATAGTGAAAATTTTGCATTTTTCTAGTTCTAAACAAAATTTTCCCCCATTAATGGGAAATTAACCTTTTTTTCTTTTTTTTTTTAAATCAGAAAGCCTAAATCATAATCAAACTATTTCAGGCATAAAATTGAGTTTTGAAGGGAATCAACATTCGTAGGGGATCAAAATGCGACAAAATCCATTGGTAATTTTCAATTATATAACTGCCAGGGGTTAAAAAAATTGACACCTGGCCACAGAAATCTTTAGTAAAAGGCGAAAGATTTATCTGCAATTCCTGACCACCAGAAACCAAAAGTAAAATTAAGCCAAATTGACATGTCTGGGTCAAAGGTCAGCCAGTAATAAACGTTTAGAACAAGTTATCGTCAGCTTGTAATAAAACCTACCACTCCCAGATAAGCAAAGAGTGAAAAAAAGGGGTCAACATTGGTAGGGCTTAATATAAGGTTTTTTTTGTTTTTTTTTCTCAAACCTATATTTGAACAATGGCTTGATATGTTTTGTTTGGTTCTTAACACACCATGACCCGGTGATGACAACAACACTTAGCAGACGACATTGTTTGTTTTGTTTTTTTGCCGCATGTCTTTCGTATTTCTCATTGCCAGGCCATTTTATTCCTTTTATTCAAAATTAAGGAGAAAGGGATGAACTGTGACTGATATTATTTTGAAGTGAAAATGAATATTTTTTTTCATATAAAAAGGTGATTTTTCTCAGAAAATTGAGCATAATTTCTTAATGCTAACCGCCGAGTGACATTTTCCACAGCCAAATCGAAGATTAATTACCAATGAATAATTCCATGTGCAAACAATAGCCGTCTGGATCCTATAACGTTGCCCGAAAAGGTTCAAAAGTTTACTGATTGATCAAAACCCTGTTGCGCATAATTGTGTTTTTCACGGTCAGTTTCCATTATTTCATCTTGATGTTGTCATTTTCGGACAGCCAAGTCATCAAGGATTCAGGAAAACAGTTTGGCACAGGTTTGTTTTAAGAACTTTACATTCTATGATGTGATTAAAATGTTACTGATGAATGGCATTTTTCACCGAATATTTCGTTTACACGCCATGTTGGATTTTCCTATATGACAAAAATAAGCATTTTAAACAGCCATGTGTAGTAGAGTTCTGTCATAGTTAAGTCACTCATATGTGCGGCAGTAACCATTAACGAACAGGACTTCAGCAGTAAAAGTACCACAACAAAGGAAATGTTCGCCCTGTCATGCACTACCGAGAGCTAAATAAATACATCAACATGTTCACTGGGAATGCTGATGTTTGTTCACCCAAATTAAGAGAATTGCAACAGTGGGAGAATAATATATCACCTGGATTTAAGAAAGGCTTATCTGCAAGTACATGTGTACAAGTTGTCGTGGCCATTCTAGACTGTACTTCTGAGGGGTGTAGGTACTGCCTTATGTGGCTGGGTTTCAGGCTGAATGTTGCTCCCTTTAGAATGTGGTCAATAATCAATCTGGTATTGGCTCAGGATGAGTCAATTAAACATGTCATGTCAGCATACATTAATGATATTTAAGTCTGTGTGTAGTACAGTTGAGAAAGTGGTAAAGAAGACATCGGCAGAAAATCCTTTTCAATGCATATATATATATATATATATATCTTCTTATTATAAGATATTAGAACAAAAACATTTTGAAATCAATACACAATAGCATTCATGTTTCAGTACTATGTTGTGCCTCATACACACAATAAGTAAGAGTCACTTAGCATTGCCTGAAGAGACACAAAGTAGTGCCAAAACACAAGAGCTACTGTGTAGCAATTTCAATGTTTTTTGTTCTAATAACTTATAATAAAATAATAATATATTGCTCTACTTTGTATTCAGCACTTTTTTAAAAGTAAATACTACAAACAGCAAAATTTTACTTCATTTGTTCTTTCTCTCATTTGTATATATATATATATATATATATATATATATATATAATGATATTGGGAACAAAAAAAAAACAATGAGTTTGTGTGGAAAAGGTTTGAAAGTTTTGTGGAACACCATGAACCTCTTCTCGTCACTGTCAAACCAAGAAAAATGGCGTGGTTCGCACACATTACAAGGCACCTCAGCCCATGCAAAGCCACCATGCAAGGCACCGTTGAAGGTGGATGTAGAAGAGGGCACCAATGCAATAACTGGTTGGACAATGTCAAAAAATGGACAGGTATGACTGTATCAGAATTACTGATGGCTGCCATTAATAGACCGTTGAGAAAAAGAGTTAGTGTGGCTTCAGCATTCAGATCCACCCTACAATTACAAAAGTCAAGGGGATAATGATTATATATATATATATATATATATATATATATATATATATATATATAAAGATAATTAAAATTGACAGGCCAGTTCATAAAAATAAACCCAGACAACTTGATTTTTTTATGTATAAATACTCACTTGAAAAAATGTAATTAGTATCCTGGAAGAGATACCTGAGGTTTATGTATCTAGATTTTTACTACAAAACCAGATTATCGTTGATATTACCACTATAAACTATTTTCAGATATTTTCAAGAAATGTTCTTTCTGAACAAAAACTTTTCTTTTGTTTGTGTTGTTCATCAATTGTTATTAAACTCTTTCCATAATAAACATATTTATTTCATATTGTGTGTGTATTACATTATTTATTTCATATTGTGTGTGTATTACATTTTATTTATTTTGTATCTTAGTTGCTGTGTATTTTGAATTTAGGAATGGAAGTATAAAAAACTTATATGATCATATTAAATTTTTTCATACTGTAAGAATATTTACTGCCCAACTGTGTATCCCCTGAAGAGTGGACAAATGGATTTGTCTACGAAACTCTGGAGTCAAGCTGCTGAAGATCTATCACCTAAATGACAAACCTTTTACTTATGTTAATTATATAATTTTGTATATCAACAAACAGTATTTGGAGAAAAAAAGAATACAGATGAATTTGGTTAGATTGAAAAAATATTCTTTTAAAAGAAAAAAGAAAGAATATTCTTTCAAAAATTTTTAAACTACCAGCATCTCTCATTTTGTGCACATGTGTAGATGTGACAACATCAACTAAGCCCTGTCCAATAAAATTGTTTTCCAATTTGTCATACTATTTTTTTTTTATATATATGATTATTTTTATTTAATTTGTTTAAATGTTATTTTTGATGGGTACTCATATTTGAATAGAAGCTCTGTTTTTTAATTAAACAGCATTTTTTACCCAACTGCATCTACCGGTCTAAAAAATTTCTAAAGAATTAATGCATTGTATTTTTTTAATCCAATATTTTTATTACTTCAAACAATTTTTTTAGTGGTTATCCTTCTTTGAGAAGACACCCTATTTGTTTTGTTTAACAGTGTTTATTTCATCTAATGGCCTGTGCACTTAAGAAAACTTACAAAAGAGAATGTGCCTTCCAGCAAGATTCGAACCTACATCCTCGCCTTCATTTCTCTTTGCAGAAGAAAGCTCTGTCTGATTTGTCGTGCTTTGACCACTCATCCATGGAGGGCTTCACAGTCAGGCAAAGTCCTATTTGCCTTAATACACATTCAGCCATTCAGATTTTCTAAAAAGCCATATCTGCTCAGTTTCATATCCAAAACATAAGCAAAGCAATTTCAAAAGGATTTTATGTTTTTAATGCGATATGTTTTTATTACTTCAAATACGGGGTATGCTCTAAAAATAACATTTGAAGCAATAAAAATGTCGGATTGACAAAAAATAATGAAAAAAAATCTATTACTAACTGGCAGCACATAGAATTCAAATCAAAAGTCACATTAATATCTCACTTTACATTGTAATACGCATAACCAAACAATTTTAAATAAGTTGAGGTTATAAAATGTTTTAAGGCAAATATGATTCCTGAAAATAATTAACCATCAAATCTCTTGAAGAGTAGATGTAATCTGCAAAACTCAGAGTTGAGAAAATCATGAGATATTATTAATGCTCTATCTCTTGATATCTAACACCATGATTTTTTGATTTTTTTAAAATTCACCTCAAGCAAGGCAGTAAAGCCACTAAGACACAAGAGGGTTACTGATTGAAAGAATAAGAAAAACATTATTAATGAGCAAGAACAATAGAAGAGTAATCAGGAAGACAGTACAAACAAATGACATTGCATTTATATTTTTGAAGATCAAAGTTGACTGGGAAGTAAGAAGCTGGAAGAGTGTTCCACAAGCGAGAAGTGCGAGAAAAGAAACTGTTAGCATAAAACTTACATGTTTAATTTAGTAAACTTCTCTCACACAGTTTTCTATTGTTTGTGTTTTTTATGACGAGTCCATTAAATGATTTGCTATTATTTTTTATTGAATTCATCCCAAGCAAGGTAGTAAA
Organism: Acanthosepion esculentum; assembly: GCA_964036315.1. Taxonomy (NCBI): domain Eukaryota; kingdom Metazoa; phylum Mollusca; class Cephalopoda; order Sepiida; family Sepiidae; genus Acanthosepion; species Acanthosepion esculentum. The sequence goes on along the minus strand of OZ038500.1, from coordinate 4,439,242 downwards.
GCCACTAAGACACAAGGGGGTGGGGCTACTGGGTGTGAAAGAATTAGATAACAGAAACTTTATGAAGGAGTGAGACCAATAGAAGAGGACTCGGGAAGACTGTAGATAACGATTGACATTGCATTTAATTTTTTAAAGATCAGTATTGTCCAGAAAACATGGGGCCGAACAAGTGTTCCACAAGTAAGAAGTGCAGGGAAAAAAGAAACTGTTAGCATAGAACTTATGGTTACATCTAGCCGCCATTTCATCTCTTGCCATTTCAACTGTAAGATGATGAAACCTTGTTGCCAATCTAGGTATCATAGCAAAGAGACCATTTGAACAATTTCCATGAAAACTTTTATAGAAAAAGCACTAGAGGCAACTTTACAGCAATGAGAAAGTGACTGAAGCCGAGATGCCAGGTCAGGACCAATAACATTGCAGATTTTTCTTTGGATTTTATCAAGAATCTCTAAATGTATAACAGGAGCACCAGATCATTTGTGACAATATTCTAAGTAAGGATGAATAGTATTGTCGGAGTTACCTCCTCCTTAATTCCCAAATTCTTCACCAGGAGTCTCTCTCCCCATACTATAAATACTGGGAAACTTCTTGCTTCTTTCTCTTTCTCCTTTGGGTCTCATGTCACATCCCACCTCGCATGGTGGTGAGGTAAATCTCTCTTTCTTCTTCATTTCAGCGACAAGATGTAAGCTCTTAGAAGACCAGCGTTTCCCATATCTGGGAAAAACGCTATGAACATTAGACATTCACTAAAATACGAACATAAATGTTCCCACACACACACACACACACACACACACACAAATGTTATGTCTATGTGCCTTGTAATTTGTTTAATACATATTTGTTGATATATATAATATATATATATATATATATATATATATCTTGTTTGTCTTCTTTTATCTTTGGTTGGACAAATGAAG